>JAOWBW010001614.1:56305-242758 GCA_026119855.1 Campanula takesimana
AGGCCGCTTGAACTCTGAGAAGTGGAAACGCTCTAATCGCGTAAGTCTTATGATCATGAAAAATGTCGTCCCGGAGGCATTTCTTAACAGTGTCCCGAGGACGTTGATGCTAAAACCTTTCTTGAGACCCTTGAACGGCGTTTGTGCCAAAAGCGAAAAGTCGGAAACAAGTTCTTGTTTAAGAAAGCTTGTTTCCATGAAGTACAAGGGTACCGGGAACTTAAGGGAGTATATTTTAGAAATGCTTCACTTATCAACTAAACTAAAAGGACTTAAGTTAGAGATATCGGAAGATCTTCTCGTCCATTTAGTGTTGATTTCTCTTCCTCCTCAGTTTGGTCACTTTGAGATGACCTATAATTGTCAGAAAGACAAGTGGGATATTAATGATTAATCTCACATGTGACTCGAGAGGAAGATAGGTTGAAGCAACCTAAAATTGAAGGTGCTCATTTAGAATCCACCTCTTCTCATGGGACTAAGAGAAGATGGAAGAAATTGCGGTAACAAGCAATAAGAAGCCTAAAGGATCATCTGATGATCGTAAGGAAAAGAAGTGCTTCTTTTGCAAGGACCCTACGCACATGAAGTATGACTGCCCTAAGTATCACGCTTGGCGTGCTAAGAAAGGTATGTCATTTGGTCTTGTTTGTACTGATGCTGATTTAGTTTCAATTCCTTCATATACATGGTGGTTGGATTCTGGTGCAACAACTCACATTAGTATGTCTATGCAGGGTTGCCTGAATTACCGAAGACCTAGTAAGGATGAAAGATTCATCTATATGGGAGCTGGGAACCCGGTAGAAGTCATGGCATTGGAACCTTTAGATTTTTGTTATGTACAGGATATTATTTTGTATTAAATAATACTTTTATTGTACATTCGTTTAGAAGGAATTTAATATCTATCACTGTTTTGGACAAAGGGGGTTACTCTTGTTCATTTGGTAATAATAGATGTGATTTATATTTCAATTCCATTATTGTGGTACTAGTACTTTATCGAGTAGTGATAATCTTTATTTGCTTAACACTACTCAAACAATCAATGAGTCCCATAAAATGAAACTAAATCTAAGAAGCGAAAGTTTTCAAGTGAAAATTCTTATACCTTATGGCATAGGCGTTTGGGTCATATCTCCAAAAGAGAATTGATAAGCTTGTGTCAGAAGGAATCATAAATAAACTTGATGTTCCTGAAAATGACTTTTGCATTGAATGCCTAAAAGGAAAGTTTACAACTCGAAAGAAAAGTATCCTCGAGAGCATCAAGCGTCTTAGAACTAATACATACGGATATTTGTGGGTCATTTCCTACTCCTTCTTGGAATGGTCAACAATACTTTATTACGTTTATAGACGACTACTCTCGATATGGATACATTTATTTACTTCATGAAAAAATCTCAATCATTGGACGTTTTCAAATCTTTTAAGGCCGAAGTTGAAAATCAACTAGGTAAGACTATTAAAAACGTAAGATCCGATCGTGGTGGTGAATACTATGGTCGGAATGACGGTTCGGAGAACAACGTCCGGGTCCTTTTGCTCGCTATTTAGAAGAGTGTGGGATTGTCCCTCACTACACTATGTCGGGTTCGCCTAGCATGAATGGTGTAGCTGAGAGACGTAATAGAACCCTTCAGGAAATGGTAAGAAGTATGGTTTCTAATACTTCTTTACCTCACTCATTATGGGGCGATGCTTTAAAAACCGCACTTATCTTCTCAATAGGGCTCCCTCTAAGGCTACTAACAATAAAATCCCTTATGAATTAATGGACGAATAAGAAACCGTCCTTAAATCATCTTCATGTTTGGGGTTGTCAGCAGAAGCTAGGCCTTATAGGCCTAACGAAGGAAAACTGGACGCTAAGACAGTTAGTTGCTACTTTGTAGGGTATGCCGAGAGATCAAAGGGGCTATAAATTTTACAACCCGAAATCTAGAACGTTTTTTGAAACGGGAAATGCTAGGTTCTTTGAGGATGTTGAGTTTAGAGGGGAAATTAGGAATAATAATTTTGAATTTAAGGAAAATGAGGAATCCATTTCTATACCTCTTCCCTTAGTAGTTCCAATTGAAAATCAAGTACTTGTACCTGAAATTCAAGAGGAACAAATTCAAAATATTGACTCCCCTATAAATATTGAACAACATGAAAATGTTGATCAAAATGAGGAAATTCAACAACCTCAAAATGAGGAAGAACCGGTGCCTTTAAGAATATCAAATAGAGTAAGAAGAAGTGCATCTCGGATGATTATGAGGTGTATCTAGCCGAGAATGAAGGACACTTAAGTTTAGTGGAGATGAGCCTCTTACCTTCCATCAAGCCATTAATAGTCCTAATTCTCATAAGTTGATCAATGCCATTAATGAAGAGTTGAAAATCTATGAAAGACAACGACGTGTTGGGATCTTGTCCCATTACCGAAGGATGTGAAACATATTGGTTGTAAATGGATATTTAAAACCAAAAGGGATTCACAAGGTAATGTGGAGAGACATAAGGCTCGTCTTGTTGCTAAAGGTTTCACTCAAAAGGAAGGTATTGATTACAAAGAAACATTCTCTCCGGTATCTTCTAAAAACTCCTTTAGGTCATTATGGCATTAGTAGCACATTATGACCTTGAGCTTCATCAAATGGATGTTAAGACAGCTTTTCTCATGGAGACATTGAGGAAACCATCTATGTGAAGAAACCAGAAATGGTGGATGATTTGGAACAAACTAATCATTTAGTTTGTAAACTTAAGAAATCCATTTATGGGCTCAAGCAAGCTTCTCGTCAATGGTATCTCAAATTTAACAAAGTAATTCTTTCTTTTGGTTTTGAAACGAATCTTGGTGAAGATTGTATATACCATAAGTTCAGTGGGAGTAAATTTATATTCTTAGTCTCATATGTGGATGATATTTTGCTTGCTAGTAATGATATGAACCTTCTAAAAGAAACTAAGAAATTTCTTTCAAACAAATTTGAAATGAAAGATCTTGGTGAGGCATCTTTTGTATTAAGAATCCAAATACACCGTGATCGCTCACGAGGTACTTTAGGATTATCACAAAAAGGCCTATATAGAGAAGGTATTACAAAGGTTTAGCATGCAAAACTGTAAACCACATGACACCCCTGTCTCTAAAGGAGATAAATTCAGTCTCAATCAATGTCCAAAAACAATTTGAAACCAAGTATATGGAAAACATCCCTTACGCATCAGCAGTAAGAAGCTTAATGTATGCTCAAGTCCTGTACTCGTCCAGACTTAGCTTTTATTGTTGGAATGCTTGGTCGATACCAAAGCAATCCGGGGAGAGAACATTGGGTCGCAGCCAAAAGAGTGATGCGGTATTTACAAAACACCAAGGACTACATGCTTACATATTCAAAGTCGGATCATCTTGAAATCGTTGGGTATTCCGATTCCGACTTTGCTGGATGCCAAGACAGCCGTAAATCAACGTCTGGTTATTGTCTTCACATTAGCCGGTGGAGCCATTTCTTGGAGAAGTGCCAAGCAGACACTCGTTACTTCCTCCACCATGGAAGCCGAGTTTGTTGCTTGTTTCGAGGCATCCAATCAAGCTATATGGCTGCGTAAATTCACTGAAGGACTGCGTATTGTCGATAGCGTCGAAAGACCTATTAAGCTATATTGTGACAATAGGGCGGCGGTCTTGTACTCCAACAATAACAAGAGCTCGTCAAAGTCTAACACATTGACATTAAATTTCTTGTTGTAAGAGAGAGGGTACAAAATGAACAAATAGAAATACAACTTATTGGTACAAACTCTATGTTAGCGGATCCGTTTACTAGGCGTTATCACCTTTATTGTTTTCACGAGCATGTTGCTCATATGGGTGTAACAAATTTTTGATAACATTTAATATAGTGGGAGTTTGTGTTGTTTTTCTTCAATTTTATTGTTCTATTATTATTTAAAGTTTGATCTCATTTGGTTAAGTTGGACTAGTTGGAAGAATATGTATATATTCATTAAGATCCATGCTACACATCCATACTTTTGATCTATGTCATTTAGTTGAATAGTATATGTAATTATAGTGGGTTTAGTTGCGAATCAATTACAACGACTGCCCCTTTAGTTCTATATTTGTATGGCTAATGACGAGATTGTTATAAGTGATAACAAAGTGCACATTTGGGTTGTCATTTATGTTATACTTGTGATTTAAAGGAAGAAATTTGTTTTGCAACCAAGTGGGAGATTGTTAGATCATTGTGGCTTGCAACACAAGTTAATAGGCACCTTCCATAAATAAAATCATGACTATGACATTAATATAAAGTATGGTCAAAATAGTCAATGTGTAGAATCCCTGAAATGTTATTTATCTATCTTTGATGGGGCAAGATGGTAAATCAACATTGCTTTAGAAATGAATATGTATGGTCCCTATTTGAAGTGTCACCATGTTTACTATTTAAATGCCTCTCCATCAAGCCTAAAACATACTTGATTTCTTACTTTCTCTCATCTAAATTATCTCTTCATTATTGAAAGAACTTTTGAGAGACTAAGAGACACTTTTATTTAGAAGATCATCTCCCTACATTGTCTTCTACTTCATTCTTATTCTCCCTTCAAGACATCAAGATGGATTCAACAGGTATACATTTATTACATGCTTCCGCTTCATCTTTTCCTCATTCTTCTTCTAAATATGAGTTAGGCATTAGGGGATTATAATTGTCCAACAGTAAATATATGTATCTGAAACTCGAATGTTGAGTATGTGAACTTTGTGTAAATAAAAGTACAAGTTGACTAGTGATAAAACTTGGATTAATCCAAATCAACCTGCTCTAATATGGATTAATCAAAATCAACCTGCTCTAATAGTACCACTCCTTTTGTGTCTAGTCAATTTTTCAAGATTTTATTTTCCAAAATAAATATTTTGTTTGGAAAAAAAATTATCGCTAAATGTTTTTTTTTTTAGTCTCTTTATACTTGCAAAGCTACATATTTTGTATATAAAAAATAATTTTTAAAATATTCTTAAAAATAACATTTGAACATTCAGTTAACTTAACATTTAAAAAGGGAGTATATGTAGGTAGTGAGTGCCTTGAGCTACGCCGAAGTATATTGGAAGTTTAATAAAAAAAATCATTTAAGTAGATTTTCATTTAATATTAATCTTGAATATATGTAGTATATTTTTGAATAAAAATAGGGTGGAATTGGTATGGTTCAGATCGCGATTTCAAAGCGAACTAATTAAACTTAATGGTTTGATTTTGTTTTCGTGTAAATTGGCAGACTACATAGTTTAGTTTGATTTGTAGTTTGACCCCTTAGACCAAACTAAATCAAACATAACCGAATTGCGATTTGATACAAGAAACTGGACCGAACCATTAAAAATATCTATATTGTATGAAAATAACCGTAACTCTTGTTTTTGCATCTTATTCAATATCCATTCATCATATATTATCTTCTTTGTGGCATATATAGCTTACCAAGTTCTCTCTACGGCCAACATTGCATAATGTATTCTCTTGTTTCAACCTCTCTCCATTAGTTTTCTCTCTTCCTCCGCCAGAATTCCTCTTTGACTCTTTCTCCAACATCCTTCACTTTCCTCCGTAATCACTATTATTTAAAAAACAAAATTAAAAGGAGTTGCAGGTTTACTTGAGGTTTGAACCACGATTTAATGCGCGGTTTGAATCATGGTCTGAGTTATGGCTCGAACTGTAGTCTAAAACACAGAGCTGAATCGCAATCTAAAACAAACCGAGCAAGACAACCATAGCAGTTTAGTTCGGTTATGTTTAAGCTTTTTCATAGTTCAATTTATTTTGAATTTTCCCAAACTAATTACTAAGTGTATAAACTGGTCCAAACCAAATTAAAGCGATTACACCACTAAAAGGATCTCACTTAAAATGATTTTATACATTAGGGTGTGAATTATAAATGATATGTAAATAATATTTGGTGCAAAAGATAATCACAAGGAAAGTGAAAGTGGAAAGAGAAAGGAAGATGAATGATGTTAACTAGTGGTAATGCGCCAAAAATTAGCGATGGAGAAACAAGTAGGAAATGGGAAGATAATTTGGATTGTGGTAATTCGTTTGTCTTTCCTTAGAATGGACAAGACAAGGGAGTGCCAGCCTAGTTCACTTCATACTTCCACTTGTGATACTCCCTCCGTCTCATAAGTCTCATAAGCTTCTTTGACTTTACACGGAGATTAAGAAAAAGTAAATGTTGTGAGTATGAAAAAATAATAAGAAAAAGTAGGAAAGATAAAGTGGGTAAAGAGTTTTTGTTGTGAGAATGATAAGTGGGTCCCATAGTCCATTTTGAGTAATAAAACAATTAATAATCTTAGCTGACCAAAAAATAAAATAAGAGCTTTAGGCTAGGACGGAAGGAGTACTACTTTTTCTACTAAAATAAAAATATGATTTTCCTAATAATTCAATTGAAATTCAAGGAGGCTATGGCTATAGCTGACTGTTTAATAATGGGAGCTGTCGGGTACTGCACAAAGTCAGTCGGTGTGTGTGACGTACAGAAAGCCGCCTTGGTTGACTTAGCCTGCCTTTGTTCAAACACATGAATAATGCCTACTTTTTTTTTTTTTTTTTTTTTTTTAACGACTTAATCACTTGTCACTAAATTGATCCTCCCACCACTCGAACACAAAACTTCTTTTACAATTCCTCAACTCCTTACCGCTGAGCTACCCCGTAGAAGACATTCCTACTCTTTTTTATCTATGTAAATCGCTATTCTAAGGAATGAAGCAACTACGCTCGCTTATTGTTCGTGAAATTTACTTCCACCTTCTCATAGCATATGTTCACTCTCTTATTTACATAGCGATTAAGAAATGATGAAAGTAACATAAGTGTTGTGAGTATGAAAAGTGAGGTAGAAAAAAGAAGGTGGAGTAGAGTGTAGTAAGTTGATTAGTAGTATGAGTATAAAAGTAAAGTGAAAAAGAGAATGAGTCGAAGGAATAGTAAAAATTGTTTGTCATTTAAGAAAGTAGACATATATTCTGAAACAAACTAAAAATGAAAGGTAGGCATATATTCTAAGACCTGAGTAATAGTAAAAAAAAAAAACCTTTTTTACAGCTTATGTAAAATATTTTATTCTTTCTCATAATAAATCTTACTCCCTCCTGCAGTCCTGCTCAAAGTAAAAAATCTTACTACTTTCTATTCATTTCAAATTATGAGCCGCATTCTCAAATTTACAAATAATGAATAATGTAATGAATAATATTGTCTTTATAATACTTGTATAATTACAAAAAATCAAACACTATTAATTTACTTTTTATCCACTTACATTGTGGATAATATTTTGAACAATTATTTTTCTTTTGAACGTTATAGTTATTAATTTACTTACTATTTCCTATGTACCCCACATACTTTCTTACTTTACTTTTCATACTCATAATCAGTAGCGAAGCCAATAATTTTTGTAAAGAGGATCGAAGTTGTTTATGTGATAAATATTATATTGAGTACAAAAATTTTATATAAATGGGGGTCAAAATAATAATTTAGTGCAACTTTTTCTCAAATTAAAGGAATCAAAATGTATAAATCCATGGGGCAATTCCCATTTAGTCCTTCATTAGAATCTAAACTACCACCTAGTCCAAGGTATTTTCAATATTACCACCTAGTCCAAGGGATATTAAAAGGGCATGAATGCCCTTACTAAATGACTGGAAATTACATGATCACCCCTCCCTCCTCAACCTTTCACCTTCTCACCGGTCAACAACTTTGACCGACCGGCCACCACCTCCGGCCGACCACCACCCCTCCGGCAACCTTTTTCCGGCCAGTTTTCCGGCAATATTTTCCGGTGACATTTTCCGGCCACCATTTCCGATCACCGTCTCCGGCGACCATTTTCCGGGGCCACCTCCGGCAACCATTTTCCGACCACCGTTTTCCGGCGGCCACCTCCGGCCACCATTTTCCGACGGCCACCTCCGGCGACCATTTTCCGGCGACCACCTCCGGCCACCATTTTCCGGCTACCGTTTACCGGCGACCATGTTCCGGCCACCATTTTCCGGCGACCACCCCCGGCCACCATTTTCCGGTGACCATCCCCCGGCCACAATTTTCCGGTGACCACCTCCGGCGACCATTTTCCGGCGACATTTTCCGGCAACCATTTTCCGGCGACCACCTCCGCCACAATTTTTCGATGACCACCTCCGGCGACCATTTTCCGGCCACTTTTCCGGGGGCAATTTCCGGTGACCATTTCCGGCCACCTTTCCGGCACCTCCGGTCACCTTTTCCGGCGACCACTTCCGGGCACCTTTTCCGGCCACCTCCGGCGGCCATTTTCCGGCGACTACTTCCAACCACCGTTTTCCGGCGACCATCTCCGGCCATCATTTTCCGGCGACCTTTCCGGTAACCATTTTCCGACGACCACCTCCGTCCACCATTTCCAGCGACTTTTTCCGGCCATCATTTCCAGCGACCTTTTCCCGGCGGCTATTCCCCGGTGACCGTTTTCCGGCGACCACCTCCGGTCACCTTTTCCCAGCGACCACCTCCGGTCACCATTTTCCGGCGGCCACCTCCGACCACCATTTTCCGACGACTTTTTCCGGCCACCATTTCGGGCGGCCACCTTCGGCCACCTTTTCCGGCGGCCACCTCCGGCCACCATTTTCCGGCGCCCACCTCCGGCCACCATTTTCCGGCGACTTTTTTCGGCCACCCTTTTCCAGCGACCACCTCCTGGCACCTTTTTCCGACCACCTCCGGCGGCCATTTTCCGGCGACTACTTCCGGTCACCGTTTTCCGGCGACCATCTCCGGCCACCTTTTCCGGTGACCATTTCCCGGTGACTATCACCGGCAACCATTTTCCGGCCACCACCTCCGGCCACCTTTTTCCAACGACCATTTTCCGGTTACCACCTCCGACGACCATTTTCCATTGTCCATTTTTATTTTTTTGAAAAAAAAACAATCATTCTTTATTTAAAAAACAACTACACATTTTCTACAAGAACAAATTAAAAGCTCTTAGCAACAAATTCACATTTTTTTTAAAAAATAATTTTTTTCAAAAACAAATTCACAGTTGTTTCAGAACAAGTTCACAGTTGTAAGTTCGCATTTCTTCCAAGAACAAATGTAAATTTGTTCTTGTTCCAATTGTAAGTTCGCATTTGTTCAAAAAAAAAAAAAAATTCATATTTGTTCTTGTTCCAAGAACAAGTTCGCAATTATAAGTTCACAATTGTAAGTTCGCAATTGCAAGTTCGCAATTGTTCCAAAAACAAGTTCGCACTTGTTCCAAAAACAAGTTCGCAATTGTAAGATCGCACTTGTAAGTTCGCACTTGTAAGTTCAGAATTGTAAGTTCGCACTTGTAAGTTTGCACTTGTAAGTTCGCACTTGTAAGTTCACAATTGTAAGTTCGCAATTGTAGTTCGCAATTGTTCCAATAACATGTTCGCACTTGTTCCAATAACAAGTTCGCACTTGTTCCAAAAACAAGTTCGCAATTGTAAGTTCGCACTTGTAAGTTCACAATTGTAAGTTCGCAATTGTAAGTTCGCAATTGTTCCATTAACAAGTTCGCACTTGTTCCAAAAACAAGTTCGCAATTGTAAGATCGCAATTGTAAGTTCACAATTGTAAGTTCGCAATTGTATGATCGCAATTGTAAGTTCACAATTGTGAGTTCACAATTGTAAGTTCGCAATTGTTCCAATAACAAGTTCGCACTTGTTCCAAAAACAAGTTCGCATTGTAAGTTCGCACTTGTTCCATGAACAAGTTCACAAATGTTCTAACAATAAGTTCACAGTTGTTCCTAGAACAAATTCCAAGAACAACTTACTCTTTTCTTCAGCTATTTTCCATTTCTTTGATATTATGTATCGGTAAAGCTATAAATTTTACAGCTAACAGGCAGACGGCAAAACGTTTACATTAAGACAAAGATAAAACCTCAATTATTGCAAGCTAAGAAATTTAATCAATATTTACACATTAACAATGACTTTTACATTGTATTAATTGACCGTTTCATCCGTTACGGCAATACAAATTCAATTGGTTCACAACAACCCGAACGTCCATCCCACACCGTCAATTATCTAACGGCGACTTAACGTTCCTCAAGTCACCAACAGTTAACGCGCCGTTAACGTAAACCTTCTCGATGCCGCCGTTGTCTGCTCCACCGACCACCTTCCCTCGCCGTGGTCGCAGCGCAGATTGCTGGGCTCTCACGCCGCCCCATTCTCGTGTCGTAAGCGCCAAAAACGACGCAGCCGTTGTCGTTCAGATCAGCTGATAAAACAACGGACGGCGACGATGACGAACCAGACGGCAGCTGACATTTTCTTCCGCCAAAAATGTTGCGCAATTTTACATCTCCGCCGTAGAAATCCCAGGCTACGTATTGCCTCCAAATTTAACAAGAATTACAGCTAGTTAAAAGCATCTGATCACCGAAGTGATAGATATGCTCGCCGGACTTGTAGAACTACTCGCCAGACTTGTAGATCTACTTGTCGGCGATGTAGATCTAGTCACCGACGTTGTAAATATAGTCAGGAGAAGAAAATAGATAGGAGGTCACCGTCGACGTCCATGGCCTCCGTCGAAACAGAGAGAGAGGGGGAGAGAGAGAGAAGCGAGGGAGGGACATGGGGAGAATCAGATCTGTTGAAATCGACTCGCCGGAATGTTCGCCGGTGATGGAGAAGAAAGGGTGCGCCGGTGACGGGAGAAACGTCGTCGGGGCTAGGGGAGGTGTGGGTCGCCGGGGTTAGGGGAGGGGTAAGGTCGCCGGTGGTTGAGAAGGGAGGGTTTGCTGGAGGTGGAAGGTTAGAGAGAGAGAGAGAGAGAGAGAGAGAGAGAGAGTGCGTGCGTGCGTGTGTGACTGCGTGAAAGGGAGGAGGGGGGTAGGGTTTTATTTATAGCAGGGTAGTTTTGGGATTTAATAATTTTAATGGACTAGGTGGTAAATAAGAATATTAGCTTGGACTAGATGGTAGATGAAAATATTAGGTTGGACTAGGTGGTAGTTAGGGTTAGGATGAGGGACCCTATGGTAATTTTCTCTAAATCCATCAATCTTAATACTAAAACGAAATTTTCTATAAATTTAAAAGTAGTAAAATTGACAAGTTTCAAAAGTGAAGAGGATCAACTGACCCCTTCCGCTTAACATTTCACCCCTTCTCATAACACATAATCCAAAATAAATATTATATTTAATTTTTAATTCACATTTAAATTATAAAATACTCCTTCCGTCCCACACTAATGGGCACTTTTGGTCAAACTTACTTGAACTTTGACTAACATTTTATGCTAAATAATTTATCTCCATAAAAATATAAAAATAGTTATTGATAATGTTTCTATTACAAATTTAGTAAATTTTTCAATTTTTTATGGAGATTAATAATTTAACATAAAATGTTAGTCAATGTTATACACCTTTCTTCAAATATACTTAGTCATCTTTCATAATAGATTACACATTTTATTTTAATGCATTTCCAAATAAAAGTAGTATTTTTAAATTAAAAAAGATATTTAGTGCAATTTTTAGCAGATTCATTAAAGTACGGAGTACTAACAAGTTATATGCAACTTTATTATAAAATGGGAGATAGTATTATCATTTCCACCAGAATTTGGCCTAAAAATAATCAATGGAATTTAAATAAAATCATTCACATTTTAACTTTATTATCAATTTTTTTTTGAAAGATCTTTATTATCAATATATTAAAATTTATTGCTTTATTGGTTTATGAACACATGTTAACTTTGATCATACATTGGTCTCAATATAGTGATTATAATGAAATTATATTAAATATTAATAGTAAATCGCTTACTAATTTTTAAAATTTTATTAGGATTATTAGATCGACATCAATATTTTATCAAGTTCATTTGTTTTGACCATAAAAAATATCAACATGAGACAATTTTTTGGGACAAAATGAGTACATAAAAGTTATCCCCTCCGTCCAACAAATAAAGACTACTCCCTCCGGACTAAGGTTCTTAGTTTGACTTTACAGGGAGATTAAGAAAAAATAAATATTGCGAGTATGAAAAGTAAAGTAGGAGAAAGTATGAGAGAAAGTGGGTAGAAAGTTTTTGTTATGTGAATGACAAGTGAATCTCATTGTCCATTTTAGGTATAAAAAAAAAAAAAAAAAAAAAAAAAAAACAATAAAAAACAACAACACCTTAGTTTGGGACAAACCAAAAAGAAAAGTAAAAACCTTAATTTGGGACGGAGGGAGTATAAAACTGGGCATACACGGAATCAAAGAGATAGTAGATATTTCCTTCATCCCATTTTAAATTGTACAAAACCATTATTGCAAGAGATTTAAGGAAAAAATGAAAAATGTGATGTACACCTCCGTCCCAATTTAAACGTTAAAATTTTTTTAGGTTCAAGAATTAAGAAATAAGTAATGTGTTGTGAGTATAGATGGTTTGATAGGAGAGATTGTGGTAGAGAATAGTTAGTGGGTAATTATTGTGATTATGATATGTGAGGCTCACAAATAAAGAAGTATTGTAAAAAAAAAATCATTTTTAGGTTTTGAAGTTTAAAATAAGACACCCAAAATGAATATTTTTGAGTTTAAAATGGGTAGGAGAGATAAGGTGGGATAGAAAATTGTAGATGTTGGTAAGTTGATGTGAGTATGACAGGTGATACTCTTTAATGCTTAAGGAAGATAACAAAGTTACAAAAGATGGCTATAAAATGTGGCTTACAAAATGAGGTGTCATAGTTGTGTTGGTGTTTTGAATTGGAGTGTGATAGATCTACTATCGATCGATGTAACCAATAAAATATCATCACCATATCTTGTATCATTCATTTTGTAAACATCTTTTAGCACCGCCCAATACTTAATGGTATGATGGATTATCTTGTAGGAGAGTGAAGAAGTGAAATGTTGGGCACGCACACAGCTGTGGTGTGGGTGTGGTGGCTAACAAGTCCTTGAGCGACTAGGTGGTGCTTTAGTGTCAGAAAAGAGCATGAAATCGTTACACATTTCGAGGCCATACGTGCACACTTATTTCCCCAATTATTACCTGTTGGAAAAGAAAAGTACGGACTACTCTTTTCTTCTCAATTTAATTTAATTTAAGACCAAAAAACTTTTATTAGATCATCATGACCCGTTTCATAGTAGAGACGGGTCATTTTTGACCCATGACCCGGATCCATTACCCACATGCATAATATATATATATATATATATATATATATATCTCTCCGTCCCACTAGAAGTGAGACTAGAGGAGTGGGCACAATATTTAAGATAAAGTGATATATATATGTGGTAGAAAATGAAGAGAGAGAATGAGTGGAGTAAATAGTAGTATTGGTTGAATAAAATGAGTGGTGGAAAATGAAGAGAGGGAATAAGTGAGGTTAAATGGTGGGGAATGATGAATATAAGTATATTAAAACATTTTCATTTTGGGTAGTCTCACCTGATGTGGGACGGCACAAAAAGGAAAGAATTCTCACTTCTAGTGGGACGGAGGGAGTATATATATATATATCGTAGACATTAGGCCCTAAATTGTAATTTGCCCAATTTAAAACAATTCATTAAGGGGTTAAATATAAATACTTAAACTTAAAGTCACAAAATATGAATTTTCAAGTTTTAAATTAAAATTTTGAAAAAAATAACTAATATATTAAAAAATTTATTTTAATTAATTTTAAATATAAATAAATAAATTGTTTTGACAAAATATTTTTGACATTTTTTTTCGCATATCTAAATAAAAATATTTATTTAAAATTTTAAAATAAAACAAACAAATTATGAATTTTCTTTGAAAAAAATATTTTTTTTTCCAGATTTAGATCTTCGCTTCCAACCTCCCATTTTCGTCATCTCTCTCGTCTCAAAAATTTAATATATTCGATATTTTGTTTAAATATTTTAATTTAAAATTTGAAAACTTATATTTTGCGACTTTAAATTATTTATATTTTACCCCTTAAGCACTAATTCTCATTTCAAATTGACCCATTTCGTCAATCACGTGCAAATCACATGTGACTTAACTAACTTTTCTAACAAAAAAAACCGTTAAAAAGCCCCATTCTACAACGAAAATGTCATCGCCAAATTTTAGACGTCAGACCCTAAACTGCAACCGCCTAAATTGTAATTTTCCCTTTTAAATTTAATACAATAAAACTACATTTCTCAAGATGTTTTTTTTTTGTTGGAGCATTCTTCATAAATGAACATTTACTCAATTTTTTATAATAATAAAAATAATTAATTTATCATTGTCTATAGTACATATGAGAGTACATTTTTTTTTTTTTAAACTTTAAACAACCACGAGATTGAGTTATCAATTGTTTCACTCGTGATGTCACTTTACATTTATTAATTAAATATTTAGCTTAAAATAACAGAATAAATTTATTTGATAATTGTTTAAAAATCATTTGACAATACAAAACTGTAGAAATGAGTGTTAGTTGTGAACAATTGAGAAACGAATATCCTATTTATTATATTTAAATTCATGTTTGAACAACTGTGAAAAGAATGTCTCAGTTATTAAACTCAAACTCATGTGTGAACAACTGTGAAATGAATGTCTTATTTATTAAACTCAAACTCAGTGTGAACAAACTGTGAAATAAATGTCTCAGTTATTAACTCAAACTCATGTGTAAACAAATGTGAAATGAATGTCTCAGTTATTAAACTCAAACTCATGTGTGAACAACTATGAAATGAATATCCCAGTTGTTATATTCAAATTAATTTATGTGTAAATAACTATGAAATATATGTCTCAGTTATTCTAATAATTATGAAAAATTGAGATATTAATTTATCAGTTTTTACAAGTGAAAAATGAAAAAATGACACAATTGTGAAATCAATTGAGAAATAAAAAATATTCTCAAATTTTTATAAGTGAAAAATGAAATTTTTATTTTTTAAAATAGTGAAATTAATTGAGAAATGAAAACTGATTTTCTCAAATTTTTACTAGTGAAAAATGAGGTTTTTATTTCTAAAATTTGAATTATGTGTTGAGTGTACTTGTTTGATTCATTTGGACGACATGATTAAAACGGTGGTCTCAGATTATTTTTTCAATTTCTAGATTTTGAGATATTAGATTTTAAAATTTTAAGGAAATAAACAAGAAGAGAGAGAAAAAGTAGGAGAAAAAGAGAGAGAAAACGTTAATTGCATAGCGCTGGAAGAATGCGTGCGTAGGGAGGAGGGGCAATCCGGTCATGCAAAAATTTCAGGAATTTTTTTGGTGAGTTTTCAAAATGTCAGTCCTTATTGGTTATTTGTTGAGGGACTTATTGGTCAAAGCCTCTTTATTTTATGAGTATTGTCTTTTTAATTGTTTTATTTTTATTTATAAAATTGTAAAATAATTTTATTTAATTATTTTTTAAATAATAACATCACTTATCATATTCACAACAACTAGCACTTACTCACTCCGTCCCTCTTTAACTTACAAAAAATGAGTTGGACACATTAATTAAGGAAAAAGAAAAATGTGATGTGTTGTGAGTGTAGATGGTTGGGTAGGAGAGAGAAACTGGGATATAAAATAGTTAGTAGATAGTTGTTGTGAGTATTGCAAGTGGAACCCACCATTTTTAAAGTATGAAAACATTTCTATTTTTGGATTTTGTAAGTTAAAGTGGGACAACCAAATGTGTAATTTTTGAAGATTAAAGAGGGACTGAGTGAGTATTACATTTTACATCACTTTCTCTTTCTTATCCATTTATCTACACTCACATCACGTCACATTTTCAACTATTTCTTTATCAGTTTTTCTAACGTGTTTCCTAAGAACATATGTTAAGTTTATAAATAAAGTATCTGATGTATTTATTAAACTAATTTTAACATGTTCATTTTCATAATTATCGAATTTTTTATTTATATGTAAGCTTACATATTTATTGAAGTATATAAATATATTGATTGCTTTATTTAAGGAAATGAAAACGTTAAAGTAAGTTTAATAAATACATCAATTATCTTATTTAAAATATTAACATGTACCTTTAGGGCACACGTTAAAAAAACCGTTTCTTCATTCTTTTGTTCAAAGTCATTTTTATAATTTAAAGTAGAATTGAGGTAGCACTTTATTTATTTTTTCAAAAAAAATACATATAAAAATCCTGCACTTCAAAAAAAAATAAAAAAAATCTAGTGGCTTTTTTTTTTTGGGGTAGAAATACATAAATCCCCTGTGCTTTTAATTTTTAGTGTGATAACACGATACAGGTATTTTACTTGGTGCTGATAACGCAATAGCTACAACCGTCCAACATGAAATATACAAATCTTTTTCCTTTTTTTTTTGACGATGAGAGGGATCGAACCCTAGCGCTCATTGAAGTTGAAGCTTGACTTTACCACTGGGCCGCTCCTTTGGGGACATACATATACACAAATCTCCTGTAATAACTAATGGAAAAATTCCTCAAGGGCCCCCAGTTCCAGATTTTATTACACATAAGGAGAGGCCGAGATCCAAATTCCCCTCACACCCCTAGCCACCCCTAGCCTTCTTTGACCCGTCAAATATAGTTACTAAATACCCAAAATAACCCCACCCCTCAAACAAACCCCCCCCCTCCCCTCCCTCCACCCATTCTGCGTTCTCTCTCTCTCTCTACGAAAACACAAACGACGCGCACACACACCAGCGCCGGCGCTTTATCTTCTCCGGCGAACATGACCACCATGTCGGGCCTCGTTGTTCTTCTCCGTCTCCGACGATCTCATCCAGTTTCGCCGACGCCTTCGGTTTTCTTCAGTTTCTCCGGTGACTTTTCCTCTTCCGATTCTCTCACTCCGATCTCCTTCTACGGCGTCATCACTTTTTCGATCTCTCTAGATCTGGCCGCCAGAGACCTTACACCTTCGTCCTCACCGCCTCTCTCTCTCTTCATCTTCTCTCTCACCGTCTCTTCTTCTCCGACACCGGCAGCCCTCCCCAACGCCGCCAACTACCTCCAGCATCTTCAAGACTCCGAGCACGACTTCTCCAAGGATCTGAGTACAAATCTACAAATTCGACCGATTTTTTTTCAGATCTGCAGATTTTACTCTTGATTTCTCTCTCTCTCTCTCTCTCTCTCTCTCTCTCTCTCTGTTTGTGTGAGTTCTTTTTTTTTTTTCAGATCTGCAAACGCCGAGTGCGGCGCCGGGACGTTCGGCAAGTGTGGACTCACCTACGTTTATCAGAAGGCAGAAGGCCGGCGGTGATTGATTTTGCTATAAATAAAGTTTGTTTGTTTGTTTTTTTTTTTTTTGGTTAATTCGCAGAGTCAGTTTTCGACCTTTTTCTCAAATAATTCCCTTTTAAAATTTTAATTCCCAAAGTATCAACCCTCCCAAACTATTTGCAAAAATGTCCATTTCGTTAAAACTCGCTACTACTAATGACGAGTTTAGTTTTTTTCCGGTCGAGCTCGCCACTACCAGTGGCGAGTTTATTGTTCTATTTTTTTTTTATTTTTTTTTGTATTTTACAAAAAATGGCCGAAAATAATTTCAAATTTAATGAAACTCGCCATTGTTAACGGCGAGTTTGACCGAGTTGACCAAGCTCGCTACTACCATTGGCGAGTTCAATTAAATCTTTATCAGTATTTTTCCCATGGATATTACTATATATACTTTTGATGTCCTTAAATAAACAAGTGTGTGTTGCAGCCAAATGGTAAGATTGTAAGTAAATTCATAGGAGACCTGGGTTTGAAACTTAGGTCTCTGACCTTTTTCTTTATTTTTTTTGAGCTTACAGTCTTACCTTTTGCTGTATTACCCACCATGTTTTGAGCTTTGAAGAATGAAGTGGTGTACAAAACCTTTTCTTTCTCTTTTACTTTGACCACTGTTTCATGATAATGATGGTGTAGTAAACTCTTGATGTATGTGGCCTTCCTTGTGGCCATATTGAATCTTTTTTTTTTATTGTGAAAAAATCCGTACTGCTTACAATATCTGATGCTTAATTGCCTGCTTATGTCTTCAATTGTTTCTGCTAGATTGTGATTAGGAGATGAAAATTTGCCAATTCTGAATTCCCAACTGCTGGAATCTGCTGTTAGGGTGTGTATAGCGTTGTCATATATTTACAATGACACCACCCAGTTTTTACTCGACCAAAAGTTTATGCCTGGGACCTTTACACGATCAATCCATGTTAAGATTAGAGCAGGGCCATTGTATAGTTAGTTTACAAGTTGCCACTTCATGTGTGTTGAGTTTATAAAATTTGCACATTTGTTTCAAAGTCCAGGGGTTATCAAGATTTTCAAAGTCCAGGGGTTATCAAGATTTTGTCAAAACACCCAGAAGTTCAAATATTTGAGTTTATAAAATTTGCACATCTGTTCCAGTGATTTGATTTGGTACTAGTTCTTGATCTGCTAGAAAAGAAAAGAAAACAAAAAAAATAAAAAAAAATGTTAGAGACCTAAGTTTCGAACCCAGTTCTCCTATGAATTTACCTGCAATCTTACCATTTGGCTACAACACACACTTGTTTATGTAACGACATCAAAAGTATATATAGTAATATCTGTTGGAAAAATACTCGATAAAGATTTAATTGAACTCGCCAATGGTAGTAGCGAGTTTGGTCAACTCGGTCAAACTCGCCGTTAACAATGGCGAGTTTCATTAAATTTGAAATTATTTTCGGCCATTTTTTGTAAAATACAAAAAAAAAAAAAAAAAAAATTAGAACAATAAATTCGCCACTGGTAGTGGCGAGTTCGACCGGAAAAAAAAAAACTCGCCATTGGTAGTAGCGAGTTTTAGCGAAATGGACATTTTTGCAAATCGTTTGGGAGGGTTGATACTTTAGGAATTAAAATTTTAAAAGGGAATTATTTGAGAAATTAATCGTCAGTTTTCAATATGAAGATTCTATTTGAAATGGTTGTGACAGTATTGATCAGTAAAGTTACTCTTATAATATGAAAATTGATTCTTATAAGACTAAAAATCAATTTTTTATCTTATAAGAGTAACTTTTTTCATATTATAAGACCTATAAGACCAATTGGTCTTATATGTCAATTATAGGACTTTGACTGAGTTTGATAAGATAATGTTATTTTTTTTCCTCAAAAATGGAAAAAAAGTGAACATTTTTTCCTCTTATAATATCTTAATTATAAGAGGTGGATATATCTTATGTATTAGTTATCAGAGTTGACTGTTGTTTCACCAAATATGATAGTCAAGAATAATAAAATTTTATTATTTTTAATTTATTTGTGAAAAAAAAAAGTGAAGAAATGACTTTTCTACTTCAGTTATAAGAGAAAATTTGGTCTTATACATTAGTTATAGGAGTTTGATCGAGTTTGACTAACCTTTTCTTTCCTAAAAAAAATGAAAAAAGTGTTTTTTTTATTCTTATAATACATATTATTATTCATAAGAGCAAAGTCTTATGAAAAACTTAAAATAAAACTTTAGTCTTGTGAACATGTTCATAAGACTTTCGACTCTTATATGTTAATTATGTGTCAGTTATAAGAGTTTGACTGCTGTTTGACCAAATTTGATCAAAAAAAAATTATTATTTTTTTTGTAAAAAAATGAAAAAAGTATTTTTTGTAACTCTTATATGATAATTATGTGTAAGTAATAAGAGTTTGACCAAATTTGACCAAAAAAATTTGTTATTATTATTTATTTTTTTTGGAAAAAAAATGGAAAAAGTGATATTTTTTGACTCTTATGTGTTAGTTATAAGAGTTTGACTGTTGTTAGACCGAGTTTGACAAAATTTGACTAAAAATATTTATTATTTTTTTGTAAAAAATGAAAAAATTAATTTTTGTAACTCTTATATGATAATTATGTGTTAGTTATAAGAGTTTGACTGCTGTTTGACCAAGTTTGACAAAAAAATTTATTATTTTTTTGTAAAAAAATGGAAAAAGTGATTTTTTTTTTACTCTTATGTGTTAGTTATAAGAGTTTGACTGCTGTTTGACCATGTTTGACCAAAAAATTAATTATTATTTTTGTAAAAAAATGGAAAAAGTGAAATTTTTTACTCTTATGTGTTAGTTATAAGAGTTTGACTGCTTTTTGACCAAGTTTGACCAAAAAAATAATTATTATTTTTGTAAAAAAATGGAAAAAATGAAATTTTTGACTCTTATATGTTAGTTATAAGAGTTTGACTGCTGTTTGACCAAGTTTGACCAAATATTATTAATATTTTTTCTAAAAAAATGAAAAAGTAGTTTTTTTGACTCTTATATGTTAATTATGTGTTAGTTATAAGAGTTTGACTGCGGTTTGACTGAGTTTGACCAAAATAATAATAAAAAAATCCTAAAAAAATGAAAAAAATATTTTTTTTTACTCTTATATATAATTATGTGTAAGTTATAAGAGCTGACTAGGATTTGACCAAAAAAATAAGGATGGGAGGAGATATGAGGGCATTTTAGTCTTCTTGCATCTTTTTGCTGGTGAGGGGTGGGAGGAGATATGAGGGCATTTTAGTCTTATTGCATCTTTTGTGCTAGTGAGGGGTGTATGGGGAATTAGTGATCTCAGCTTTCCTTAATTGTATTTGTATCTGGACCTAGGGGCCTTAGAGTCCAAAGCCCAATAACTAATAATATTCTTACAAATAAAATTATTGACACAAATTATGTGCACTTATATGCTAAGAATTATTGAGTCTCTTCATTTTAAAACAAACGTTTCAAATTATTTTTATTCAAGATAAGCAGCTTAAAAAATTATTTTGAGACAGAGATAGCATTTAAAAAAACATGAATGGAGATACTTATGAATTGGGTGCATGTGCAAATGTGCAATGACCAAACATGGAGAAACAAAACATCAAACATTAAGAATAGAAACAAAAGCATGCATGCAGGGGTAGACGGGTAGTATATTTTTTTTATGATTGCTCAAAACTTAAGTGCCAGAAACAAATAGAAAATGAAAGAAAAGAATCTCAATTAGGTATGACATTACAGCTCTTCAATTATTTAACATAAGAACCGAGGTGGTTAAATGAATCTCTTTCTTTTGTAAGCCATGGGAAAACAAGAAGTATTTTCCAGGAGAGACTTGCAATTAATTAACATATACTCCTCCCGTCCCATTTGAATTAGGACAAATTTTTATTTTGGATGTCCCATTCGAATTATGACAACCCAAAAAATGAAGTGTTTTATTTAATGGACCCACACTCACACTCACAACAACTTTCCACTTATTATTCTCTACCCCACTTTCTCTCTCCTACTTTATTTTTCATACTCACAATACAACACTTTTTCCTTAATCCCTGTGCCCAACCCAAAAATCATAATTCAGGTGGGACGTAGAGTATAAAACATAAAACATAAAAGAAGAAGCCAGCAAGACCTAGTTCGTTTCTAGATTTTTTTTAATGGTTTGTGTCTTCCTAAGGAATCACTTGTTTAATATACTCCCTAATTATGCAAAATTATTCCCCCTTTTTTTTTTTTATTACGAATGAATTTAGAAAAATATTTTAGTCTATTTGTAAATATTTTAGTGGGAATTTAAAAAGTACTTATTGATAGTATAGACAATGTTCTATTAAAAATTGTTGTAAATTTTTATTAGGATAATTAAAAGTAGCTTCAATTATTGCTCAAAGTTCACAATAACAACGAAAAAATTGGAATAATTTTCTGGGACGGAATACTTCTTTTCCAAATTTATTCATATAATTTTATATTTCTTATATACTCTCTTCGTCTTAGAAACTTTGAGCAATAATTTTAAGTTAATTTTATTATTTATATACCATTATAAATACTATCAATAATATTTTTTTCAATTTTATTATCATAATAAATTAAATTACTATTGATAGTATTTAATATGGTTTATTAATAATACGTTGTAAATTTTTAATGTATTCCTTCTATTCCACAAAATTATTCCCTTTTTTTTTAATTATAAGTAAAATTTCAGCAATTACTAGGCTATTTGTAAATATTGTAATAAAAAATTAAAATTATTATTGACAGTATTTAATATGGTTTATTAATAATACGTTGTAAATTTTTATTAAGATAACTAAAAGTAGCTTAAATTATTGCTCAAAGTTCACAATAACAATGAAAAAATTGGACTAATTATATGGGCCGAAAAACTTTTTTTTCCAGGGTTTATATATAAAATTTTATATTTCTTACATACTCTCTCAGTCCTAGAATAAATGTCGTTTTTTTCGTAAGTTAGTACGAAGAAACTTTGAGCAATAATTTTAGGTTAATTTTTTTATTTATATACCATTATAAATATTATCAATAATAACTTTTAAAATTTCATTATAATAAATTAAATTAACTTCATATTAACATATCATATTGCAAGATCATGGTTTGGTAGTGCCCCCAGACGTAGTCAATTGAATTAACGAATTGGGTAAATAATTTTTTGTGTCCTTTTGTGTTTGTTTGCTTTAATTATCGTTCTTGCGCTTGTTGTGTTTTGTTAGGAAAAATTCTGCAAAAAGGAACTCTAAAATACAGAATATATAATAAACAGAATTAAACTTAAATGAATAAACAAGAGTAAACTGATTGCTTTGTTTGTGCCGAGCTGTGTGTAAGCAACACTGTCCTTAAGACTTACTCGCCCCCTCACCGTGAGTGCTTGAGGATGTCTTTGGACGCTAGTCTCCCAGGATCTCTCGCACGAACCGGATGCTTCTCCGCACCAAGAGATTCCGGCGAATTGAGTCTGTGCCCGGACAGTATCACCACAATGCAGATGCAAGAGGAGGCCAAAGAAGGAATGACAAAATGCAACAAGGAGAGGGTGTGAGAGATTGCTGAAAAATGTGATTTCTTTCTGTGTATTTTCTGAACTGATTTGTGCTCTATTTATACTACTCGGAGAACAGTTCAAGAGCCAAAAACAAAGGATAAACATAATCCTCAATTAAATCTGAGATAAGATAAAGGATGGCTTTTCAGTTGGCATTCCATTCAGATGAGATGAATCTGTTTCTGGGCAAAAATTGACTGTAAAGATCAAAAAATTAAGCAAAAGGTGAGCTCGCACGGACAAGCCAAATTGGTGCTACATTCGTGTCCACAGGTCGCGTGCACACATGAGTTCGGACCTCGCAAGCCAAATTGGGTCCATGATTTGCACCCCCCCTGCGCGCGAGAGAGAGCCTCTATGCCATACAAGCTTGAATACTAGTCAAGTGCTCAAGCCTTTATACAAGCTTCCCTTTACATTTCTTTCCAATGTGGGATAATTTCCATATCCCCATTTCAACCCACCAACTTTGAGTCTTCATATCTTATTCATCCCAATACCAAATTGGACAAATGAATACATTATATCAATGTTCTCACTGAGTAGAACACAAACCCACTAACAACTTTGTCATTCGACAAATTATTTATCAATTAATTAATACACAAAATTAAGAAAAATACTCATTTCCTTCACATTTTTCCAACATTGTTTGCTTATTGTATTCTTGCGCTTTGTTTAGTTTGGAGAGTCCATACCACAATATAATAATATAATGTAAATTCACTACTATAATTAAATTTTATCATATGCCTTATGTGCACACGTTAGAAAAACTATTAAAATAATATAAAGGGCAAATTATAATTTAGGGCCTAATGTCTACGAGGCGGTTGCAGTTTGGGGACTGACGTGCAAAATTTAGCGAAATAGGGTCTGACTTGACACTTTGTTAGCAAAATAGGGGTTTTTAACGGTTTTCGTTAGAAAAGTCGGTTAAGTCACATGTGATTGACGAAATGGATCGATATGAAATGAGAATTAGTTCTTAAGGGGTTAAATATAAATACTTAAACTTAAAGTCACAAAATATGAATTTTCAAGTTTTAAATTAAAATTTTGAAAAAAAAAACTAATATGTTAAAAAAAAAAATTTAATTATTTTTAAATATAAATAAATAAATTATTTTTGACAAAATATTTTTGACAATTTTTTTCCCAGATCTAAATAAAAATATTTATATAAAATTTTAAAATAAAACAAACAAATTATGAATTTTCTTTGAAAAAATATTTTTTTTCCAGATTTAGATCTTCGCTTCCAACCTCCCATTTTCATCATCTCTCTCGTCTCAAAACACCATTGACCACCATCTCCATCAATTTAGATGGACAAAACTTATCAATTTTCTCTGAAAAAAATATTCTTGAAGGGAAATGATTATTTATTTAAAAAAATTAAATCAAAAATTTAATATATTAGATATTTTATTTACATATTTTAATTTAAAATTTGAAAACTTATATTTTACGACTTTAAATTTAAGTATTTATATTTTACCCCTTAAGCACTAATTCTCATTTCAAATTGACCCATTTCGTCAATCACATGTGACTTAACTAACTTTTCTAACAAAAATCGTTAAAAAACTCCATTCTACAACGAAAATGTCAAGTCAGGCCCTAAATCGCCAAATTTTAGACGTCAGGCCCTAAACTGCAACCGCCTCGTAGACATTAGGCCCTAAATTGTAATTTGCCCTAATATAAAATAACAGCTAATAAGATTGATGCTTAAATACACACACCTACTACAATTAGTAAGAATAGTATGGACTATGACGAGTCTAATTTAATCACTCGCACGACTGACTATTAAGTAGCTTAATTATTATAAAATGACAATTTGATTTTTTATTCGAAGTTAATGACTAATTATCTGATTGCTTGCATTTTGAGCTTTCAAAGTGAACTAAAAGATCAGACGCTACATTTGATAAAATAGCTGAAATAGACATCAAATATCAATCATTAATAAATAACTATTAACTTGCAAATTTCAAATGATACAGATTTAATTATAAGCTCAAAGTCCAACTGAAAACGATATCTCTACTTAATCAATTATATTTCTAGAAGTAATGTTGAATTGGGATACATTAATTCATCTTGGATGATTGCTTGCTTTGGTTGACCAATAAAACTAGAATAGTGATGTGTAATGTTGAATTAGGAGTTTAACGATTTGATTGATTCATTTCCGTTTAATAATTAGAGTGATATCTTATTTTTGTGTTTCTCATAAAAAAAAAATATTTTTAAATAAGAAATATTTTTAAAACAATAGAATACACTTGTCTAACAAACCGTCTTACAACTAAACCCATCCCAAAATTATCCCTTCTCTATCATAACTCAAATGCAGTGGCGGATTAGGCCTTTTGAGAAGGGTACTTTGACCCCCCTGGCCTCCGTAGTTTTTATAAATTTACATTTTACAATTTTTGAATTTACTATATTGATCCCCTGAAAAGAAAATTTCAGGGGGGTCTAGATTCGCCACTGCTCAAATGTGCTTCGTCTTTAATGGATACACTTGTCTAATATGTCATATAACATTCCAATAAGGTGAGTTGTAATGTGCGAAATTAAATTGTTATTTCACTTCCTCTAATTTCTAACATATATCCTTAATCTTTTTCAAAAAAAAAAAAAAACATATATCCTTAACCTCTTATAAGTTAGTGATAATTTAAATTAATAATTTTATTAATAACGTGAAAGACACATGCTACTTTAATTTAATTGAGTTTTTAATGATTCAGTCACAAAACTTAGAATTGGTGAAAAAAATTGCATTTCGAGCTCATATGTGCCAAAACAAATATCAGAATTTTATTGGAAGACACATCCATGATTTCAGACCATAAATTATACTTAACCTATTTAGAAATGTGATTAGCTTTATGAGACAAGAAAAAAAATAGACTATCATTTTGAAACAAAAGAAATATTAAACTTTATTAAGTAAGTTTAAGTCCCTTATGGTGAGGGTCATGAACTCAGACTATTCATCCTTTTATTTATTGTCTTTTTCAATTTTTTTTTTTAAATCACTTTGAGTGTCAGTTCACATACAACATTGTAAAAATAACTAAATACATACATACACACACACAAATATATATATATATATATATATATATATATATATATATATATATATATAGTAATAATTTTAAGTTAATTTAATTATACTAACAAAATCTATTTTTTGTTATTAACATACCATCAACAATACTGCCAATAAAAAATTAAGATTTTTATAAAAATAATTAAATTAACTTAAAATTTTGTTCAAATTTCACTTGTAACAACGGCAAAAAGTGAAAAAATTATTTTGAGTCACAAAGAAAGAGTATTTAACAATTTTCCCCCTCAAACATCAAGCTAAGCCTTTATCCTCATATCTAATGAATGGAGGAGAAGTAATAATTGTTCAACCACTGAAGTATAGACCATGCATAATTCAAAGTTATTGTTTAGAATGATGATTTAAGAGGGTTAGTGTGGCTGCTAATTAAAAATACTCTCACAAATAACAAAATCCATGATTAAAAAAAAAAAAAAAGATTTGGTCAATTCCACTTAGGTCTTGTCAAGACTAATGCATGCACATCCTTGGTCTCATATATGGCCCTCATCAAACCATATTAAAATCATCTTAATGCAAAAATGTGTCACAAACCCTTAAATAAAGACCAATAAATAACTCAAAGATAAATCCTACTTTTGATTTCCACATCTTGTTGTCTCAAATTTCACTAGGCTTTGGCTTTCTATCTTTCTTTCTTTCTATCAACTACTGCTACTACTACTATTAGGAAAGAGCACTGATAGGGGCACAAAATAAGCTTACAAAATCTTGCTCACAACAACATGAGATGACGATATTTTATTTGTTACATCGATAATGGACCCGCCACACTCTAATTAAAAACACCAATTAAATCATTACACCTAAGATTTTGTGAGCAAGATTTTATAACTTTTTGTGCCCCTAGTATTATTCATTAGGAAATGATTTTGCCTTTGTGTATGCCTTTTCAAAAGAAGATCCATTAAAAAGACAAATCAATCGCCTACTTGATTGGGGACTTTCTTAGTGAATGATTTACTAATTTGTTTGTTCTTGTGTTTCCTTGAAAATACCCTCATCATACCAACGAAAAATTGAATCATCGACGGAAATAATTGTATATTGGACAAAAAATTTATTTACAATATGTATGTTATTATTAAGAGAAATTTTGTGCGAAGTAGAGAATCTCAAATATGTTTTTATGGATGAGAACACATAAAATATGTTCTCATGGATGAGAACAATTTTATTTGGGAATTTGTGAGCAATTAGGAGCAATTTTGCTCGAAGTAGAGGATCTCAACTCACGCTCTACCCAAAAGATGTCACGTGGCAGATATATTTAAAAAAAGATTAAAAAAATCCAAGTCATTTGCTTTTGGGTGTTTTTTCGTCTGTCAAAACTAATACTTACTATAACAAAATGTAACAAACATGTTACTTATACTCCCTCCGTTCCAGAAAAGTTGAAACATTTACTTTGGAGTTGAGAAATTAAGGATATAATATTATATTAAAAATGAAAGGTAGAGAGGAAGAGAGAGAATTAGTGGGGGTGAAAAGAGAATGAGTGGAGAATAATGAGTGGTTGGGAGGAAGAGAGAGAATGAGTGGAGGATTATAAAAATAAAAAATAAAACTTCTATTTTTGGATTGTTGCTACTTTTGTGAAATACTCTAAATGGCAAAATGTTGCAACTTTCTTGGAACGAAGGGAGTATGTAATAGTATTTATACATTAACGTAATGCATATGTAGAGCAAACTAATAGTTCAACCCCTTACACTTTAGAACTAAAAATACTTGTTTTAGTAACATTCTAAAAATGAGAAAGTAACAATTTCTATAAAAGAATATAACAATTTCATATAGAAAATTATACTACCATATTTATTTTTTCTAAAGTGTAAAGTGTTACATTTTTTTAATATTATGTTACATATTTAATAGAAAAGTACTCCCTCTGTCCTAGAGTAAGAGTCTTACTTTTTATTTTGGTACGTCCCAGACTAAGAGTCCCTTTCCTAAAATGACAAATAATCTTTACTATTCATCTCACTCATTCTCTCTCTTACTTTACTTTATACTCACAGCACTAATCAATTTACTATTCCCTCACACTCATTCTATCTCATACTTACTTTTACACTCACAACACTTAAATTACTTCCACTATTTCTTAATCTCCGTGCAAATGGAAGGTGGGACTCTTACTCTGGGACGGAGGGAGTATTATATTTTGTCTAAATATTGTTACTTACATGTATAATAACTATATCCATATGTTTTCAAATAATAAATTACAATTGGTTCAGTTTATCATTTTACACGTAAATGTATTACAATTTCGTCTACCAAAGTGTTATATTTACTTGTACAAACAATTACATTCATATGTATAAACATTTATTTTTCAAATGTTACTTTCTTTCAAAAAAATATAATCAAAATACTCTAGTTCTTTTATTCAGCAAAAATACTATTACATTTCAGTATAAAGACAATTACATTTAGTTATAGTTAGTGTTACACGTAATTATAGTTAGTATTACAATTGTAAGATAAGTAAAATGCACGTTTCTTTTTTGTAAAACAAGTGTTACATTTACTTATAAATAATGTTACATATAAATAACACAATCATTACATTTAATTATAGTAAGTATTATTTTTTACGGACGAAAAAACACTCAAATAATTTTTTTTTTTGAAAAAAAAATGAAAGTTACAATTTTTTTTATTTCGTTGTCAAGTGGTAGATTTTGGGTGAAGTACGGGTCGGGATCCTCTACTTCGCGCAAAATTGCTCCTAGTTACTCCCAAATTCCCAATTGAATTGTTCTCATGAGAATATCATGGGAGACCGGCCCCTTATGTACACATCAATATATTCACATTAGATAAACAAATAAGATCACTTATACCACTTTTATTTATGAAATATTACCACATGTGATTCAGCAATTATGAATCACATAATGTTTATTCTAATAACATACTATAACAGTTGAATTATTCTCCGTGATACACATTATACTATTAAAGTAAGTATTATGAAAAACATGTTTTACACTAAAAGATGTGTAAAACATGTTTTATGTTTTTATATGGGTTAATGACAATTTAGGGCCTGAACTCCAGGGGGTGCGTCTAAAAGGGGCCTGGGTTTTTTTTTCCGCTAGATCAGGGTTCAATATCTAAATTTTTCGCCAGTTAAGGGCTTTTTGACGGAAATCGTTAGAAAAGTCAGTTAAGTGACATGTGCCGAGCACGTGATCGACTAAATTAATGAGTTTGTAATGATATTACTTAGTAAGGGTTTTAGTGAAATTTTTGAAACTCAAAATGTTTAAAAATGAAATAAATATTTTTTTCTAAATAATCAAGTATATAATAAAATAAGTAATTATCGTATATAAAATAAGTTTATTAAAAAAATCAAAATTATTAAACAAATTAATCTAATAGCTATATTAAATATAAAATGATTTAGATTATTTTCAAAATAATAAATTTAAAATAAAGAAAATTATAAATAAATTTAAATTTTATTCTATGAACATAATAAATTACTTTTACATTCACCAAATTTAAAACAACATAAAGTAATTATCACTATTTACAATAGAAAGCTTTTATTACTTTTTTATTAGTAGGACTCACTCGAAATAGGACATCCCAAAATGAAAAGCTTTTATTACTTTTTTATTAGTAGGACCCACTCGAAATAGGACATCCCAAAATGGAAAGCTTTTATTACTTTTTTATTAGTAGGACCTACTTGTCAAAACTCACAAATTCTTTTCATTTATTATTTCCCGTCCACTTTCTCTCTCCTTCATACTCACAATACTTTTCAAACAACTTTTTATAATAAAATATTATTATTCCTTAATCCCCGTGTCGGACCAAGAATCTTATTTCGGATGGGACGGAGAGAGTATTATAGATACTTTAATATTATTATACAACATTTTAAAAAAATAGACTTATTAAAATATAAAAAAAGAAATCTACATTCTTATTTAAAAGGATTAATTACAATTTAATAGAAACTTTAACAAAGTAAATTAAAAAAAAAAAGGAGAGAGAGAGAGAGAGAAACCCAGCAAGAACAGTAAGCCTCCATAGAAAAATTGATTGCTCCTTCCCCTTCTCATCATCTTCCATGAACACCCGTCCTCCACTTTAAACCACCATAGCCACCGCTGTTCACCACCATCCAACACCTCCACCACTTAGAACCACCAAAATGAGTGTCCAAAACAACTTGAAATCTGATTTAGAGGCATAAATGCAGAAAACATGCAGATCGGAAATAAAAAATGAACAATCACAAGCAAACAAGAGCAAATCTAAGAGTGAGTGAAACATTACCAGATCGGCCATTTTGATGAGGCCTTCAAGGCGAGAATCGTTCTTAATATTGATACGGTGGAACTGGATGCGATCGGCCCATGGTAAGGAAGACGGCTCGAGGAGGTGCTTGATCTTGTCACTGTAAACATCCACCGCCAACACCTTGTGCGACGTCTCCAACATTAATTTCCCGTCCAGATCTACCTTCGCCGACGACGCCATCTCTCCAGAAATTGTAGCAACTAAATCTCTTTCTCATCCTCTCTGTAATCCCTCGTCCTCGAAAATGGCCGCCGCAGCCCGCATTCCGCCTCCGACATTCTACCCAATTGACGAGTTTTTTTATTTGAATGATTTTTTTGTTTTGATTTTGGATGAGTTTTTTGTTTTGATTTGGATGATTTGGTTTGCTTTGATATTTAATGGCGGGTGGTGGGTTTGGTGGAGTATATCGGTGATGATGATGGTGTTGGCGGTGGCGGTCGGAGTAGATGGTGGTCTGCCGGAGGAAGGGGGTTGGACTTGGATCTGGGTTTGATTTGGGAAGAAGAAGGGGTTGGATGTAATATTTTAGAGGGATATATTTTTAATTTTGTCCTCTAGTTTCAGACTTTTACATCTCACCCCTTAATAGTTAGTATGAAATTCAAATCTATCCATTTAGTCGATCACATGCCATGCACATGGCACTTAACTGACTTTTCTAGCGAAAAAAAAAACCCAGACCCCTTTTAGACGCACCCCCTGGAGTTCAGGCCCTAAATTGTCATTAACCCTTTTTATATTAAGAGATTATGTTTTACATTAAGGGGTGAAAACAAGTTTTACACTAAAACGAGTGTAAAACAAGTTTTTTCTCGAGATTTTCACATACTATTATACTCCCTCCGTCCCAAAATGATATTCACATTTGACTATTCAAACTTTTTAAGGATATGAACACTTGCTTCACTAGCCATGTTCTTTATATGAACAATTAAGCCTAAATTATAGAAATGAGAAGAATTTATTGGGACAATGAAAAATGGCAAATGAGAAGATCATTTTGGGATGGAGGGGGTAGTAAAAAGATAGATAATATGTCTCAATTAAAATCGTCATCTGCTCTATGATTTTTTAGGTCATGCGGCTTGGATAATTATTTCCCCATGGCCTATACATTTTAAAACTTTTTCTTTAGAACTATGGACAACAACAAAAGCCCATCAAACCAAAGCAAAATAGGTCCAATAACCAGCAGGCTGGGAATGCAAAAATGAGATATCACATAGAGAAGTAAAGATGGTTAGAAACTTAGAACTAGTAAAAATAGCTGCACTTCATATATGATTGCTGATAACTTATAACTTATGACTGATGGTTGATTGACTTATAGCCGATGAGCTGAATACTGTTTGTTTTAACTTTTTTGAAACAACTTTTGAGATGTTAGAAGCAAGTTGTATATGTTTGTTAAAAAAGCTGAAAAGTGCTGAATTTTAATAAAATACCAACATGCCCCTAGTATATAAATTAGTACTATATAAATTAATACATATAAATTAACTCAATGTGCATGCCAATCTACCCTATAACTAAGACATAATGTATAAACATTTTTACTTAAACTGAATAATGTCTTATACATTGATTAATATAATTAAATTGGACATTATTCATCTTTACTTTTGTAATTCAAGAATAATAGTTTCTTTGTCCTGAAATAAATGTCGTTCATTTTTTATAAATTACTACGAAGCAAATTTGAGCAATAAATTTAAAAGGAGTATAAGAATTCATAATATTCTATAGCAATTTTTTTTGCTCTCTTTATAAGACTGAGGGGGAGGACTACCTACCCAACTCCTCCTTTTATTTTATTTTTATCTTTTTTTAGTCTCTTGCCTATTTTCTTGATAATTAATCATCAAACTAATATAGTAATTAAATATAATGTATATAAGTTTTAAAAGAAAACAAAACCAATGTAATGAAATCTACTAGAATTTTCTCACAAATTTCCTCTAAAATTCGTTAAACACAAATAAAAACATTTTGGCCTGGACGGGAGCTTGACACACAAATGATAGTATATGGAAAGGGTGGGTAATTTCAGGTTATAAAATTTTAATTAAGAGTGATTATAGGCATGTTTCCAAATAAGTGAGAAAAAGTAACATTTTGTTGGCTTTTTGGCTTTTACTTATTTGTGCTATAGATAGGTTGTACATTACTTATTAGCTTTTGACTTATAAGTGAAAACAAACACTACAATTATTACTTATTTTAAGCCAAAAATCTCTAAAAAATTAAGTGGAAACAAACAAGCATCGTGTAGAGAGCAATAGAGGAGGATTTAAGTTACTTGAAAGAGTTCTTAGCAATCTACTCCCTCCGTCTCGAAATGATCTTTCCATTTGTCATTTCTCATTATCCCTAAATGTTCTTCCTATTTCTATAATTTTTGGCTTAAAAGTGCGTAAACAAAATATGGCTAGCAAAGCAAATGTTCATATTCTTAAATTTTTTGAATAATCAAATAGGAAGATCATTTTGAGACGGAAGGAGTACAAGTCAAAAGTGTAGGATTTAATTTTATAGCAGTACTTGAAAGAGTTTCTTTCACAAACTAGAAGTCATTAGTGATTATTATTTTATTTTTATTTTTTTGTCATTAGTGATTCATTGTATAGTAGTGACAATCTCCTTAAAAAATAAAAAATAAAAAATAAAAAAAAAAAAGTTTCTTAATAAGTAAAGGGCGTACACCACACTTAGTGGTGAACTAAAATTGGTTCATTAGCTGTAATTTGGTGAACCAAAATTTACTCACGGCACAATTAGATGTGGTTCAATTTTCTCTCACATTGCGAACGAATTCCTGAACGAAAATGAGAAAATTTTGGGGGAAACTAGTTTCTCCATAAGTTATAAAAAGTCATTCTACCTCCGTCCCTAAATGAGTGTCCAAATTTCATTTTAAGGGACACTGAAAATCTCAACTTTATGTACAATTTGCTAGCAAATATTCATATATAATCTTGTAATCTCCTTTCCAAACATTTAGTTTTGCACGTATAAAGAGACCGGTGAAAAAAAATTCGAAAAAAAATATTTAGGGACAAAGTTATGTTCAAAAAAGACACTCATTTTGGGACAAAGATTTTTTGAAAATGGACACTCATTTAGGGACAGAGGGAGTATTTTTATAGGAGTTAAAGTTTAGGGCTTAGGGTTTAAGGTTTAGGGTTTAGGCCTTTTAGGGTTTAAGAAGGGTTAAAAAACAAGACTTTTTATAACTTATGAAGGAACTAGTTTCCCCCAAAACCAACTCAACGAAAATTAGTTCGAAATATATGTGTATTTTGCAAGTTTTCCATATTTGAATAAAAATATAAAAAATGGTCATAATTTCCTTTTCTCTATAAATAGAGTTGGTTTTGGGGGAAACTAGTTCCTCCATAGATTATAAAAAGTCCACTTTTTAACTCTTAAACATTAAACACTAAACCTTAAATTCTAAAACCTAAACCTTAAACCCTAAACATTAACCCCTATAAAAACAGGACTTTTTATAACTTATGGAGAAACTAGTTTCCCCCAAAAAAAATTCCTATAAATATAGCCTAATTTTGTATATATTTGACATAATTTTACTATTCTACAATTATAAATGATTCCAATAACAATTTTAATATTTATATATTTTTGAATTTTTATTTGTGTCAAACAACGTCGTTTATGCCCAAAACATAAAAAAAACGTCCATCTTTTTTGTCCCCTATATAAGTAGAGCTCAGTATTGTCTATATTCCTTCTATCTCATTTATTTTGGTCACTTCCATTTTTAATGGTCAACACAAATGAACTTTGACCAATCATTAATGTCAATATTGATATTAATGTTTGGTCAAAGTTCATTAATGTTGACCATAAAAAGTCAAAAGTAGCAAAAAAAAAAAAAATGAGACTGGGGGAGTATTATGTACATCTCTTCTTCCATACTTTCTCTCAAAATAATTAACATAAAAAAAAGAACAAGATTTTTATTTTCTAAATTGTGCATTTAAGTAAAACAATAAATAAATTATTGATTAATTTTATTTAGTGAAATTAATAAATATAATATCTTAATAATTATATTATTTATTTATAACATCGAATTATTAGTTCTTTCAAAAAAAACATCGAATTATTAGTTAAAAAATATTTATCACTACAAAATGTAAACTAATATAAACGTAATTTCATTCACAACCCAGTTTTCTCCACATAATTGAACATTTTTTTTCGTTCCCCACCGTCCAATTCATGATCTTACAGCCTAGTCGACTATAAGATGGGGACTGGTTTGGAAAGGGGATTTTAAATCTTTCATATGAAAAATTAACACTTATGTCATTTGAAGTAAAATCAAATACTTATAAATCACTTAATAACTATCATAACAGATACTTAAAAATGAATAACAAAATTATTTATATACTTCTTTCATAAAAAAACACAGAGCATTTTTTTCTTTGTTTTTTTTCAGATGTCCATAACAAAAAGCGAAAAAGCGAGGAAGAGAGGGATCAAAATCTAGCGACAGCGGTCACCGACTAAGACTTGGCTTTACACATTTTTCCAAGTATCTCTTAAAATAAATTTTTAAAGATTCACCCAGGCAGACTGTGACACCATTTTCAAACCGGAATCCAAACTATTTCACAATGATTATTAGACCAAATTAATATCAAGAATAATACTAGAGACACAAAAAAGTTACAAAATTTTGCTCACAAAATTCTAAGTGTAATTATTTTATCGGAGTTTTAAATTAGAGTGTGGCGGGTATATTATCGATGCAACCAATAAAATATCGCCACTTCATTTTGTTAGCAAGATTTTGTGACCTTATTTGGTGCTCCTAGCATAGCTCTAATATAGGCAAAAACTTGGGTGAGACTCACCTTGTGAGATGGATCCCACCCATGGATTTTACCCATACCCGCCATGTGACCCGCCAGCTTGTAGTTCTTTCCTCCTCTCAAATCGCGACACGTGTTGTGGGTAAAAAAAAAACCTTCAATAGCTTAAAAATGCTATATCTTGAGGTTTTTAAGTCGAAAAAAAAATCTAAAAATACAGTTGTGTTCGTCTCGACGAGACGAATAAAACTAGATAGGTCGTGGTATTGTTTCATTTTTTTAAAAGAAAAACATACTTTTTAACACACACAAAAAGTGAGCTGCTCGTCGTAAAAAATGTAACACATTTTTATGAAGAAAGTAACAGTTTAGTCTTAAAAAGTAACACTTTATTGTAAGATGTAACAGTAGTTTTGCACACACAAAATAGTTTTTGTAGTTAGAAAAAGTAATAATTGAAGTGTAACACAATGCATATATGATTGTAATTTGTTATATAGATGAATTTAACAGTTTTATAGAGTAAATGTTACTTTTTTTCTTTAAAAGAGTAAAAAATCATGTATATAATCGGGTTTTGCATTTCAATTGAATGTAAAACCCTAGAAAAGTGTTACAATTGAGAAAAAAAATGTTACATTCATTATTATAAAATGTTACATTAGTTTAGTAGTCAATCTCATGATATCTTTAATCTATTTTAGTAAATTTGTGGTACATTTTTGGGGGAAAAAATGTTACATATAAGAAAAAAGTGTTACATTTCTTTATAAAAAGTGTTACTGAAAAAGCAGGGTCAAGGCTTAAGTCAGAGAGGAAGTGATATCAAAAGTGTTGTCACTGCAACGATATCACTTCTGGCAACACTTAACACACACGAACAGAAAACAGTTTCTGAAAAGAGTTTGCAGCGGAAAATCAACACAAGAATTATTTTTCATATCTTGAGGGATGCCTCAAAAGGCGAGACCTTTACTAAATAATATGAAGTGAAGTACAAGGCCGAGAGTTCCCTAATGCTATTACAATGAAAGCTTTGTGGAACGACTAAGTCTAATACACAGAATCCTAACCTAGCCAAGACACTTATAATACTCGATACAAGAATATAAATGTGTTTGGGAATTTATAAGGAACTAAGGAATGTGTAAGACTTTTTTAAAAAGTTTCAAATAAAACCAAGTACTAAATCTAAGTACTTAAACCAAATTGACCGAAAAGAGTTCATGGTCAAGATAAAACATCTAAAGGTCAACCAAAAAATGTCAACCAACCAAACATAAAAACTATTTTACAAACCAACCAAAAAATAAAATTGTTTAAAAGTTACCACCACAAATTTTTAACACAACCATTAAACAAATTGTTTTAAAAACTTCCCAACTTCCAAAATAAAGATTTTCAGAAGAAATAAACCCATATTCAATCTTCTTCCTCCTCGTCTTCGGCTTCAGCTCCTGCTCCTTGTTCAGGATCATTGTCTCCAGCACTTGTTCCAGTACCTGTGGCAGCACCTGCAGCAGCATTTCCTCCCCCTGTTTGTGGAGAAATCTGTTCTATAAGAGCCTGCAAGTCTGACTGAATACTTAACCAGGACTGAACCTGAATCTGAACATTCCCCATTACCCTGTGTATAGTCTGAAGAACAACAGTTTTTGATATCATGGTAGAAGTGCTTCCAGAAGTGTCGACAACACTTTGGGTAGCACCACCTGCTGTACCTGAATGGATAGGGAATGAAAAATCTGGAACTGATTGATGTGCTTGTGAAGGAGCTTTCTGAGATGGTATAGCCCGGGAGACTGAAGGTTTGGTCCATGGTAGATCCTTGTGCCTATTTCCTCTTTTCAGTTGGTTATCTACCACATAAAAACTGGGACCGGAAGTGAAGACATCGGAGCCCACTAAGTGTAGCTTTTGAAAGGTTAGGACACGAAAGATTAAAGAGGGATAAGGGAAGTAGGAAGGGTCTTTCCTCTTAGGCCAAGAAGCAAGATGCCGAAACACAAGATTCCCAAAGTTGATTGGTTTGTTTTTTCCTAGCCTATACAAAACTTTAGCTTGCTCCATTGTCAGATTTTGCTCACTTTTTGTTGGGAGCCAGTTGAGCATGCAAAGTTTGTGTAAAACTGAATAAAGAGATGTGAGCTTGGAGGCAGGAAATTTAACCTTGGGATCACTCGGCCATTTTCTAACTTCACCATGGGTTAGGAACTCGGCCATTACATCCTTATTGCAATAGAAATTCTCCTCATTAACATTGGGTAATCCTAAGGCTTTGTTAATTATCTCGGGGTTAAAAGAATAAACTCGACCCCTAACAAGAACCTTACCAAACTCGGGAGAAGATTCAATGTCTAAGTTTGGGCTCAAGTTGGCATAGAAGTTCCTTACGATTTTATCAACATAGGCCTTAGCTTGGGTATTAGGGATCAAAAACTTACGGTCCTCTAGGAATTGGTACACCTCATTATTTTTCAAATCAACCTCATCAATGTTCTTTTCTTCCCAAAAAGGAGTATTGCTATGTTTTAACAAGTATTCCATATTTTCCTTTTTGAAGAACTCTAAGGAAAAATGAGGTATAGGGAATGCACTAATATCATCTACACGATTTGGCTCATAATCAGACTCAGAATCAGAATCAGATATGAGAGAAGAAGAGTGAGGTACCTCCTGAGTTTTCGACCGGGTCTGTCGTGGAAGAGGTGTTGCCGAAGGTGCTGTTGCCTTCTTGACAGGACCACTGTCAGCTCCTTGAATGCCTTTACCCTTTGCCAACCTTCGAGCAGCAGCGGCTAATGTCTCACTTTCCTCTTGATCATCAACCCATGCTTCAAAGTCATCTTCAGAATTTTCTTTCTCCACGGAGTAATTTTCGTCGGAGGCATGAAGGGAAGATAAGCTTTGAGAATCATCTTCTGAGAGCTCAACCGGATCAGAAGGGGTATTTGAGGTCGACTTGCGGAACATTGCCCTTAACCTGCTTGAAGTCCTCTTTTTAGGTGCTTGGACAGTTGGTGGTTGTGGCAGAGCTTTCCGCTTCTTCTTGGTGGCTTTGGTGGTTGTTGCAGCTGGTTGGGAAGGAGCCATGGCGGGAGGAGCTTGGGCGACTGGAATTGGAGGAGGACCGGACACAACAATCGCCAAATTGGGCGGTGATGTCACTGGTGTTGTCGCCGGTGATGTCTCCATAGGAGAGAAAAATCTAGCCTCACCCACACTTGGAGAGACTTCCATTGGCTCGGTGGTTGCTTTGGATGGTGAAGCCATTGATGATTTGAGAAGAAGAATTTTAGGAGAGGGATTTTCTAGGGTTTGAGAGATTGAGAGTGAGAGACTGATGAGGGAGAGATAGGGCGATCGGTGAGGAGGGAGGAAGGGTTTAGGATATTTTTTAGGAAGTATTCAATTTGAAGTTAAATACTCAACATTAATTTTGAGATAACCTTTCCTAATCCTAAAAACACTCAACTCCCCCTAATTTTTAGCTCTCCCTATTTTCTAGCTAGACAGGTAAATTCAAACTCAACTCCCACATTTTTTGAAAATCAACCGGCCATTATCCCCAAAAAACCTTTTTTTTTTTTAAGAAAATAAAAATTAAGAAAATAATAATTTTTTTTTTGAATAAATCGGCATAGGTAACAAAGATTCAAAAGATTTTGAAATTCACATTCAATTATGACTCCAAAATTTTAGGAATGAATTTACCTAATTTGATTTACCAAAAATAAAATATAAAAGGATTTAATAAAAACCTTTTTGAAATCAAAAACTCCACAAATTTAAGGGACTTTCGGACTTCCCAAAATTAACTAGTAAATCCGAAAATAATTAAATAAAAAATAATGTGGCACATACTAATGTGTTGTTGGCAATGATGGTAACACTTTAGAGAACACATAAGTCAAATATCCCCTTGATAAAAACTTTTTACATTTAAAGAACATAAGGCAAAACAATCCTCATTAACACTTGAGGCAAATTGTTAGGCTTCTTTTTAAATAAGCAATTTAAGGCAAAAACAAGCTTCTCAAATTCAAACACTTGAGGCATAGCAAGCCTTAATTATGAGTGTTTGAGGTAAAATAAATCTAACAAGTAAGATAAAGCTTGTTCTTCATCTTCAAGCACTTTTAAAATAAGTATAATTTACACTTTAATATCTACAAGATAGCATCGTAGTAACGAGCTCCGTGCTCCGAGTCCTTATAAAGTGTAAAAAATACTTTAGTGATTTGCACCTTTCAAGTAGGATACACTGTAGTAGCGAACTCCATGTTCCTAATACTTAGTACGAAATCACTAGATAGTATCTCCCTTTGTCAAGAGTGCATCGTCACAGCGAACGCCGTGCCCCGAGTTACTTAGGAAATACTATAAGTGCTTTTTGCCTTTTGCCTTTTATTTTATCACAAAAATTAGTGACTTTGTCACTTTTGAGTACACAGGGGATTTGACAAACATGTTAACCAAGTATAAACCTACCAAAACAAAAAGGTCAGCATGTGACGCCGCGAGGGCTTAAAACGAAAAAACTGAAAAACGTTTATTTTTTTTTTATTACACAGTGTTACCAGAAGTGATGACAACACTCAGGGTAACACTCAAAAACAGTAACTTAAAAAATACAAAGACCAAGAGATCTTTTCAAACTTGAAAATCTCTCATGGTCAAGGGTCTTGGTAAAAATGTCAGCAAGTTGATACTTTTTTATCAATATGCTCTATGTTTATCAAATCTTTTTCAACCAAGTCTCTTAGAAAATGGTGACGAATATCAATGTGTTTAGTGCGGGAATGTTGAACCGGGTTTTTTGAAATATTTATTGCGCTCAGGTTATCACAATACATGGTCAAAATATTACTCTCAAGACCATAGTCGTCTAACATGTGTTTTAACCAAATGAGTTGGGAACAACAACTCCCGGCTGCTACATATTCTGATTCAACAGTCGAGAGGGAGACACAGTTTTGTTTACGACTATACCATAACACTAAGTTATTACCCTAAAAGAAACACCCCCCACTAGTACTTTTTCTATCATCCATGTCACCCGCCCAGTCAGAATCACTAAAACCAACAAGGTTGGTATTAGTATCCTTAGAAAACCATATTCCTAAATCACTCGTACCCGACACATATTTGATAATCTTTTTGACAACATTTAGGTGGGAAAGTTTAGGACTGGCTTGATAACGTGCTCATACACACACACTGAACATTAAATCAGGGTGACTTGCGGTAAGATAGAGGAGACTACCTATTATAGAGCGATATAAGGTTGGATCCACATCCTCCCCAACTTGGTCCTTTCCCAACTTCAGTGTCGAACCCATTGGTACTTTAGACTCCTTGGCATGCTCCAACCCGAACTTTGTTACTAAACTTTTCGCATACTTGCTTTGAGAAATGAAGATCCCTTCATTCGACTGTTTCACCTGCAATCCAAGGAAAAAGTTTAGTTCCCCTATCATACTCATTTCGAAAGTTGATGACATGGCATCCACAAATTTTTTCAAATAGGTTTCAGATGTGGAGCCAAAAACAATGTCATCAACATATATTTGAGCTATGACAAGGGTTTTACCATTTCTTAAGATAAACAAAGTCCTATCGGCTTCTCCTCTAACAAAGCCATATTCTAACAGAATTTGAGTTAATCTACCATACCATGCTCGAGGAGCTTGTTTCAAGCCATATAAGGCTTTTATAAGTTTATAAACATGGTGTGGTTTTAATGGATCTTCAAAACCTTTTGGTTGTTCAATATATATTTCTTTATCAATATATCCATTCAAAAACGCTCCTTTCACATCCATTTGGTGCAATGTGATTTTAAGGTAGCAAGCTATAGCCAAGATGAGTCTTATGGACTCAATTCTAGCCACAGGTGCGAAGGTCTCATCATAATCGATACCTTCGACTTGTGCATATCCTTGAGCCACAAGACGAGCTTTATTTCGAACAATGTTACCCGTTTCATAACTTTTGTTTTTGAAAATCCATTTAGTCCCAATGATATTAGTATTTTCGGGACGGGGAACTAAAGTCCAAACATTGTTTCGGGTAAATTGTTCAAGCTCCTCTTGCATAGCTTGAATCCAAAAATTATTTTTTAAGGCCTCAATCACATTCTTAGGCTCACCGAAGGAAATAAAACAAGAGTGTTTTACCTGAGCATATGTGGTAGACATACACACATACCTTACCATATCTCGATAATTGACAGGTTCTTTGTTCCTCGTTTGAATTCCTTCATTTACTTCCCCTATTACTTGTGTAGAAGGATGATTCCTTCTTATTCTGGTTGGGGGATCCCTCCTTATAACTTCATGAACCTCTGCACCTTCTGGATTTTCTTGTTCTGTTTCAGCAGCGGTACTGGAATCAGGTGATACCGGAAGTGTTGTCTCAACAGTGTTATCACTTCGGTCAGCACCTGCTTCATCAACAGAATCAGGATTCCCTCTGTTTTCAGTCAGCTCGTCTGACAGAATCAAGGGAGATTCTTGTGGTCCTTCACCTGTATTGCTCAACAAGTCATCAAAAACAATGTTAACCGACTCTTGGATAGTTTTTAACCTTAGGTTATATACCCTATATGCTCGACTATCTTGAGTGTATCCAAGAAAAATTGCATTATCACTTTTAGAGTCAAACTTAGTCAATTGATCCCGGTCATTTAAAATGTAACACATGCACCCAAAAACATGAAAATAGTGAACTTTAGGCTTCTTGCCTTTCAAAATGTAAGGTGTCATAGTGGTACCGGGTCTTAAGAAAACTCTATTTGCGGTGTGACAAGCGGTATTTAGTGCTTCGGCCCAAAATATTTTAGAAATTTGTTTAGAGAGCAACATCACACGGGCCATTTCAAGTAAAGTCCGATTTTTCCTTTCGGCAATCCCATTTTGTTGAGGTGTTTTGGGTGCCAAGAATTCATGGTGGATTCCCATTTTCTCACAAAAGGAAGAAAAAGAAGCATTTTCAAATTCTTTACCATGATCGGATCTTATACGAGAAATAGAAGCACAAAACATGTTTTTGATTTTTGAGTGTAAGATTCTGAACTTTTCAAATGCCTCAGATTTTTCTTTTAAGAAAAAGATCCAAGAGAATCTAGAAAAATCATCAACAACTACTAAAGAATATTTCTTACCACCCAAACTATCGACTTCAACAGGACCCATTAAATCCATATGTAAAAGTTGAAAACAATGTGTTGTTCCAGAGTACTTGTAACACCCCAAATAATTGGTCAAACTTACATGCATATATTTGGTACTATCTCTGTGTACAATTATGTAATTGATTTGGTTGGGTGTATTTTACAATTAAATTAATTATATTGAATAAATAATCTGTTTCATTAAATGATTTTGTTAAAATAAAAATAGGACTTTTACTTTGGGACGGAGGGAGTATTACTTCAAAGAAAAATAAAAAAAAAAGGAAAGAAAATCAAGATTTACTCACTTGAACTTCCAGGACAAGATTTAGCCGTGGGCCCCATATGCTCCATGTACTACTTGCTAAGGTTGACAGCAATTCATTTTGTAGGAGGAGGTGTACCAAGCTTAGTATAGTTCCTTATTTTGATGAGTCACTCATTTCACCATCCTACTCCACATTTAAACAAGCTAATTAAGCTAGGACTTTGCTGATAAGAAATAGAGAGAGAGATAGAGAGACTCAGAGACTTAGTGATCGGGGAAGGAGAAGAAGAAAGAAGAGAGATTAGTGAGAAGGGACCAAAAGAAGGTTTAGGGTTGAGGTAAATTTCTGGTTTCGTTCCTTCCTCTTGTGTTTTTGATAATTTATATTGACTAGATATATGAGTTTGGGTCTTCAATCAGTTTACAAAATCAAGCATATGGTCTTAATTGTTCTAATTGAAATGGATTTATTTTGAGCACTTGTATTCTTTGAGTGTGTAAATTAGTATCCTTATGCAATTCTTAGTTCATGAAATAATTGTATTTCTGTTAAGGTGAATGAAATTTGTTATGGTTTTATTGTTCAAGTGTGTTTGTTAGGATTATTGATAGAGCAGTATATGTTTTTTGTGTGTTACTTACGTGTTTGTTATGTGAGTATTTAGAGTGGGCTTGTTAAATGATATAAAATTAGTTTGAATGGGTGAACCTGGGCACTATTGGTTTGAAGGGAGCTTATGTTTTTGAGTAATTAAGAAATTGGTGAATCATGCTGGGTTTTTAGGATGAAGGAAGCTGATTTTTGGATTCTCTGTTTAGTCCCTGAGTCTATATAATTCCAGGTTGGTCACTTGTAGTGTTATGAATAATTGCTAGATTGAATCGATCATAACTTGGTCGTTTTTGATCGGATTAAGATGGTTTTTGATTCTATCTTGACTAACTTTTCAAGAGATTTCTGATGGAGTTATTTTCATAGGGAAAATATGCATACAACTGTTCAGAAATTTGTTTTGTTGCAGCAGTGTACAGAAATGGTTTTAAAAGTCATTTTTAGTTTGGAAAATTCATAATAAATTCGTTTGAACTCGGAATCAAGTGATTTTTATGTCTAAATTCATTAGATTTTAAAGATATTTCCAATGAAATAGTCATATGTTACCAAAGTGTCACAGATTTGTCCTAGATAAAGGATTTTTGTAACTGCAGTTTATGAAATGTTTTGTAAAATGATCTGTCATCGTTTGTTTCATAACTTTACCGTTCGGACTCCGAATTTGTTGATTCTTAAGTCTAGCTTGTGTACTTTTCTGTGTACTTTCTGAATACGATAGTCGGAAATTGATAAAGTTTATGCACTTAAGATAAAACGGATTAAATACAGAGTTGTTCATAAGGTCTATTATTTCATTTATGTCACTTTGTTTTTACATAATGGATACTAACTCTTGGACTTTGTACTCTTTGTTGTGTTAGATTGAGAAGTGTTATCTGACTTGATTATCGTTTTGGAATAGCTGGATTGAGGTAAGGGGTTCTTGTCAACCTAGAAACTTTCTTGCCATTGTTATTGGAACAACTTGATATTATTGCTCGTATTGTTCTTTGTTACTCCGCCATAGACACTTTGAGTTACTTGAATCTTGAACACTTGAAATCCTCGACTAATAGAGGATCCAACACCGGTTGTTGTCTCGCGGCTCCGAGATCAAAGTATCCTCTGCAGGCGATACTTTGGTGTTTGAGCCAACCTCGAACCTTGAATTGACTTGCCATTGGGAATTTGGTCGACTCAATAGTGCTATGGATTAGACATTGAAGTTCTTTGTTATCGTTCATTTCATTCACTGGGATGGGTCTTGATATTCATGAACTCGTTTGATCGTTACCGCCTTTTTAAATTTATTTGGGATTCTATACACTATCCTAACCCTGTTGGCAGGTTCTTTACTGGGCAATTTGTGCTCACCCCTTTATTCTTTTTCCCCTTCCCAGGTGGAGCTTAGAAAGCCGTGATGTTCTGGCGCTAGAGAAGAGGTCTAGATCATAGAAGTCATTTTGCTTTTGTGGAAGACTTGTACTTTGCTATGTGTATTATTTGCTTGTGTAAAATTGTAAGTTTGTAGATATTGGTTCGTAATGTTTGGTTTTCGGTCTTGGGTTAGTAGCTCTGATGTACTCAACTCGAGCTCTTGTATGGTCTAGTTTTGGTTTGATTTGTTTATAAAATGAAGAAAAATTCAGGTCTCATTTTGAGTTTTCGGTTCGATTCTCGCTTCGTTCGTCGCTCATCGAGGTCCGCGCGACCGCGGATTTCGGGGCGTGACAGAGTGGTATCAGAGCATAGGTTATGATCCTTCGGTTAGAGCCTTAGGTTTGATTGTAAGAGTATATGTTTATGATCCTTTGTTCGTCTAGAGCCCTAAGTTTGATTTAGAATCAATATTGGGGTTGGTTTGGAATGGGTATTGTTTATCGAATCTGTAAGAATCGAATGTGCATTATTAGCATATTATTGTTATGTTATGCTTAATCCTATGAATTGTATTGAAGCTATTGTACAGCATCTATGCCGCCCAATAGAAGAGCAAACGGAGATGTGTTGGATTTTTTGAAATTGAAGCCCAAAGAGTTTTTGGGTTCAACTGATCCTAGTGAGGTGGAACATTGGGTGGACGGAATGGAGAAGATATTTGATTTGATCTTGTGTACTGAAGCCCAAAAAGTGCAGTTTGCTGGGTATATGTTGAATGGAGAAGCGGGTCAATGGTGGAAAATGACAAAGAGGGTTAATGAGGCGATAGTAAGTGAGCAACGAACTTGGAAAATGTTTCTTGATCTGTTCTATAAGAAGTATTTTTCGGCTTGTGCTCGAGCTCAGAAACAAAGAGAATTTCTTGAACCAGAGCAAGGAAAAATGACGGTTGCACAATATGAGGCAAAGTTTACAGAGTTGTCACGACACTTTCCAATTTTGGTTGAAGATGAGTTCCAAAGAGCCAAAAAGTTTGAGAGGGGACTTAAAGCAACGATCAGAGTTCGGTTAACAGCTCTCATGCTAGAGACTTATGCAGCGGTGGTTGAGCGGGCTATGATGGTGGAGCAAGATATAGTTGAGTATGAAAACCGAAAGGAGGACAAGAAAGTGAAGAAGGGGAACGGTGATAGAAAAGGCAAGGGGATTCAAGATAACAGAAAGAGGGTAACTATTGATTCACCCGAGAGGCCAATACCATTTACATCTCAGTCGACCGTACCTACCTGTGCTTATTGTGGAAAGAAACATAGTAGTACCCCATGCCACAAACAACTGGGAGCATGCTTTAATTGTGGCAAAGTTGGTCATCTTATGAAAGACTGTCCGCTGCCAAACAAGCGTTCGTTTCCTGCACTTGCACTGGGACAGGGTAGTTCAAGTGGAAATAGTCGTGGTACTGCGCTTAAGGGAAAATCTTTGGTCATCACTGCTAGAGAGGCTAGAGGTTCTAACCATGCAGTTACAGGTACACTTCTTATTTGTTTCCGAGATGTCTTTGTGCTTTTAGATACATGTTTTTTTGATACGGTGCATGTTATGGTTCATGTGTTTATGTGCTAGAACGGGAAGAGTGAATCTGGAATTGTCATCTGACTAACCTAGACGTGACTTGTTTGACTTTTGTTTTTACCTTGATCGACTCATTTTTGAATGATGATTGAAATATGAAATGCTTCGCCAAAAGTTGAAAATCGTTGTATTGAAATTAAAGACTAGATATTTGAATTCAGGGACTGAATTCTTTTAAGGAGGGGAGAATGTAACACCCCAAATAATTGGTCAAACTTACATGCATATATTTGGTACTATCTCTGTGTACAATTATGTAATTGATTTGGTTGGGTGTATTTTACAATTAAATTAATTATATTGAATAAATAATCTGTTTCATTAAATGATTTTGTTAAAATAAAAATAGGACTTTTACTTTGGGACGGAGGGAGTATTACTTCAAAGAAAAATAAAAAAAAAGGAAAGAAAATCAAGATTTACTCACTTGAACTTCCAGGACAAGATTTAGCCGTGGGCCCCATATGCTCCATGTACTACTTGCTAAGGTTGACAGCAATTCATTTTGTAGGAGGAGGTGTACCAAGCTTAGTATAGTTCCTTATTTTGATGAGTCACTCATTTCACCATCCTACTCCACATTTAAACAAGCTAATTAAGCTAGGACTTTGCTGATAAGAAATAGAGAGAGAGATAGAGAGACTCAGAGACTTAGTGATCGGGGAAGGAGAAGAAGAAAGGAGAGAGATTAGTGAGAAGGGACCAAAAGAAGGTTTAGGGTTGAGGTAAATTTCTGGTTTCGTTCCTTCCTCTTGTGTTTTTGATAATTTATATTGACTAGATATATGAGTTTGGGTCTTCAATCAGTTTACAAAATCAAGCATATGGTCTTAATTGTTCTAATTGAAATGGATTTATTTTGAGATCTTGTATTCCTTGAGTGTGTAAATTAGTATCCTTATGCAATTCTTAGTTCATGAAATAATTGTATTTCTGTTAAGGTGAATGAAATTTGTTATGGTTTTATTGTTCAAGTGTGTTTGTTAGGATTATTGATAGAGCAGTATATGTTTTTTGTGTGTTACTTACGTGTTTGTTATGTGAGTATTTAGAGTGGGCTTGTTAAATGATATAAAATTAGTTTGAATGGGTGAACCTGGGCACTATTGGTTTGAAGGGAGCTTATGTTTTTGAGTAATTAAGAAATTGGTGAATCATGCTGGGTTTTTAGGATGAAGGAAGCTGATTTTTGGATTCTCTGTTTAGTCCCTGAGTCTATATAATTCCAGGTTGGTCACTTGTAGTGTTATGAATAATTGCTAGATTGAATCGATCATAACTTGGTCGTTTTTGATCGGATTAAGATGGTTTTTGATTCTATCTTGACTAACTTTTCAAGAGATTTCTGATGGAGTTATTTTCAGAGGGAAAATATGCATACAACTGTTCAGAAATTTGTTTTGTTGCAGCAGTGTACAGAAATGGTTTTAAAAGTCATTTTTAGTTTGGAAAATTCATAATAAATTCGTTTGAACTCGGAATCAAGTGATTTTTATGTCTAAATTCATTAGATTTTAAAGATCTTTCCAATGAAATAGTCATATGTTACCAAAGTGTTACATATTTGTCCTAGATAAAGGATTTTTGTAACTGCAGTTTATGAAATGTTTTGTAAAATGATCTGTCATCGTTTGTTTCATAACTTTACCGTTCGGACTCCGAATTTGTTGATTCTTAAGTCTAGCTTGTGTACTTTTCTGTGTACTTTCTGAATACGATAGTCGGAAATTGATAAAGTTTATGCACTTAAGATAAAACGGATTAAATACAGAGTTGTTCATAAGGTCTATTATTTCATTTATGTCACTTTGTTTTTACATAATGGATACTAACTCTTGGACTTTGTACTCTTTGTTGTGTTAGATTGAGAAGTGTTATCTGACTTGATTATCGTTTTGGAATAGCTGGATTGAGGTAAGGGGTTCTTGTCAACCTAGAAACTTTCTTGCCATTGTTATTGGAACAACTTGATATTATTGCTCGTATTGTTCTTTGTTACTCCGCCATAGACACTTTGAGTTACTTGAATCTTGAACACTTGAAATCCTCGACTAATAGAGGATCCAACACCGGTTGTTGTCTCGCGGCTCCGAGATCAAAGTATCCTCTGCAGGCGATACTTTGGTGTTTGAGCCAACCTCGAACCTTGAATTGACTTGACATTGGGAATTTGGCCGACTCAATAGTGCTATGGATTAGACATTGAAGTTCTTTGTTATCGTTCATTTCTTCACTGGGATGGGTCTTGATATTCATGAACTCGTTTGATCGTTACCGCCTTTTTAAATTTATTTGGGATTCTATACACTATCCTAACCCTGTTGGCAGGTTCTTTACTGGGCAATTTGTGCTCACCCCTTTATTCTTTTTCCCCTTCCCAGGTGGAGCTTAGAAAGCCGTGATGTTCTGGCGCTAGAGAAGAGTTCTAGATCATAGAAGTCATTTTGCTTTTGTGGAAGACTTGTACTTTGCTATGTGTATTATTTGCTTGTGTAAAATTGTAAGTTTGTAGATATTGGTTCGTAATGTTTGGTTTTCGGTCTTGGGTTAGTAGCTCTGATGTACTCAACTCGAGCTCTTGTATGGTCTAGTTTTGGTTTGATTTGTTTATAAAATGAAGAAAAATTCAGGTCTCATTTTGAGTTTTCGGTTCGATTCTCGCTTCGTTCGTCGCTCCTCGAGGTCCGCGCGACCGCGGATTTCGGGGCGTGACAGTACTGCTCATGGTATTGGGTAGCACTGTGGCCAACACGAGTTTGTTTGCCTTTAAGACAACTTTCACAAATGATTTTATTTTTGAAATCCAAATCAGGAACACCTTGAATAGCACCAAGTTTAATAATCTTTTCAATGTTTCGAAAATTGGCATGTCCTAACTTTTGGTGCCATAAGGTTGTGACATCAACTCTCACAGAGTTGCATACCTGTTTGTCTTCCACACAATAACAATTGTCGGTTGATCTAGTACCTGACATCACACACTTGTTAATACGATCAAAGACCTCACAAGTATTTTTGTTGAATTTTACCTCTAAATTGTCATCACAAAGTTGACTTATACTAATTAAATTAGCTACAAGACCATCTACATGTAAGACATTTTTTAAAGCGGGGAAACGGGACACATTTAAAGTTCCTTTCCCGATTATCTTACTCTTACTACCACCACCATAAGTAACATTACCTCCAAGAACAGATTCATAGTCTTTCAAAAACAATTTTGTTCCCGTCATGTGACGTGAACACCCACTATCAAAATACCATGAACCTTCAACATTAGTTCTTAAAGCAGTAAAAACAACATCACATCTTTGATTGTTTTTAGGTCTCCATTCTTTCTTACTTTGATTTTTGTTTCTCTGATAAGCAGTGATATCGGAAGTGATGGGTAACACTTCAGGTAACACTGAGGAACTGGACTGATTTCTTTTCATAAAGGTATGACTTTTGTTTTTAAAATTTCCAGTAGTGTGACAACAAGTACACACCTTCCTCTTATCCGAGATTTTGAAAGAAAAATCATTATCATTTCCACGTTCATTTACAAAACATGTTTGATTATCTTCCAAAGACAAAGAAGTAAGATAATATTATCTAAAGAATCTTGAAAACCAATACCTGCCCTGAGAGGTTTACTTAACATGAGGATCTCATCCAGTTTGGTAGACCCCGTGTTGAGTTTCTTAAGAGTGGTTTCGGCGAGGGACAATTTGGCCGTGACTTTTGCAAGCTCAGCATCCTTCTTTGTGAGCTCGATTTCTAGAGTAGCCACGCCAAGGCTTAGTTGCTGAGTTTCTTTGGTCAAGAATTGCACCATACTATGCTCCTTCTTGTATTCTTCAAGGATGTCTTCATAAAGGTTCCTCAAACCTCTTATAAGTTCATCATTACTCATCTCAGCATCCTCTTGGGAACTTCCTGCATCCATGTTAATAGACCCCACAAAACAAACAGCATTATCATAATTGAAATCATTATACCTGCTGGGTGTTATCACAGGTGTTATCCCACTTGGGTTATCACTTGGGATAGCACTTACTGTGTTCGAGTCACAAACAGTGACAAACATGGTAGTCTCGTCTGGTTCTTGAGCATGGTCCACTCCTTCTTCTTCATTGTCACTGAGAGACACCCACAAGCTCTTACCCTTCTTCCTCGGATTATTTGCGCATTCATTGGCATAGTGACCCCATCCTGAACAAGTATGACATTGAATGGAGTCGAGGTAATTGGGATTGGAGCTCGACTGATCCGAGGACGCCCTTCGGATTGGATTCGCCTTCTGAGTGGTTGGGAGTGTCCTCCTTGGCATCGAATCATACACCTTGGTTTGTTGTTCCTTTGCTTTTACCTGCACATTTTCTTTGTTGAATTTTCTTAACATAGAGTTATATTTCCTAGCAAGTAAAGCAACACTAGTATTTTCATCCATTTCATCAAAAACCTCATCTTCCTCATCTTTTACACAAGATGAAGGAAGAGTTTTTAAAGAAACATTTTTGCCTTTAATAGCATCACTTTGATCAGCGAGATTTAGTTCAAAATTTTGCAAAATGCTCATCAAAGTATTAATATCCATGGTTGCAAGATTGTGAGCCTCTTCAATAGATGACACTTTAATATTGAAGCGCTCAGGAAGAGTTCTAATTGCTTTTGAAACAAGTTGTTTATTTGTAAAAGGTTCACCCAAAACTTGACATTCATTAGCAATATCAAAAGTTTTTCAAAATATGAAGAGATATCTTCATTTTCACTCATCCTCAATCTTTCAAATTGACTAGTGAGCCTCCTAAGCTTAGTTTCACGCACACTATCATCCCCTTCACAAAATCTTTGTAAAGTATCCCATGCCTCCTTAGCAGTGGGAGTATTTTGAATGAGTTTAAAAATATGCATATCAACCCACTCATAAATGGCATTAAGTGCCTTTTCATTAAAACCAGCTAGGGCGTTTTCCTCATTTGTCCACTCGGATTCAGGCTTGACTTGAACGTCACCATCCTCATCCGGCGGCAACAACGGAACAGAATAACCATTCACAATAGATCGCCATGCCCGGATATCAATTGATTTGATATACGAACGAAGGCGGATCTTCCAATAGGCGTAATTCGAACCATCAAGAACAGGGAGTCATTTTTGATTAGGATTTGCAGGATCATAAGCCATGACACACTGGACCGAGGTACTTAGTATATCAAGTAACCAGCTTTGGTGCCAATTGAAAAAGCAGGGTCAAGGCTTAAGTCAGAGAGGAAGTGATATCAAAAGTGTTGTCACTGCAACGATATCACTTCTGGCAACACTTAACACACACGAACAGAAAACAGTTTCTGAAAAGAGTTTGCAGCGGAAAATCAACACAAGAATTATTTTTCTCAAGATATATAAATTATATATCTTGAGGGATGCCTCAAAAGGCGAGACCTTTACTAAATAATATGAAGTGAAGTACAAGGCCGAGAGTTCCCTAATGCTATTACAATGAAAGCTTTGTGGAACGACTAAGTCTAATACACAGAATCCTAACCTAGCCAAGACACTTATAATACTCGGTACAAGAATATAAATGTGTTTGGGAATTTATAAGGAACTAAGGAATGTGTAAGACTTTCTTGTGAGGAGTGTGTGTTCTTGCTTCAAGTGTTGTGTTTGCCATATTTTCATCTTCACCTCCTCTTGCTATTTATAGTGCTTCTTGGACTTGGGGAATACTCATCATGACTTGGAGTTGATCACAAAAACGTGGGTAGTGGAGAGCTTGAATTGGCCGAGTCTTGGGGATGAATATCTCCACATTTCCTATAAAATAGGAACAACTTCTTTGTGCCCAAGTAATGTGCTTCGCCTTGTTGTACCATTGAGATTCTGCGCCTTGTACTCTATCCTCCACAAACTCAGATGTTGAATGGGTCAATTACCCATGTGTTTGTTGTTGAGGAATTCCCATGTGTTATGAATAAAATCTCCTTTTTATTCATAACTCTCTTTTTATCTTCCATGCATTATTCTAGCATGTATTATACCTGAAAATTGGACCAACATAAACAATAACTTGCACAAATATTAGTCATTAGTCCAGCAATTATTTATGAAGCAAATATACAATTATAAATATTCAGCCCGTCGGTAACACTGGGAAAGTGTTGGCAGCACTTGTGGTAACACCACGTTCTGCACTTACAGTTACTTTTCCTGGCAAGCAAAAAATGACAGGGAAAAAAAGTTGGAGGGCAAAAAAAAAAAAAAAAAAAGCTCGGCTCGGCGGTTTGGCTTGACTGTGAGACGGTCTCACAAGAGTCCAGCCCCTAATATTAATACTACATCTAAATCTAATACGCTTCTCCTATAAAATCTCTTTCCATGCCAAACCTCCTTGCTTGAACCTAAAAATGAGCTTTCCCTGCCAACAACTTAACTTTCTGCATCGGACGGACTCAGTATCTCTAACACCTCCGTCGCCGCCGTCCCTCTCAACCCGTCCGCCCTCTCCATCACCACCAACATCGCCCTCTCCTTTTGAGAGGTTTAAGGAGTTAAGAAATCTCTTAGTTAGATGTTTCCCGGATTAGGAAAGTGATGACAAAGAAAGAGATTGAAATAGAAAAGGAAAGTGAATCCAACTCATTGAATGAGATACGTGTCTCGTACGAAACATAAAGAGGTCGAAATAGAGAAGGAAAGTGGATCCAACTCGTTGACTAAGATACGTGTCTCATACGAGACAAAGAAGTCTCGTACGAGACAACCACTGCAGATTACTGCTTTGGCCTTTCCAGTCATTCTGTTAGTCAGTTAAGCCTAAAACTAACGAAGTTAGTCAAAAATCTAACGACACATGACGAAACTAACGAGTATTCATCAAAACATAAAGGTGAGAAACAAGAGTAGTGTAATCATAAATAGACGTTCAAAATGGGTTGTCTACAGAGAACTAAAACCACAATCATGGGTGCTGATACCCAAATTCTATTTTTTTTTCTTTTTAAATGTAAATTTTGTTGGATTTTAGAGTAATAAATGAAACAAATAACTTTTACTTTCGAGATAAAAGAATTAAATAAAATGAACAAACTAAAATTTAGCTATCTTAAATGAACTAATAAAATATGACAATATTATAAAACGATTACAGAATTTGTACATTTTGTGACACCATTTTTAACAGAGGAATTACACACAAAACTACACAGGAGTATTTCACAATGATCAGACCAAGTTAATACTACCTTTAATGCGTTTCTTCTATAGCATCCATTTTCATACCAAACCTCCTAGCTTGAACCCAGAAATGAGCTTTCCCGGCCAACAGCTTAACCTTTTGCATCGGACTCAGTATCTCCAACACCTCCGTCGCCGCCGTCCCTCTCAACCCGTCCGCCATCTCCATCACCGCCAACATCGCCCTCTTCAGCTTCTCCATCTCCGCTTCCAGCTCATCAACTTCTCCGTTCAGCAACCTCCCCTCCTGCCTCACCAAATCCAACAGCTGCGGCGCCGCCAGGCTCTCCTGCACTTTCGCCATCGCCTCCCCGATTTCCCTCTCCTGTTTCTTGATTTCAACTCGCATAAGCTCAATTTTCTCCGACTGTTGGGCTGATAAATCGTCGATCACGTTGCTGACTAGTTGGAAGATCAGGGATGGCTTGAACCCGGACAGCCAGAATAGGCTGCGCTCGAAGGAGCTGAACCACGGTGGGGTGAACAAGAGGAATACGTCCTCGTTTGCTGCTTTGACTTTCTCGTCGTAGTATTCTCTGTAGTGGCCTACCACCTGTTCGACCAAATGCTTGCACTTGGCGGCGGCCTTCTTGCTGTCTTCACCGCCTGTGTTGGAGATGAGGAATTGTAATTGTTCAAGAAAGCTCACTTGCCGGACCTGCCAACCTTCAAAGAAAGCCGTAAAATTCTGCCGGAGGGTTTCATCTGCTGGTCTATTCGCCATTGTTATCCGCCCGCTTGCAAATTTTAGCAAAAACTATCAACAATATATTAATAGAAAACCATAATTACATAGTTAGACCTAGGAATATTTTGATTTTTGAACAGATTGGCATAAATAATAAAGGTGATTTTCATAGTTAATTTATGGCTTGGGGGGTTAAATTGGAGAAATTTTGGAAATTGGGATGAAGTGAGATATTGACTCTGAGAGGATCAGTTGGGGAAATATGGGAGATTGGAGAAAGGGCCGGCCAAGGGGTGGGCAGGGTGAGCGCTAGCCCAGGGCCCGTAGCGGTATGAGCCCAAATTTTTATAGTTATGTGTATTATTATTGTATAAGTCATATTTATTAATTATTTTAAAGTAATTTTTTTTAACACTGATGTTTACTAACACAATTAGTAAAAAATTTCAATCTAAGTATATGTATGTTAATGTTACATTAAAACAATTAGATATTGTGTGGGTATATATATATATATAAACCAAAGCCGCTGACATCAGCAATGCCACATGATATATTCTTGTGAAAATTTTACCGTGCAACTATTACTATTTTTTGTATAATTTCATTTAGTTATTGAGCGTAACAAATTCACATATACCCAATAAATTTAATCCTAAAGATGAAGGCGGTGTCAATTTAGTATTTAATATTTATATACGTCCCGATTTAAATAACTTTTATTCTCAAAAATGATTCTCTTAATGATTTTTTTACCATTTTTTTCATATTTAATTTTGTACTTGCAAAATTAAAAGTTTAAAAATAGATAAAAAGAATATGGGCAAATTGCAATTTGGTTCTTGACATTTACATAAGTTTGCAATGTTGCTCCTAACTGTTTAATTTCACAATTTAGTATCCTAACATTTACATTTTTTTGCAATGTGGCTACAAAACTAACATTGAGTTAAAATTCTAACGAAATAACACTCATGTGACTAGCACATATCTTTTAAATGGATAAAATGGTCATTGAACTTCATTTTTAATAAGATCATCACATTTATTATTATTTTTGACATAAATACCCTTTCCGATTAAGATAAAGTATCCAGTTTTAAAGTTTTATGTCTTCTCTCTCTCTCTCTCTCTCCTAGCTTAATTATTTTATGAATTAATTTATTGAATTTGCTGGTTTATTATATTACATATTAATTTTCTTCCAAAACAATATAACAAACTAAATCGTAAAAGTTCTCTCTTATTTTGATTTATTTAATTGAGATTAAACATGTATGTCTTTTCTCTCTTTCATGTCTTTAATTTGTATAATTAAATTTAAAAAAAAATTACTCTCTTTTCCTGCCATTTGCAACAGTAAAATCATTACTTATTTCCTTTCACTTGAAGAAATCATTTAAGAAAAAAAATTTCACTTCAAAAAACGCTTACTAAATTATCGTAAATGAGTCTGCATAATTATTTTGAGTTATATTCTAACATAAAATGTACTTATATGTATATTTTTTTTTATTTTTTTGCAAAATATTTATAATTCCTAATTATATAATTTTTAAAGTATTTTAGTTTATTTTTTATTATTAAAATAAAATATTAAATTATGGTTAGAAAAATAAATGACTTTGTAAAGATTACGTAAATTATAAGTACAAAATAAAATAATATATATGCCCAATATTAATTTAATCTATATTTTTTAAACTACAAAATGAATAAAGTAAATAATAAAAGAAAATCTCACATGACCGGCACATGGCCTCTTGAGAATGACCATTTTGTCCATTTAATAAACATGTGCTAGTCACATGGGTGTTATTTGGTTAGATTTTTAACTGAGTGCTAGTTTTGTAGCCACATTGCTAAAGAATGTAAATGTTAGGATACCAAATTGTGAAATTGAACTGTTGGAAACAACATTGCAAACCTATGTAAATGTTAGGAATCAAATTGCAATTTTCCCAAAGAATATATATGTATTTTTACTAATAAAAGTCAACCTTTTGAGTCAGTCTTACGAAAGAAATGTGTAAAACTTATTTTACACTAAGAAATGTGTAAACTTAGTTCACACTAAGAGATTTTTTTTTTACATCAAAAGATGAAAACAAAATTTACACTAAAGCGAGTGTAAAACAAGTTTTTCTCGAGATTCTCACCAAATTTTTAGAGTGTCTTTAAATAAGAAAGTCCTTCATTTTGTACAAAAAGATAATTAAATTGCTATATTAAATATCTGACTATAAAAACTACGAGTAACAAATAAAAACAATCTAATATTTATTGTTGTAATATATTTGATTTTTAACATTCAAGATAAGTGTTTATTTTTCAGTTTAAAAATATATTTTTAAAAATGTTACATCCTCTGTGTTAGTTTAAAGTTCTCAAATGACATTTAATTATCAATATCAGACATTAAAAAAATGGGTTTTTTAAATGAGTCACACTTATGAAAAACATGTTGTACATTAAGAGATAAAAACATTAGTTTCTCATAAAAGATGGTAAACAAGTTTTACACTAAAGCGAGCATTTAACAATTTTTTTTAGGAGATTTTCATTTTTAAATAGTGACGTGCTGTGACTTTTGTGACTTTTCCATATATTATATGACATTTCTACATATTATCACCATCATCTTTACTTTTAGAGTTATTATTGAAATTATAACTTTTAATAGCTTTACAATTCTTTTACTAAATTATATTTAGAATTTTATTATCATTATTATTATTTGTGCAAAACACGTACATCGCACGGATTCAAATATATTATAACCATAATCATTTTTACAATATTACTGTTTTTTGTGCATTGCACGTCCATCACATTGTTTCAAAAAATAAAAAATAAAAAAAAATAATCGATTAAAAAAAATTACTAAACAAATAATATTAAAGGCCCTTAAATTTGACTTCGCCTCAGGCCCTGTTAGGGACGGCCCTGATTGGAGATCAAAAAGATGTTTACATAGCTAAAATTCAAGTTTAAGGGGATTGCTTGTGTGGGAATTAAGAGATTGGGGTTCAAGATGATCAGACAAAAGGATGATTACATACTTCATTTTTTGGGTTTATAGGTTATTTCAGTGTAAGGGAAATAATTAAAATTAAGGCGTCAAATATACAAAGAGCGGTGGTGCTTTCACGCAGCTGCTAATTGTGGCGCTTTTATACGAAGGTGGTTGTGTCAAGTGCGCGCGAGAAGAAGAAATCATAAAATAATGGAACCCCTATAGATACACATATACATATGCCCACTGTTGATGTTTTGACCGGATGAATCGGCTTGAGAACCGTTTGATTTGGGTGGCTTGGCTTGGCTTCCAACCGGCGGTTTGTACCGGCTGCTTTGGATCAATGGTTCACAACATATAAATTCAAAAAAATCGAAATTTATTTCCATATGTGTATGTGTGATATGTCTCGTTATCTCGGGCAGAGTGCGTCATGCCGTCATCTTTTTCGTAAATTTGCTTAATATTAATAAAATTATAAGGGTATTTTTTTCAAAATATTTTCGCTCACTGCCACCCCTTAATTCATTTAACAATATGTAGTTCAAAATTTTCCTTAATATTTATGTAAAGTAAAATAATATATAACGTATCAATTTTATTTTATTTTTTAAAAAAAACTAAGTTTTGAAAAAAAATTGCTTACAAAAATACTCAAAATGTGTTTTTTTTCCTTAATAAACTGTAGAACTGTGAGTTTACGATTCATAAACGATTTTAAATATTGCCAAACCGTGAACCTTCGGTTCATGAATTTTGAACCGTTAACCGGGCATGTCTAGCAACCAAAGTGGAGATTTTGTGAAAGCTGGATGAAAACAATGAAAATAGCGATATAATTTATCCTACTATTAAATTTTTTTTTTTTTTGGAAATGAAGTAATGCATTGATTAAGTGCAAAGAGTACAAAGTTGAAGATGACCATCCACAAAGATAGGTGGCTCATCCCATATAATAATCACCACAATGACAATTACACATACATAAAAAATGTAAGAAAAAGGGATAACAAAAGATGGTGTTCATACATAAAGTTACACTAGCATTCTCGATCTTCCACCTTGCACCTCTCGTAGCAATACCTTGGAACGCACAGATGCCTCTCCAAGCGTAGCTTGGACATTGACATATATCGGCATTCACAAAATCCCCCACCGAAAAATATTTAGCGTTGAAAATACAATGATTTGAGGCCTCTGGATTAACAATAAATCTCCCACCAAACTTTCCAAGCCATGCTATCATCCTCTACTTATAATTGCACAATGATTGTAGGAAAACATACAAAAAAAAATAAGGCTCCCACGATTGAGAGTATGCAAAGGCTCTCACAAAGGAGAGTATACAATAGATCAAACACCATTTCAATAATGTTCTTCTTCACTTATTTAAAATTTAAAATTTTAAAAACTGAAAAGAAAAAAAAATAGGAAACAACCAGATCTGGAAGTAGATTTAGAAAGAAAGATATGTCTAAATCTAAATCCAAATTTGGATTACAAAGAAGATTTAATTCGAAAAAACCTTACAAATCAATGGAAGAAAATGGAAGAAATTGAGAGGGTTGGGAGAGAAGAAAGACGGCCGTTGAGGGTATGGTGTTTGCAATAATTTTTTTATCTTAAAATTGAAAAGCTATTAAATATTTAATAGTTTAATATTTAATATTCAATTAAACTATTAAATATTTTTTCTGTCTCAATCGAAATACTTTTTTCATTTGTTATTTTTTATTGTTTCAAAAAGTTCTTCTCATTTTTATAATTCAGATTTAAATATGCATAAACACAACATAACTAGTGAAGCAAGTGTTCGTATCGTTAAAAGTTTGAATAGGTAAATTGGAAAATCATTTCGAGAATGATGGAGTATAAGTTATAGTAATTTTCTCCATCTAGAAAAAATAATAATTAATTTTTAATATTTCTAATAAAATATAATGCATATTATAAAATATACTTTTTGCCTTAAAGTGAATGATCAAATTTGCTATTAATCAAGAACAAATTTGATCATTTATTTTAATACGTAAGTAATAAATATTCCTCAATCTCAAAATGAATGATCATTTTGAATTTAATTTTTTTTTGAAAATGTTAGTTTAAATAGAAAAAAAAATCTTATACATTCTTGCTATTCACTTTCAAAATTTCAATTTTGTTAAAATATAATGAATCTGAAAAAAAAAACTTGAAAAAAATGGTTCAGGGACAACTTTTTAATGTGAAAGTTTCCAAAAGATACTTATTTCGAACAAAAGTAGTCCTTCAATTTGAGACAGTGAAAATAATATTCTTTCCATTTTAAATATTTGTAATTTAAAGATTTTTTACACATATTAAAAAAATACATATCAAACAAACTAAATTACTTTTTAAATATTTTAAATACTTAAGAAATAAACTATTTTTATAATGACTTCTATTTAATCATAAATAAGGATATTTTAGAAAAAATGTGTCAGAATTATATGAAAAATAATCAAATAATTAAAACTGCAAAATATTTTAGGGCAAATATTTTAAGACAATAAGAATATATTACTATTATGTATATTTTTTTTCGAAACTAAATTACCGTTGCATTAAATTAAGGGCAAAAGCACAAAAATATGAGTAAGCTCTCTACAAATATTAGAGGCCCAACCCAAATCTCATCGGTCATTACAATGACATTTAGAATTACACATGAAATGTAAAAAAGAGAGATAACGAAAGGTGTTTGTGTTGGGTTTCGTGCAATCATGCGCAACGGAAGAAAAACATGAATAAAACCCAATAGCGTAGATCCGTTATGAACAATAATTCATGATATCAAGATGAAATAAACTAACCCTTGTAGATCAAAGTAAAACTTGGATTAAGCGTTAAGAGAAACGCCCTCTACCGGTGATCCACACAACGAACATATTTCAAGAACACCTTCTTGAACTTGACTGCTAGGTCTTCGGTTTGAAAAACGATTGTGAAGAACGATTCTTCAAAGCTCCCAAAGATAATTGTGGTTGATGAAGTGGGATTAATCAAACACAATGATCCTAGTATATTATGTGTATTTTCTTTTTCAAAGAAAGAGTTTGAAATTGATCAAATCAATAATTAGGGAACAATTCCCGTCAGTTTACATTATATACTAAGGGTGTCCAAAACCCTTTAGGACTTAGGTCTTTTTGTCCAACAAGAATTGACTTAAATAAAACTGTCAGCCGGGATTGCTGCCGCACGGCGCCTTGACAGGCGTGCGGTGCCTATCCAGCCGTAAGGCTGTCCTGGTCAGTTTCCTCGTTTTTCGCTCCTTTTAATTATCCGTTCTGCGTGTGTGACCCAATAGGATCATACTAAGTTGGCAACGAGTCCGAACCAATCAAACCTCGAAAGTCATAAGAGGACTCTACCAAACCATTATGACTACCCAATTAGTATAACTTTAAAATCCAAAGTTTCCTAAATAGAGCATAACACAATCTCTTTGTTACATGATGTCTATTGAACGTAAACCATGGTCAATGGTCAACTTACATTGTTCAATGCTTTCTCGATCCAGAATGTATTGATAATACAAATATTATTTGAGCATGGGCATGCATTTCATCAATACCATTCATCGAGTGGCCAAAGCTTGACATCTCTCTTGACGAGGAACAAATCCCATCTCGGCTTATTACTCTTCCCTACATGATTCCGATTATGCCAATCACTTTCTTTATAGCTATCCGGTTAGGGATAACGTTTGAATATGTCAAACGTAATGTTCATCATGTGGAAGACTGTAATAACCTCAGGTCTAGAGATTCCAGTGATATAACTATATGAGACTTAATTATGACATTGTGACCATGACATAAATCTCATAGAGGTCAGTCCAGTATTTGTTCTCCAACAAATACCCATAAGACTAATTGTATCCCATACACCATAATCATCATATGATTATCTATTAAACTTATACTAATAATTAATCATAATTATCAGAGACGGAGATTATTATAATAAACATGCAAAAGATATAATAATAATCAAACACTCAATATTTTTATAAATAATAACATTTATTATTCAAACAACATACCTAGGGCATAACACCAACAGTTTGTGCATAAAGTTGTACTAGCATTCTCAATCTTCCGCGTATGATTCCACAATGAATATCGGAAAACAGAACAAAAAACACAAAGGAGAAAATACAAAAGATCAAACACAATATTAACAATATTCCTCTTCATATAAACGAAAAATCTAAAGAAAAAAAAACAGAAAAACAACCAGATCTAGAAGTAGATTTAAAGAGAGTAATTTCTATCTAAATCTAAATCCAAATTTGGGGTAGACACAAAGTTTAATAAAAACTTATAGATTCTTTAATGGATGGTTTGAAGAGAACAGAGCAAGGAGAAGGAGACGAAAGTTTCTTTGATAACCACCGTCTGTAATGTTAAAGAGTACAATTATGTAGTCCCCCGGGGCATAGCTCAGTGGTTAAGGAGGAGGACATAAGTTGTTGCGCTGGAGGCATAGAGTGTGGGTTCGATTCCTGGTGGGAGCAATTAGTGCCAGGGCCGAGCAACCGTAAGTCCTGGCACAACGGAGCTCTCCGGGCTCTTTTCCGGGGTCGGACCTTCTATTGTGTTATCAGTTGACATGTGCTCAAACCCTGGCTACTGAGGCACATCCCGCGATTTAACGGGTGGTAGGGAAGAGGGACCGGAACTACTACCTCAGGAGTAGTTGGCGGAGCTAGGCCGAGCAACCGTAAGCCTGACGAAGTTGGTGAACCTGGGTATCAAAAAAAAAAAAAAAAAAAAAAAAAAAAAAAAGAGAGTACAATTATGTATGTTCACCTATGAGTGTTTTGGGAGAACTAGTTCCTCTATAAGTTATAAAAAGTCTTGTTTTTAACCCTTAAACTCTAAACATGAAACCCTAAACCTGAAACCCTATAAAAATAGGACTTTTTATAACTTATGGAGAAACTAATTTCCCCCAATAAATTTCTCTTCAGATATTATAAAATGCTATTTCTGCCCGGTCAAATTATACGCTAGCCAAAATTTCAAATTTACTTCTTCCGTCCCATTTTAAATTTCAAAAATTTTCATTTTAGGTGTCATATTTTAAACTTCAAAACCTTATAATGAAAGTTTTTTATACTTTTTTATTAGTGAGCCCTACATATCATACTCACAACAATTACCCATAACTATTTTCTACCCCCACTTTCTCTCTCTTACCAAACCATCTACACTCATTTTTTAACTCTTAAACTAAAAAAAAAAAGTTAAAAATTTAACTCGGACGGATGAAGTAAAGGAGTACATCCGTTTTTTATGAAATGCTTGACGGTGGAGACCTTTTTGGCAGTAGGAATATATGTCGGCGGTCGGTCACATGTGGAGCCCAGCTAATAAATTTCAATCTTCAGCACATTAGCTTCTGTGACATTTTTCTTAGTTGTCTTCAATACAGTATGCCACAGTGAAAATAAAGAAGGAAGGGTGCAAGGTTGAATTCATTTAACAGTTGTCTTCAATACAGTATGCCACAGTGAAAATAAAGAAGGAAGGGTCAAGGTAATTCATTTAACAAGAAATTTTAGGGAAATTATTTCTTTTATAACTTATAAGAAAATATCATGATTTTAAGCATACAGATTATGTGTTTTAAGGGCTAAACCAGGGGCGGACCTAGGTAGGGCCTTTCGGGGGCCGCGGCCCCCGTTTGTTTTTTTTTTTTTTTTTTACAAGTGCAATTTTTTGTAAAAGTTAGGGGTGTTAATGCAATTTAGTAAACTTTGCCCCCCTTAGATTAGATGTAAAATAAAAATACACTAATATTTTTTTTGGCCCCCTATACAATTTTGCCCCCTTTTATACTAAATCCTAGATCCGCCACTGGGCTAAACTCATTGTTTAAAGTTAAATTCGACTCACTCATTGTTTAAAAGCCTAAACTGGCTTTAAAAATGAAACTATATTAAAATTTGGACTTTTTTATATTATAGAAAAAAATTAGTTTTCCCCCACAACAACCTATTCATAATTTATTGGAACTGCAGATGAAAATTGAACTGAAAACAAATGAAATTAACTCTCGCTTCTATAAGATTAGTGAAAGAAAAAAGAAATCACAAAATAGAAATACTCTTCCTCTTCAATTATTTTGTCTTTGAGAATCTCTTTGCAAACCCAATCGTCTAGCCTGAAGCTGAAACTGAGCCGTCCCAATCAACATCTTAGCCCTCTGCACCGGACTCAAAACCTCCATAACCTCCTTCGCCGCCGTCCCTCGAAGCGCGTCTGCATCACCCATCAACACCAGCATCGCCTCTTTCAAAGCATCTATCGCCACGTCCAAATCCGACACCTCCCCATCCACCAACCTCCCCGCCCGCCTCACCAGCCCGTACAACGGCGCCGCCGCCACGGTCTCCTGTAAGCTCGCCATCGCATCCCCTAATTCCTTCTCCCTGTGCCTAATCGTCACCTTAATCTTCTCAATCCTCTCCGACTGCTCCCCACTCAAATCCTCCACCGACCGGATGGCCAATTGGAAAAGTATCGACGGCTTGAATCCGGAAATCCAGAGCATGGTCCTCTCGAAAGAACTCAGCCATGGTGGAGAGAACATGAGGAAAACGTCATCGGTTGCCGCTTTGTTCTTCTCTTCATAGTACTGTTGGTAATGGCCTTCCACCTTTTCGACCAAATGCCTAAGAGCCACATCGTTGTTTTGGCATTCGGGTGGTGGTAATTCTAAAAGGGTTTGGAGTTCATTGAGGTATCTCTGTTGTCCATTAAGCCAACCATCAAAAAATGTGGTGAAATTTTCGCGGATAGTAGCCATTTTTTTTTAACTTCAATGGAAATTGAGCAAGTGGGAGTGATTTAAATAGTGGGAGCCTGGTAAAGGGAGGAAGAAAATGAGAAAGTCGGCTTGTGCTTGTAATTTACGTTTTATTATTCTGTTCCTATTTTGACAGTTGGGAGATCTTGTGATAAATTAAGGTAGTAGTACCTTTCTATTTTAGTGTTGTTATTTAAACCCCAATTTATGAATTCACCTCCAAATGATAAATTCCGGTCGCACAGTTTTCTGAACCATTTTTTGTTGTAAGAATGACAAGTGTGTCTCACTGTCTATTTTAGGTAATAAAGCAACTAAAAACTTTAGTCTGAAAAAAAAAAAAAAAAAAAAAGAAGTAAATAAATGTTCGTACAAGAGATGATTCACTCATTAATAGCAAAATACATATCTATACAATTTTGACCCTTTTAACTTTGACAATATAGTAAATTATAATTATGAAAGTTAAAAGTTTGTATAATGAAACATGGAAGAGTTATTGAAAAGGTTATATTATGAACTTTAAAATCAATATTCCCTTTTATAGCGCTTAAATCCACTTAAGAATTTGCATTTTTAGTACCATATGCTTCTATTTTCATAATAAAAATCGTCATACTTCACTTCTTTATTCTTTTTTAGGTTATCCTGATTGATCTTTTATGAAAATCTTTCATAAAATTGTTGATTTTTCAAAATGAATATTTTTGTAAGAGGTAGGAAGTATTGTAATGTTTTGACCCCTTCACTTCAATGCCTGACCACATCCCTGAATTTATCACTAATCACTTCGGTACAAAGTCCAATACTCACTCCGTCTCAAAATAATTTTCATATTTTTTTCGCCGTTACTACAAAAATTTTGAGCAATAATTTAAATTGATTTAATTATACAAATGAAAATCTATTGTTTTTACTGATACACTATCAATAATAAGTTTTAGATTTTCATTTGGATAGTTAAATCAACTTAAAATTAATTATTGCTCAATTTTTTTTATAATTGAAAGAATTTGTCAATGGCCTGTTTTAGAGAAGGTGTTATCAAAGGTGTTGTCAGTGCAACGATAACACTTCGGGCAACACTTGCACACACGAGTAGAAAATAATTTCTAAAAAGAGTTTGCAGCGGAATAAAACACAAGAATTGTTTTTCTCAAGATATAATATATCTCGAGATGTGCCTCAAAAGGCAAGACCTTCACTGTTAACAAGAATTGTAAGTACAAGGCCGAGAGTTCCTATCGCTATTACAATTTGTGCTCTATGGAACGACTAAGACTATACACGAGACCCTATCCTAGCCAAAACAAACTTATAATCAGAGATTACAAGAATAGAATAGGTTTGGGAAGACGGGTTTATCGGAACCAATGAGTGTATAGACTTTCTTGTGCAAGGATGTGTGTTGTAGTGTTGGTTTCTTCAATCTTCATCCTCCTTGCTATTTATTTATAGACTTGAAGTACTTGGGGAATACTCCAAATATGGCTGGGTAGTTGTTGTAAAACGTGAAGTAGTGTGGAGTGTAGTGGCCGGGCCTTGGGGAAGAGATTATCCACATGTCCTAAATTGTAGGAACAGCTTCTTGGAGCTCAAGTCCTTGTTTCTCCTTCTTGTACCTTCGAGCTGTGAAGAGTTTGTACTCTCTTTGAACAGATTCAGCATTTGAACAAGTCCAAGTCCCACGTTTTGCTCTTGCTTTAATTCCCACATGTGTTTATGAATAAAACCCACTTTTATCCATAAAATCTTCTTTCACCTTCCTTGTAATATTCTAGCATCTCCACCATAGTATACATGAATTTTGGACCAACAATAAACAAATAATCTTGCAACAATATTAGTTGTTAGTACAACAATAATTTATGAAGAAAATATTCAAATATAATTCCAGACTCTCGTCGGGTAACACTGTGACGAGTCCAAATCGATCTGTACCACTATGTGCCACAAACGATCTAATGGCCCGCAATTATTGAGATTGGTATTATGCAAACATGTGAACGGTTAGATTACAAGTGGTACATGGAGTGGCACACAAAAGTGGTACATGAGATCTCGATTCCACTGTGACAGTGTTGACAGCACTTGTGGTAACACCACGTTCTGCACTTACAATAATAATAATGAAAATTGTGTGAGGATCATTTTTGAGATGGAAGTAGTAATTGATAATTACTTTAGATATTTAGGGGTAAATAACTCGACTCTACTAGGGATGGCCAAACCGGACCGGAACCGGACCGGAAAAGCCCGGAACTGGAGCAAACCGGGGAGTAAACCGGAACCGGAGCAACCGGAACCGTGGTAAGCGCGGGCCGGTTCAGGGTCACATATATGGCGAACCGGAACCGGATCGACATTTCCATTAAAAAAATAAAAATCCCTTATTTTTCAATAAATTTTAACATGTTTATTTATTAGTGTATTATAAAATAAAAATCTCTTGTCTTTTAATAAATTTTAACATGTTTATTCATTATTGTATGATAAAAAAAAATAAAAAAAGGTAGCGTGGACTGAACCGGAACCGGACCGGAACCGGATTGTGATGACCAGAACCGGTGTAAGCGCGGGCCGGTTCAGGGTCACATATATGCCGAACCGGAACCGGCGGTTCCGAACCGGAACCGGGCCGGAACCGGCTTTGGTCATCCCTAGACTCTACTATTGCTAAAGGGCTAATGCTACAGGTACGAGGTACCAAAAATATATGCAGAGCTTCATGCATACAATTTGGAACTTTTTGATTAAAAAATTTCCATATGTGATGTCTCTACCTGGGACACCCCGCGTTTCTTAATAGTGAAGCTTTTTTGATTCATTGACAATATCAACTTTAGAAATTGCATGCATTTTTGGTTTCTTAGTCCCGTTTGTGGTGGTCAAGGCGGTCGAATCCTTTTGGGTCCCAACGCCATCGCAGTTTGACCCGCTGATGTAATGCATAAAACTCATAATTATTTACATTAATTTTTAAAAAAATATTATTAATAATCAGACCTCCACAAAATCAGAAAATAAATTGATTTACAACAACTAGACTTCTACAAAATCAGAAAATAAATTGAAAACTAAGAGAGTGAGAGTTTATAAAAAAAAAATATACTACTATTTAGGTCAGCCCACTCCCTTTTTGAGTTTTTGGTCATCAAAACTTATCTATACGCCTCCCAAACTTTGTGGGCATATATGGACAGTGAAGTACTAGGGCATTAAGTTACGAGTTTGTCTATATTTGTTGAACTGTTCAAATCTTACTTAGGCCATGTACAATAAGGTGATTGAGAGGGGTTTGAATGTGGGTTCAACTAGTTGAGGGGGTCCAATAAGGTAGTTGAGAGGTAGGGGGTTGAATTGGGAGGTTGAACAAATTCAACCGGGTTGAATGAAAAATGAGGGGCCCCGCCATGGACACGCGTCGCCTCCTGGTTGGTGCCGACATGGCGCGTGCGCCTCACCGCCGACAGAGGCGCGTGAGGGCAGCGTCTGCCAGTTTTTTTTTTTTTTTTTCTCCTTTTGCCAAGTGTCAGCCTAGGATTGGTCCGTCCAGATTTTTAGATATGATTTTCAACCCAAATTTTCGAGCTCAATTATTTTACAGCAAAAAATTATTTTTATTTTTATTTTTTCGCGAAAATTCTGGATTTTTTTTTCTCTATAAATTGATATAACTTTCATTTTATTTGTACACCAAAAAAAAAACCTCTCTTTTCTCTCAAAAAAAATCTTAATTATCCTTCTTTAACCCCTTATTTTTTAAAATATTCATCATCTTTTTAGTGAAATGGATCCCAATAATCCGAATAATCCTTATTTCAACACTCAGAATTCAAGTAATTTTCCACCAAATTACTACAATCCTAATGATTTTCAATCGCCAAATCAATTTTCTAACCAACCACGTCCTCAAAATGTCCCACAATTTTATTATCAACCAAATGCCATGCCTTCAGCTGTACCCACCTGGAATCCATATTATGGTATGCAATTTCAACGACCTCCACCACCACCACTACCCTCTCAAGAATCAGAATATCCTGAATATTCAACACAAATGGTTATGGGTAGCAATAGCGGTGCTGATGAAGCTACTCTAACTCTAGATGCAGGAGGTTCAACCACTAGTCGGAGAAAAATGGTGAAATGGAGCACGAAGGACAATATAGTGCTAATCAGTGGGTGGATTAAGTTTGGAACCGACAGTGTAGTCGGAAAAAATCAGAAGAGCGAAAATTTTTGGGGTAAGATTGTTGAATATTGTAACGAACATTGTGAATTTAACCCTCCCCGTGACGTAGTTTCATGCAAAAATCGTTTCAATTATATAAACGCCAAATTGGGCAAATGGGTAGGTGCATACGATAACGCTAAGCGTATGCAACAAAGCGGGTGGTCAGATAATGATGTTTTGAAAAAAGCTCACGAATTATATAAAAATGCTAACAATAGCACTTTTAATTTGTACTGTGAGTCGAGTCTATGTATCGTATGTTTTTTTTGGTTTTTCATCATTTGTGGAACGAGCTAAGTTTATTGTAATTTTTCTTATTTTTATTAAAATTAAAATATTCTCGTATTTATTTAATTGCTTCGAAAAAAATTAATTAAGTTTGAATTAAAAAAAATAAAAAAAAATCTCGAATTTTTAATTAAAAACATTAATAATTTATTTTTTAATAATAAATTATTAATATCAATATTTAATTTTAATTATAAAAATAAATATTGTAAATAAAATAAAAAGTGGTGGGGTATAGAATGATGAGTTGGGAGGAGTTGAATTTTAAACTAAACTAGCTTATTGTGGGAGGGGTAGTTGAGAGTGTAGTTGAATGATTAAGTGGATGGAGAGAGAAGATGAGGTGTCGTAATATTAAGGTAGTTGAATGTTTTTGGTAGTTGAAACTATTGAACATGGTCTTAGCACTCAATTGAAAAATTAATTAAATAATGCTCCCTTTTTTTTTAAGCTCCAAATTCCGAATGGCGAGATTGGTATGGTTTTATGTACACGATATTTGACAAATTCTCAAATGCGGCAACTCCCAGCGCGTGTGATGGTGCGGCGGGCTAGGCCCGCGGGGCTTGGCCCAGATCCAGTTGCCCACCCACCCATTTTCAACAAACCAATCATTTTATGACACGTGGCGCGCTGTAAGCCACACGCTAGTGCGTCCAGCCGCGCGCTGCCACGTGTCATTTAAAAAAAAAAAAAACTAATCGGCCTAGAAAAAGTATTTTTTGTGGTTAGAAAAAGTAATATTTGAAGTGTAACAAAGTGAATATATAATTATAATTTTTTATATAGATGAATGTAACATTTTTATTTAGTAAATGTTACTTTTCTTCTTTAAAAAAAGAGTAAAAATTCATATATATAATCGAGTTGCATTTCGATTGTTACTTTCTTAATAAAAAATTGTTACATTTCAGATATAATGTTACATTTAAGAATATAAAATGTTACAATTGAGAAAAAATGTTACATTCATTTTTATAAAATGTAACATTAGTTTAGTTTGACAATCTTATGTTAATTTTGGAAAAAAGAATGTTACATTTGAAAAAAAGAGTGTTACATTCCTTTATAAAAAGTGTGACATTAGTTTAGTTGTCAATCTTTATGTTATCTTTAATCTATTGCAGCAAAATTGTGGTACATTTTTTTAAAAAAATGTTACATTTGAAAAAAAAAATGTTACTTTTCGTTATAATAATTGTTACTTTTGTTGGGAGGAAAAAAAGTTGGTGGTGACAAAAAAAAAAAAAAAAAAAAAAATGGCGCGCTTGGCGCCGTAACACGGTGCGGCGGTTGTATAGGAGACTCCCCCACGATATTTTGGTGCAGAATGAATTCAGAAATTAAAATAAATTAGAAGTAGTAAAGCTATAGGAGTACATAAATAAAAGCCAAAAAAATAAAAAAGTTCTTAAAAATAAGGCAAAACTGCATCAAAAATCACTCAAATATGATCAGTTTGGGTATGTGGTCACTAAACTAATTTCCTTTTGAAACAACACATCTAACTTATTTATTTTTGCATCCATAGTCACTATCACTAACTCCATCGGTTTTTTCCCATTAAATCATCATGTGCAATGCATGTGACAATATTTTAAAGGGTAGTTCAGGTAGTTCGCTTTATACTAGAATATAAAGGTTAAATTTGTTTCAAATAAGTCCCTGACCAATTGTTTTTCACCACTTTAGCTATTGATGTTAAATTTGTTAACTTTATCACCAACACACCCACCATCTCACCATCACCACAGTTATGTTATTACCACTAATATTAATTTTATCGAGCATTTTTATGTCGAAAATCTCAAGAGGAATTTCCCCAAAGAATCTATTATCTTGAAGAGAAAGTGTAATTAAACTCACCAAATTACCAATTGCCGGAGGAATTTTACCGGTGATCCAGTTGTTTGACAGAGTAATGCTTTCGATGGAATGGCTTGACATCTCCGTCGGAAGCTCGCCGGAGAAGAAATTATCTTCAAGCACAAGCATGTCAAGATTAGGCAGGTTAAATAACCCACCGGGAATGCTTCCATTAAAGAAATTCTTCCTGAGTCGAATCCGAATCAACGAAGCACAATTTCCGAGTTCATCTGGAATTGGTCCGAGGAAATAATTCTGCATCAGAATCAACGTCTTCAACCTCCCACCACTGCACAAGTGACGAGGTATAGTTCCGGTGAGGTGGTTTACGGAGACGTCTAGAAAGAGCAGCCGTCCGTTTTTGCCCAGATTTTCCGGGAGCTCAAATGTGAAATTATTCTCCCAGATTTGCAACGTTTCAAGATTGGGCAAGTCGCCGATAAATGCCGGAATTGGACCGGCAAAATGGTTGCTAAACAAGTTAATCGAATTCATCAGATACTCTACCCCATTCTTTGGCAGATTTGAAAAGAAAAAAATCGAATTTTAAATCGAAATCAGGCAGATTTGAAATCTGTGGGTTCTAACTCAGATCCACAATTGAAGACCAAGTTAAATCCATAATCGACTCGACCCTCCTTAAATTCGGCTGGTTAGACATCGCCGACGCCGTGTTGTTTCTGGCCTCCGACGACTCTGCTTTTATCACCGGCCATGATCTAGTGGCAGGTGTATGAAGAAGGGAGAGGAGGGTATTAGGGTTTTTATTATTTATTTTTTTAGTTCAAGCCCAGTAGTTTTGTAACGACCCCAAAACCCGTTTCTATTTATTTTATATTTTTGGAAATTTTAATTTGAACTTATGTGTGCATTTGATGTGTTAGAAAATATTTTTTATGACTTGCTTATATTATTTGCTTCATTGTGTTATTTATTTGGTTAATAGTAATAATGGTTAAAGGAGTTAAATAATTAAGTTGAAACTTTAGGGTCCAAAGTGTAACTTTAAAGTCTAGGGGTTTAATTGTTCAAAATGGAACTAGGGTGACTAAAGTGGAAAAAGGGGGTAAAGATCTTTATAACATGTTTATCTCTTTCATTCTCTGCGTAACTCACACACACATTAAAACTCTCTCTGTTCTACGAAGAAGAAAAAGAAAAGGGTAAGTTCGTCCTATTTCGATTTAGTTCATTTTAATTACTTATCCGTTTCAAAAACTAATTATATAAAAATGATCAGGGCGTTGAGTAGGTCATTTCTACCCGAACAAAACATATTTCTGTGATACTTTTTCGGGAAATAGGTAAGTTACTAATTCCCCTTAAATAGTAAAATGGTCATATATTTGCTATATGGGTGATATGTGGTGAAATTATTGTGAAAAAATTTTAATTGTGATACTTGTTTATTTAGGACAAAGGGAGTATAATTATACTGGGTAAGTGACTTGGTTTGTATGCAAGTATGTATATGGAGTATGTTTATATTCTGAAAATGTTAGTATAAGTGTTTGAAAGTATACTCCTATTTGTGGGACGGTAAAATATTAACTTGAATTAAATATTAAATAAGTATATTATAAAATTATACTATTATTCTTGGGACGGGGAAATGTATGAAAGTGTCCCTAAATGAGTATATTGGTATATTAGAAAAATTATATTTATATTTGATACTTCTACTTGTTAATTTTGTGATTGGGTAATATTTGTTATACTTGTAATTTTGGGACAAAGGGAGTATATGGAATTGATTTTATCTGGTGTTGGAATGGCTTAGAAGCCAAAGTGTAACTTTAATAAAAGTTGCTAAAGTTGTGTAGTTATGTGTTATATTTGTGGGACGGAAGGAGTAAAAATGAACTAAGAAAGAAATCTGGGATTTGGCTGTTGGTCCCAAAGGGCAACAAGGGTATGAAAAATAGCTAGAGGGGGGGGGTGAATAGCTGTTTTAATATTCTTTTCGTACCCTTGAAAAACTCAATTGCAAATGCGCACTTTATCAAGTAAGCGTAATGAAATGCGCCTAAGTGAGTGAGTGAAATGCACAGCGGAATTTAGTAATGAAAATAGACGCAAAGTGTGATAAAGGGGCGCACACACACTCTAAGTATTTTGGCTCAAAATGGTTGAAATAAGGAACTAAGGCAAATGAAATAACAACACAACACAATTCAGTTCAATCAATCTACAATGAGTAAACAAGAAAATAGTGAGTGAAGATAATAACTTGAAAGAAAATGATAAGATAATAACATAAGCTATTTGGAGAGGTTCGATCAATGAAAGATCTACGTCCTCTACCAAGATGGTTAGTCTTGGATTTCTAATGGAGATCTTATATAAAGAGTGAGTGTTACAAATTACAACTTTTGAGCTTCTACACTAACTCAAGATCTAATATTCTATGAATGAACAAATTCAAAACAATAACCGGTGTATCTCTAAAAGATGGATCTAAATGATCAAACTTAAAGAGGTGCGTGTGTGAATTTAGGATCAAGGCTCTTTAGATCTTTATGATTTAGAGCACAATAAAACTAAAGTGTTATAGCTTGAAGATCTGGGCTAAGGATGAAGGTATGAAGATGTTCTTGAGAAATTCTGGAAATACGAAGGCAATCTTCAAATCTTCAACAAATGCTTTGAGAGAGAAATTCTTGAAATTCTTAGCAACACTCAGCAACTTCAAAATATTGAAGTTATGGGGTATTTATAGTGAACTTCAAAAAAACTAGCTGTTGGAAATCTTTGTGGATAAGATGTGCTGTCACTCGTTGATTGGAGCATGCGTATATTATGGCCACTTTGACACTCAATATAAATATGACCGTTATGGACACGTGTCAACAGATTAGGCCATATGCATCTTTTAACCACCGTTGTATCATTGGCGTAATTTGAATTCTCTTCAAGTCTTTGAGTCTTCAATAATTCACTGAGTGTTGAATAAACACATTGAGGCGCGTTGAGCCAAGAGGCGCATAGAGACCGCGCGTGCTAAGGCATATGGGGCGCATGGCGCGTATGATCAAAGTGAGGCGCATAGCATTTCTTAGAAGAATGCTTATATGGGCGCGCTAGAAGGCGCATGGGCGCATGGCTCAACTCAAAATGTGATTTTCTTGAATCTTGATCTTCTTGCCCTATTACTAAGCCTAGTCTATAACAATGGACAACCGAAAAAATGAAGTATAAATACTTCTTACATGTGGGTCTAAAGTCCATGAAATAAAACTTAGGTGATGGATCAATCAAATCTAACAAATCCTATTACATTAAAACTGAGATATATGTGGGCATACCCAACATTGGCCCAAAATGGGTGGGGGCGCGCGCACCCTAAATAAGGAGGCGCACGCACCCCATGGTTACCAACTTAGGCAAAGTATCTGATCAAGGGAAGCGTGCGCACCCTTTTGGGTGGGGCGCGCGCACCTTTAGTTGGCCAAAAATTGTGAGGATCTGATGATTGGGAGCGCGCGCACCCTATGGGGTGGGGCGTGCGCACCCCCCCTGTTTTCCAGGTTGATAGTTTGTTTAACTTGGGTACAAGAGGACAATTGTTTGTGTAGTCCTTGGGGTTGTTTAGGACCCAAACGTGAATGTGTATGACTTTTATGTCGTTGATGAAAAAGATTGAGTTGTAACTAAATGTCCTTGTTATGGACTCTTTATGAGAAATCTTTTGTGTGCATCTTGTGATGTATTTGGCTTAGTTCCTTCTTGGATTAAATGCCCCGGGTTTTGTTTAGCAAGTATTCATTACTGTGCTTCTTGTGAAAAGTCCAGCTGGTCTTGTTGTAGAGTCAGCCAATGGAAGAATTATAGTGGTACAGGTAAGTCCACTATAAGGTTTTCCATTGGAGCTTCTGAGTCAGCCGATGGAAGAATTATAATGGTACATGTAAGTCCACTATAAGGTTTTCCATTGGAGCTTCTAAGTCAGCCGATGGAAGAATTATAGTGGTACAGGTAAGTCCACTATAAGGTTTTCCATTGGAGCTTCTGAGTCAGCCAATGGAAGAATTATAGTGGTACAGGTAAGTCCACTATAAGGTTTTCCATTAGAGATTCTGAGTCAGGCGGTGGGAGAATTATAGTGGCACACAAGCCAAGTTCACTATTAGGTCTCCACTGCGCCTTCTTTGTTTCCCAGTCCAGATTGGCCTTGGATGGGATGAATTGCTACCTTTGGTGAGCACTTGGGTTATGACTTTGTGTCGTATTTCCCTCTCTGGTTACTTTGGTTCTATTGGTTATGGTTTGGTTTTCGGGATCCCGGCTTCAGCTATTTATGCTGCTCAGATGGTTTTCTCAGATGGTATTCACAGTTGGTATTCTCAGACAATTGTTATTTGGTATCCACCGAAGTGTGGCCTAGGTGTTAATTGTGATATATGAGTTGATGTTATCTCTCATGTTATGTGCTATATGCTATTTGATTATTTGTTGATATAGTTTCTTTATGATTATCATATCAGCATGTAACGTAGTTGCATTTTAGTAGCTTACTGAGATTCATTCTCACCCCTTATTTGTTTACTGTTTTAGATAATTCGGGTCCAGGGGATAGGACACTTGGCACGGGAGGACGTTGAAAGTGGTAAGAGTTGGGTTTTGTTTTGACATTACATAAATGTATAACCTTTTGGGTAGAGTTTCCTTGACTTCATCGTCTTGTAACACCTATATTTTGGATAATGTTGGTGTGAGTACATTTGTATAAAGGTTTGTAAGCCTTCGGGCTAAATAGTTTCGTTTGTGAAAGTTTGTTTGAAAGTCAGTGGAAGTCTTTGAACTTCAAGTGTGTTTTTGTTCCACTTTCTAAAAGTATATTTCAAATTTTTTTTCTAAAGGTATTTTATAACGTCTTCCAATCGTGTCCCGAGCGTGGGGCCAAGTAGGACCACGGGTCTGGGGCGCGACAAGTTTACTTAATTGATTTTTTTTTAAACATCAATAGCTAAAGTGGTGAAAAACAATTGGTCAGTGACTTATTTGAAACAAGTTTAGCCTTTATATTCTAGTTTAAAGCGAACTACCTGAACTACCCTTTAAAATATTGTCACATGCATTGCACATGATGATTTAACAGGAAAAAACTGATGGAGTTAGTGATAGTGACTATGGATGCAAAAATAAATAAGTTGGATGTGTTGTTTCAAAAAGAAATTAGTTTAGTGACCAAATACCCAAACTGGTCATAGTTGAGTGATTTTTGATGCAATTTTGCCTAAAAATAAATTTAAAAATATTTGAACATTTATTTTGAGAAGAGAATGATGTATAATTATTATAAGAACTAGGAAACATATCGAAGGTGTGCAAGCATATGCTCGAGTCTAACACCTAATTTTTTACTTTGCATATAGAATTATTAGGGATTTCGAACCGCTGCACCCCTACTAGCTCCACCTAATGCTTTTGATTGGAGCCACCTCATTTTAGCTCCACCCAATGGTTGAGATGTAGCCGAGCTCGGTGGAACCCACAAAAAATTGAAATCATCTCAACCACACAGATGATGAGCTCGCCTATGTGGCTTTGATTGGAGCCGTTGGGTGGAGGGGTGGAGCGGGTGGAGCGGTTCCGAGCAATTATTAGGGGACTGTATTGGAAAGGCAGCTTGACTCGTTTATTTTGGACTGAACTTCCGTTTTTTATGAAGAGCCACTTTATTATTTCATGTGGTTGCAATTAAATGATTTCGTTTGCTTAAAAAATACACAAATTTTGTTTTACCTTTCAAAACACAACTCTTATGGTAACAGAAGAAAAATGATAAGTGTAATAATATTTCTGTCTCATAAGTAATAAGTAATAGTCCTAATTGATTATTTAAATATATTAACATTTTATTGTTATTTTTATTACTATCTTTAATGAGGTCCATATATATATATATATATATATATATATATATATATATATATAGGGTCCTGCTCCTGTGAGAACCAAATTATATGAGAACCACTTGTAGCCTTTGGATTAGAAATAGGTGAACGGTCCAGATTAGAGGGGAAGAAAAAAAAAAGCGGTGGCAATTTTGAAAATAAAGGAGACGCCGGGGCATAATGGTCATATCGCTTTAAAAACACAAAGCACGCCCGAAGTCTGGAAATGCGAGATCTTTAGATACAAAAGGTATTTCCTAGTGTATCTAATAAATGAAACATACAATACACTAGTTACTTGCCTTAGTGTATCCAACAAAATGTTCCAGTTATAGGATACACAAAATCATTGGTCTTAGTGTATCTAATAACTGGTCTTAGTGTATCTAATAAATTGTCTTCTTCGCGTATCTAATGAAACATGGTACTATGTTCCAGTTATAGGATACACAAACCATTGGTCTTAGTGTATCTAATAACTGGTCTTAGTGTATCTAATAATGGTCATATTGTATCTAATAAATTGTCTTAGTGTATCTAATAAATTGTCTTGGTGTATCTAATGAAATATGATACTATGTTCCAGTTATTGGATACACAAACTATTTGTCTTGGTGTATCTAATAACTGCTCCTAGTGTATCTAATAATAGTCTCAGTGTATCTAACGATTTATTACAAAAATGCCACCGCTTCCCTTTGAGTTATTGGATACACAAACTATTGTCTTAGTATATCTAACGAATTATTACAAAAATGCCACCGCTTCCCTTTCAGTTATTGGATACATTCAGGCAAAACCAAGTGTATCTAACGACTTATTACAAAAATGCCACCGTTTCCCTTTCAGCTATATGATAAAATCCCTGTTATGCCCTTGAAGTTCTGACTTATTTCAAAAATGCCACCGCGTCTTGTCCCCTCCCAAGCCGATCTGAGCCGTCCCTTTTTTTCTAATCCAATGGCTGCTGTTGGTTCTCATGGTTCTCATGATATTTAGGTTCTCATTTGAGCACCTACCTATATATATATATATATATATATATATTAAGTTTAATGCCTTTTAAAATTGGGAAATTCTAATTTAATGGATTAAATTAACATGTTGTAATTCTTGAGACAGAGTGAGTATGAGATGTGGCAGCAGCTCAAAGCTTTAGCCAAAGAGACTGCGCATAATCAATTGTTGAGACAAGGCTGATATTGTAGCCTTATCTAGGAGACCTCGCCAGCTTTATGGAGTGTGTGGGCCAAGATGGCCAAAATGGGCCTTGGGTCTCCTTAGTCGGTTATTTGCACGGTTCTTTGCAGAGTTGTTTTCAACAAGGAAAGGAATTGAGGCTTCCTAGTAGAATTGGATTAGGGAATTAGTATCCGTATATTTATACTCCTTCTGTCCCAAATTAATTCAGAAGTTCAATTACTCAGAGACAAAGAGAGATCAATAATTCTAGATCTAAGGTTTTTCATAGCTAGGAACTTTATGATCAAAGTTCATGCAAACATAGATTAGTGTGATCATCTTCTTGTAATTGTTTCTCCGCCATAATAATATCTATTTCCCTTTGCCCGTGGAGGTAGCCAATAGAGATTGGTGAACCACGTATATTCTGTGTTGATTTTCGTTCATTATTATTTATCTTTTGGGTCTAATTTACTAACAAGTGGCACCAGAGCCTAGTTAGTTGAGAAAGATCAGGCCATTCCGCTGCTTAGAAGAGATGGATTCCAGGATGGACAAGAAAATCAACAAGTCTGACGGGAAGAACAGGTTTATTATCTGATAGAAGATTATGCATTGGGCGTGCAGATCGCGGGCAGAAAAAGAGCAGATCGCGTGCAAAAAACGTACAGTTCGCGTGCAGTCTTGGTGCGGGTCGCGTGTAGTTTTAGTACAGTTCGCGTGCAGCGCACGTGCAGTCCGCGTGCAGTGTCCGTGCAGAAATATGGGTGTCTAGGTTGGACACATCTGGAGCAGTCAGCAATTGCTCATCTGTGCTAGAAATAGCAAATCTGGTAGATCTGAATCTGAAAGTTCGTCTGGTGTTCGGTGGTGATCCAAGAATGCATCTAGAACGTTTCGGTGTCTGGTATCTACATCTGAAGACAGAGTTTTGAAGCTAGAGTTTTGAAGCTATTCTAGTGATCTAGAAGTAGATACAAAATCTGTGTTTCCCGAGGCAATAACCTGGTTAGATTTCAGAGTTGTACATCTGACTCCGCGTCTGAAGAATTCTGAGTCGGCTGCAGCGATGGCGAGCAGTGAAAATCTGAATGAGGATGGTGATTATGCCCAGGTGACCGAAGAAGAAGCGTGCAAGGAAGTTGCATGGGTTCTAGATTCGGGAGTTTTTATCGCATGTGTTCGCGCAAAGAGCAGTTTACAACGTATGAGCAAAAGGATGGAGACCGTATTTATATGGCTAATAGAATTATATGAGAAGTAGTTGGGATGGGCTCTGTAAGGGTGAGAACTTCTGGTGATAAATATCTCACATTGAACAAGGTGGGACACGTTTCACAAGTAGCAAAAAATCTGGTATCACTTAGTCGGTTGGACAAGAAGGGATACAGTTTCAAGGTGAAAGTGGAGTTCTGGATGTCTACAAAGGTTCGGATGTGATTCTAAAGGGATGAAGAAAAGATTCCTTGTTCATCCTCCAAGGTTCTAAGATTGGTGAGGGTGTTGACGAGCAGGTGGAGCAGCGTTTTACTCTAGGCCGGAGTGAACTGGGCAAGCCACGGCTAGAAGATCAACACACACCGGTTTTGTTAGTCATGGTTGGCAAGATCCAATGTCGACTGGATGGGCCACGTCTGAATGACTGTTAATTGCCCGTTGGGGTGATTCTGGGTGTCCGTAGGATACATTGCATGCAGAAAATCTGATTGTCCAGAGGACAAATTTGTTTGTCTGGTAGGGCAAATTCTGAGTGTCTTGAAGATACATGGCGCGCGAAAAATCTGGTTGTCCGAAGGAAAAACCTAGTGTCTTTGACGAAAGACAGACTGAGGCAAAGGTTGAAAAATCTGGTACGAGGGATGTGGCTCAAGGTGGAGGCTATGTCAGAAGCTCGTGCATATGAATTATTAGGGGAGATTCAAAGTCAAGGTGGAGATTGTTAAGTTTAATGCCTTTTGTAGACACCTCATTTTGAACTCAAATTTATGATTACACTACTCTTGTGTCTCGCCTTTGTGTTTGGATGAAAACTCGTTAGTTTTGGCATGTTTTGTTAAGTTTCTGACTGACTCCGTTAGTTAGGGGCTAAACTGAACAAAGAAACTATAGATAAGGATAAAACAGTATTAAAACACTGGATGCCTCGTACGAGACATGAATGTCTCGTACGAGAAATCTCCTCTGTCTGCGGGAATAATCCACTTTCCTTCTCCGTCTCGATCTCTTTCTTGGCCAACACTCTCCTAATCCGGGAAGCATATCAGTAGGAGACTTCCTGGAGGTTTCCTATTGATTCCTTACCTAATTAAACCTCTCTACTTGGTCCCTAAGCAATCTAAGCCTATAAATAAAGAGTCTTGTACTCCTAATGCTAGTTAATGATCCCTTGACCATAAAAAAGAGGTTAACAACTCTCCAATCAGTCTCTCTCTCTAATCCCGTTTTTCCTCCTCCCTCACACCAAAACACCATCAAAAACTCATCCTTTCAAGCCAAAGTCATCACCAAACTCTTGGATCAACAAGGCCTTAGTCAAGACCATCAATTGGAATCTCAAGAACGCTTTAGGTAAACTCCTACGCTTTTAATCTCTACTTCTCATCTCATTCTGTTTTAGAGTAGTGTAATCCCATCAAAATGATCAGCCTAGAGCCTCTCCAATCCATGGAGATGGTCTCGAAGCACATGATCCGACATTCCAATAATTAAGAAATTAATTATTGGCTTAACTTGTCTTATTTACTTGTTCTTTATCTGATTAAAAACACCTAAGCAAGACCAATCCTAGATTGGGTGGATTGGGTGCTCCTTGACCTTCCCAATCCATAACTTAACCCCCGAACTCAAGAATCTCACGGTCCGTGTTCCGTTCAACAACATGGTGGCGACTCTCAAATACAAAAAGGCGAGCGGGAACCTTCTCGGGTGCAAACAGTGGCGACTCTGCTGGGGACATATTAAGTGGGTTAGACTTGCGTACAAATTAGATGTTTTGATCTTTTAATCTGCTATTTTTGAATCTATTCTGTTCTGAATCCGGATTCCAGAAGGATATCTCGTACGAGACATCTAATCTCTCGTACGAGGTATCCTGTTAATTAAAAAAAACTGGGACTGATTTAAAAAAAAAATCTATTTTTCAAAAATTACAGATTAGTCACTGAAACTTCAAAAATACATTCTGGTCACTGTGTTCCAGAAAATTCCAAAACAGTCCCAGATTTTTGGAAATTCCAGTTCAGCCCCTGGACTTAAAAAAAAGTACTTTTCTTCGCTTGTATTTGCTCCGTCCCCATATGTGCAATAAATGATTTATGTCATATACATGTATTATTTTTTCACTAACATCTTCTGCAGCGGAGTATGAAAAATACATAGATTAGGGGTGACTACTTTACTCATCCCCTAGTTTATTTTGCACCCATTAATGGGTAATAGTGCAAGCACTGTGAGTACTTTTATCCCTCTCTTCTATGTGTTCCTACGTGCTTATGTACTCTTCTTCTTCTCAAAAATCTTTGCAAACTCGAACTACGTTGACCTGAGTCTCTCGTTCTTTTTCTGAAGATTGAGAGAAACGTAGGCAACCACTTTGGTCCGGTCAAAATCTTCTACTTGCTTTCAAAAAAAAAATCTCTATTTTCACCTTGACATCTAGAACTTGACTCTCACACACGTGCACGCATGTAGAGTAATTGCACTGCATACTCTATAAACCCGGGTCCCAATCGGAGGACGGATGTCGATCTGCACCCCCATTCTAACGAATGGCCCTCGCCGGTCTCTCCAAAGATGGTGTACCCACTCTGTGACACGCTCCTAGACTCTGTTCATGGGGAGCCTTAGGCGTAAGCCTTGCATCAACCTCATGCATACATACTAGTCAATAAGATACTCCTCGAGACCGGTCGATTCGATTCTTAGGGTTGTTTTAATCTTTGCCCAAGATAACGCATCTTTACAATCTATAATCTTCCCTTGTGAATATGACGAATGTCCCTTCGGTAAAATTTTGAACAAAGGATTTTGAAAGAATGGAGAGCCTCTGTATGGAAATCCGAGTTTGTGTTTTCCTACTTTCATTATTCTGTGCGGGATTGTGGATGCCATTTTGGCTTAGTTTCGACCGCACCGTTCAACATGTCCCTTTCGGTTATCCCTTAAAATTCACAAGGTATGATTGCATCAATGCGTTGTTTAACAAAGTGCAAAACAATTACGGAATCACTTAGGTTTAGCTAAATTAAATGGTGGATTCCGATGAGAATATGAGACCTTTGCCCAAATTGTCCGTTTGGGAGAGTGCAATACAGGTGAAAAACAAGGGCTCATATTCTAGGGTGACAGAATCCACTATTCCAGGATATTAGATAGAAACCCCCCAAAACGGATTAAGTTCCGTCCGACCAAAATTAGGATTAAAATCTGAATTCTGTGTTCTGTGCTGGATGTCTCGTACGAGACATCTCATTCCGTCTGTGTCAGTTTCTGTGCTGTGCTTGTTTGGTCAACCTACACTCACTCTTAAGCCTATACACCTCATAAAGCCGACTTGTTGGGACCTTAATCTGGGTTTAACGCAATCTATATACCGTTAGGTCCGTCCGAATCGCAACTAGATCGTTCCGAACTCACCCGACACCATGACTGGAAGCAACGACACCAATACTGAAAATCTTAATGAGGCCAAGGCTGAAATCTTGAAAGCCGCCAAGCAACTAGATGAGAAGCAAACTCAAATAGACGCCTTAGTTTCCGAGCTCCATGCATTGAGAGTCAAGAAAGTTAAGAAACAAAAGAAGAAGGATTATGAATCCCCCGCCTCCTCCGAAGATGAGGCATCCTCTGGAAAGAAAGACAAGAAGTCTAAGAAGAAGCACTATGAGTCCGACTCTTCTTCCTCCTCTTCCTCCTCCAATGACTAGAAACATGTCTCTAAGACTACCAAGTCAAAGAAAGAAGGTAGTGGTGACAACAAAAAGGTTGATGCTCCTGTGACCATGAATTACCTTGAAAAGAAGCTTGCCTCACTTGACACTCCAAAGGGATCGTTCACTCCTTTTGATCTGGATTCTCTTCGACAATCCATCACCAAGCTTCCACGCAAGTATAAGACTCCCGATATGGCAAAGTTCAATAGCACCACTTGTCCCAGAGCTCATGTTGAAACCTATACTTGGGCCATGTTACCAATGGGTGTTGATGATAACATTTTAGCCCAAAGTTTTCCTCAAACTTTAGAGGGTGCCGCAAGAGATTGGTACATGTCACTTCCGATATCCACTAGGCTTGATTGGTCAGAAGCATGTCGAGTGTTCCAAAGGCAGTTTGAAGACAACTCTACATACCGCCCTACTAGGAGGGATCTTGAGCAAACCAAGCAATACCCAAACGAGTCTTTTGTTGAATTTGCTAGAAGGTGGAGCCTCAAGCTCACAAAAATTGTTGAAAGACCTAGTCTTAAAGAACAAATCCACATCTTCCTCCAATGTCTCCGTAAGTAATTTCAAGATAAACTTTCCGGTAATTACTTTCCTAGCTTCAATGAGCTCTACGAATCCGAAATGAGGATCGATGACCTCCTCAAGTCTAAAAGAAAAAGTAGTAGTTATCGTTACGAACACAAATGTGCGTCCAACAAAGAAGCCTCCATAAATGCTATAGCTTTCAACAAACAAGGAAAAGGAAACTACTCCGCCATTTCCCCTCCCAAAAGAGAGAAGAAGGAAAGACACTATGAAGAGCTAGAAGGGATCACTCAAGGTGAACTCTTCGACATACTAGTGGAAGCTGGAAAGATCAAACCAAGAAATCCCTCTACTACACCAGGAGAACTTCCTCCTCATCATGCTCATCACCTCTTCTGCAAGTTCCATAGAGCTATCGGTCATGACACCAACTATTGTTACCACTTGAGGGAAGAGATTCAAGATCTCATTGACAACAAGGAACTTGAAGCTCCAAATGTCCTCACCAACCCGCTTCCTAACAAACCATGTTGAAGAAGACAAAGCCTTATCACTTTGGGGAAACTATCCTCTCCCTTTCTCCCTAGAATTAGAATAGGTTTAATTTCATAGTATGAACTCGAAGAGTCGTTCTGTCATTATAGTTCATCTCCCTCCTTATCTAGTTTGTGTCAACTAAACTATCGAGTCTGTTTTGAATTCTAGTTATTAATAAAAGTCATTCCTATTTCCTATACACTACTCTAAGGTTGTTTTACCTTTTAAATTTCTCTCTAATTCATGAAATGGATCCGCAAACAATAAATGTCATTAATCTAAAAACTTGCAATTGATATAGGGGCTACACATTACTATCACCGCGCCCATGTCAGAAGTCGAAGGACCACAATAGAAAAAAGCCAAAGGCATCATCATTCCCAAACAAAAGTGGAGCTACTCAATTTAAGCTTTGAGAGTCAAAAAAAAAAAAAAAAAAAAAAAAAACTCTCAAGCTTTCATAACCCCACAAAGAAGGAGTTTCAACCACACATAATGAAGTAAAAAAGAAGGCCTCTCATCTCCTCCTACAACGAAGATTAAATCCAAATGAAGAAAAAATGAGACTCCTAACTTGAAGATCGTCTTCATCATCCGTAGATATCACTCATGAAGAAATCCGAAGAGCGCACTAATGATTAGGCCTTCTCCTCAAAACTTGTCAAGACATTTCTAGATGATTCACTTGCAAAATAATTGAACAAACACTTAAGACATAAAAAATAAATACTAGGGTCCATTAAAGGTAAAACTATCTTTCTAGTATTTGAGCCAAGTAGCGTTCACTGTTGAGTCTAGGGGCTTCCTCTCTCATACACTTCTCTTTGAAATCCAAGCATCAAGGTTAGGGGCTTTTCATTCTTTCCGTCCCCTTTTGATTCCTATTCGAGATATACGAACTCGTCAAAGTAAATCCGCACTAGGGGCTATCCTCTTCGCCTCTAACTCTCATTACAAAGTGCGTTATCCTCACCAAGTCAATTCTTGGAATACACTTCCCGAAAGCCAAGTCGATAGCTAAAATGCCTAATACATCAAAACCCAAAAATCTCGCATGTCTCTCCCTCAATAAGAGACAAAACTACTCTCCTCTTTGAGTCATCTTCGAGTACATACTCTGTCAAAAAAAAATGAAAAGAGACGCAAAAGAGATGCCCGCTAGATTGAAAACCCGAAAGGGCGGTCTAGGAAAAAATCAGGGTGCGTCACAAAAAAAAAAAAAAAATATAGGGAGAACATTCTTCAAATCATTTCTTCTTCAACCTTCCTCTTTCATTAAATCAATCAAGTGGGAGAGCACTCTTTTTTCAAGTCAAAACAGCCTCATAAGCCTGTTCATGGGGTCATCTACAACATGCAAGATTCTTGGGGCTTGACTTAGACCAAAGCATGAGATAAACATGGAGGAATAGATAACGTCTGACTCTTACTCTGGGACGGAGGGAGTAGTATTTTATTGAGATAATTGAAAAAAAAAAGGTGCAAATTTTTCCGTTGCAATTTAAACTTTCAACATAAATAAATTGCATGAAAAACTTTGCACATAAATTTTTGTTGCAATTTAAACATTTCTCCAGTTTGCTAGTAAAATATAATTTCGTAAAATGAACTTTCACCCATATGAGGCTAGGACTCATCCAATTTCAAATATTTCTCTAAAGCTCAATTTTTAGAGATTTTCTTAATAATTGAACAAAGAAAAAGAAGTATAAATTCACATGAATATCTAAATAAAATATGTGTGTTTATTTTAACATCATACTCCCTTTGTTCCGCCCGACTTAGGATTTTTAGTCAAGCAATTTATACTTTGACCAATAATTTGAACAAAAATATTATTTTAATGAAAATCTAAAAATAGTTATTTAGTTTATTATTAACCGTGATACAATAACAAGTTTTAAATTTTTATTAGCATCATTATATTTCTTCAAATATTTGGTCAAAGTATAAATTGTTTGACCAAGAATCCTAAGTCGGGTGGGACGGAGGGAGTATATGTCAACTTGGATTACAAATTTTATTTACGCTAACATATTTTATAAAAAAAATTACTGTATGACTATTGAGTAATTTATTGCTCACATAATTTTTAAAACAATGACTAGTATTTCATGGATCTAAATTATATAATTTATAATAATTTTCTTACTTCTCATGAATTTAACTTGACTTTTAAGTTAATATTATCATAAATATTTTATAAAATCATTTTTGACAAATCATTGTTTAAAATACTCCTTTTGTCCTAAAATTATAATTTCAATTTTTAGTGGTTAACTATTTTATTGAAAAAGTGGGACTATCATTCTGGGATAGAGACGATCTGTTATACTTACTTATAATCATTATAAAAATGGTTGTCAAAAAATAAAATCAAGTAAAATTATTTTTCTTAACAAACTAATTTAGAAAATATTTGAAAAATTATTACAAAATTCTCCATAACATTATTTTTACAATTGAGTTTTTAGCCATTTTGACCTGCGTACTATTTGGGTGTAGTCAATGTGACATGCGTACTTCATAAACAGCAAATGTGTCCTGCGTACTTTAGTTTCGTTTTCAATTTAACCTATTTCTCTAACGTCAGTTAAAATTTAACGAAACAGTCAATGAAAGTTAACGTACTAGTTAGTTTGAAATTGGTTTTCCTTTTAAGGGCTTCATTGAAAATTCTATAAATAAAAGGGTTGTGAACAAAAAATTTGAAACATTAATATTTAAAGTTTAAAATAAATATATATTTTTATAATTTTAATTATTTTTGAACGTGTCTTAAAAAAATTGGATTAAAAAATATTTAATAAATGACCAATGTAACTAAAATAATCAAAACTGATAATAAATGAACAATTTAACCTTATATATCTTTTATTTTTCCAAAATTTTGAAAAACTCGGTTTCAAAAAAAAATGAATTACTCAAGCTATGGCGGCGACAGGAGCACCCATAACATACCAAGCCAACACATCTGAGTTTTTAAATTTTTGGAAAAATAAATGATATACAAGGTTAAATTGTTCATTTATTATCAGTTTTGATTATTTTAGATACAATGGTCATTTATTAAATATTTTTAATCCAAATATTTGTTTTTTTTAAGACACGTTCAAAAATAATTAAAATTATAAAATATATATTTATTTTAAGCTTTAAATATTAATGTTTAGATTTTTTTCTTCACAACCCTTTTACTTATAGAATTATCAATGAAGCCCTTAAAAGGAATATCAACTTCAAACTAACTAGTATGTTAACTTTCATTGACTGTTTCGTTAAATTTTAACTGGCGTTAGAAAAATAGGTCAAATTGAAAACGAAACTAAAGTATGCAGGACACATTTGCTGTTTATGAAGTACGCATGTCACATTGACTACGCCCAAATAGTACGCAGGTCAAAATGGCTAAAAAACTCTTTTACAATTTATATTGCTTAGTTTTTTATCCACATATTTTCTAAATCATTTAACACAAATTTTGCACAAATATATAACTCATTAGACTGATTTCTATATGAAAATGATTTAGGAAATATGAACTCATTTAACATAAATTTAACACAAATATATAAAAAAATGATTTAAAAAAATATATTAAGTTTATGTTAAATCACTTTAAAAATATGTGAAAAATGATTTAGGAAATAAGTTTAAATATGTAATCCATGTTAGCATACTTGATGTTAAGATTAACAAACACATTTTATTTAAGTATTCACGTGAATTATATATTTCTTGTTTGGTCAAAGATTAAAAAAAATCCTTAAAAATTGACTTTTAGAGAAATACTGTAGATTGGATAAGTTATAGGGGCTGAAAGTGTATTTTTTGAAATTATATTTAACTAACTAACTGGAAGAATGTTTAAATTGCAACAAGGTTCTATGTACAAGGTTTTTTATGCAATTTATTTATTTTTGAGGTTTAAATTGCAACGAAAAAATTGTACAATATTTTTTATGCAGTTATCTCTATTTTATTGATAAGTGAATTTAAAATGCAAATTTATGATCTTTATTTATTTAATAGATTTAATAATTATATTCACAATAAGTATTCGGTTAATATTTTTCACCCCACATTCTCTCTCTTACATTACTTTTCATGTTCACAACACAACACCCACTTGGTCACTTCACTACCATTATATCTGAATATACTCCACCCGTTCCTTCTTTTTTTTTCTCTCTCAAAAATTGAGTTTTTTTTTAATTAAGAGTGTACTTGAAAGTGCAATGTTTAAATGGCGCACGGAATGCATTTGACATCTATGAAGTTTCCAAAACTCCCCTTTTCACTTTTGTGCTCTTTATTATAAGACGAAGGGGGTATGTAACTGAACAAAGAATAATACTAGGGGCACAAAATAGTCATAAAAATTTGCTCACAAATTATTAAGTGTAATGATTTTATTGGTGTTTTTAATTAAAGTGTGGCGAGTTCATTATCGATGCAACCAATAAAATACTCCCTCCCCAATGGTATTCCCAAGGAGTGTGAAATATCCCGCATATGCTGAAAAGTCGAGCTGAATCGAAAAATTGTACTTAAAACACAGAAAAATTGATTAAGCTGATATATACACTTTTTTTTATTTTGTTGTAAAAGAAAAACTGAAGTTTGGTAATGCTATAATATTTTATACTGAAACTAATTAAAAACCAAACCGTATTATATCGTTCTAATTAAATAATGGTGTTTTGCATGTGTATATACTCATTTCATTTTATAATGCATTTGAAAATAAACCAAAGTTCTTTGCTCTGTGTGTGCTAAATGATTGACTGTTAATTTTGTTACTTTGACTGTTTATTTCTAATATTAATTCAACTTTTGTCTCTGAGTTTTTACTTTGGATATTTGAAGTACTTTTATTGTCCACTTAAGTGTCAAGTATCCTTTTTATTATCATTTTGTTTGATGAATGATATAAAAGCCAAGTTTTTCATTTACCTAAGAAAATAAAAAAATAAACACTATCGACATAATACTAAACTGAAAAACCGAACAATCGCTATGAAAAACCTGAAGTATTATGATATTAATATCCATAAACCGAAATACTTTGACATATCATACACACCCAATATATTTCCACTTCATTTAATTGATTGTTTGATTAAATTTGAGTAGTAATATCCCAAACTTATATTCCTACTTTCTTTTATAATTTGTTTGAATGGTTTTTTTTAGCAGTAATATGTGATTAATTTAATTATTTTAATAAAAATCATAATTTTATCATTAATAATAATTATGGCATACAATATATTTAAGATTTTCTTAGGATATTAAAATACAATTATTGACCCTATGTGATGCAGAATCTAAGAGAGAATAACCGAACTTGAAGAGACAATTCAAGAACAAACTAGTTTCTGAGAGAAACTAAATTTCATTGAATAAAACAAAAAAACTGCCTACTATCCATGATTCCCAACAATACATACAAGAACTACTCATGACCTAGAAACTGCCCCACTAACATTACTTAATTAAAAAAAAAAGAGACTAAAAATACTGAATTCGAAAGGCCTAAAAACACTAAAATGACATTTTTGCCCCTCAAACGACCCCAGATGGCTAAAATCCGGTCTAGTCATCGTGAAGCTATGTCTTGATATCAGCCCGTTTCGGATGTCCTCGCCAAATTTCGTGTCATTGCGAGATCGTCACTTTTGGACCGAAAATTACCCTGTAGTCCCTGCATCACTATGATCCTTTTCCATAATAAATATACTATGTAGGGTTAAAACATTTTCTAAAAACCATTAAAGGACTCCTACAGAACTACACAATTGCCATCACTTATTACTATGATTCTTCCACCCCGACTCACATATTTACAATACTACCATTGCATTATTAGCACGCTCCGTAACTGTTGCCCGAACGCCATTTCGCCTCTTACAGGTATGTCTCTTATAATTGAACTATCCGACTAAAATTGACCCTAATAGTTCAACAATAAGATTCAAAATTTTAATAAATTCAAAAGTTCCTAAAATAGAGATGAATACGTTTGATGATTCGTTTATTAGACTTAGACTTAATTTGCTCATTTCTCTTGTTTTTGAACTCAAATTCCCAATATCAAACTAAAATCGCTAATTATACTATCAAATTACATTTATTAACCCTCCAAAAAAGTCATCAAAATCTCTAAAAATAAATAAATAAACAAGGAACAACATGATTCGGTTCAAAGCCAAGCCAAGCATTTCTTATTGGCGTATTTGAGAAAATTAGGGTGCAATATTTGCACTAGAAAGTTCAAATCCAAGCATTTCTTATTGCATCAAGGGTGTAGCATAGGAAGTGTCGTTTTTTTTTTTTTTTTTTCATTTAAGGTCGTAAAGGACTTCTCCCGACTATTTTTAGAAGGAATAAAGGAAGAAGCGCCAGATCTTGAGGAATAAAGGGAGAAGGCGCCTCAGAAAGTCTTGTCGGATGAGTCGTCAGGAAATTCACCTGAGATAGACGATGATGAAAACAAAGGTGCCACATATGGGATTTTTAAGAGAGGGGGAGATAGAATTGGTCAAATTATTAAAATGTATTGTGTAGGGGGAACCGTGAGGGAATGAAAAGAGAGGGAGGAGGTTTATTGACATCGGATGAGGGATGCCGGAGATCAATGGTTACAACCGGGGCAGGGAGTATAGAGAGAAAGGTTGTGTTATGTGTTTGTTGCGTGAATGAGGAGAGGGGAAGGGTTTTGTGTGAGATGAGTGGGCATTTTGACATTTAGCACACGTGTGTGTGTGTGTGTGTGTGTGTAGGGTCGTGCTCCTGTGAGAACCGTGAGAACTTTGATACATTAGGTAAAAAACTAATGTATCCAATGGTTCACTTGGATACATCATTGGATACATTACTTGACTTGGATACATCATTGGATACAGGGTAAAAACTAATGTATCCAATGTGCACTTGGATACATCATTGGATACATTAAGTTCTCACAGTTCTCACGATATTTAGGTTCTCATTTGAGCACCTACATATATATATATATATATATATATATATATATATATACACATTTAGTGAAAAGTGTATAAGGAATTAAAATTTAGCCTATTATATGAGACTAGAAAATATGAAATGTATATCCTTTCAATTATTCATAGATCAAATGAGATCTCCTACAGAAATAAGTTTATTAAATTAGCCTAAAATTATTTTTAAAACTTTTTTAAAAGAATAAAGAAAAGAAAATAGGGTTTACAAAAACGTTGAAATACTCTATAACAACATTGCACAACATTTTAGAAACGTTGTAGTAAACATGGACCTATTACAACGGTGATAACACAAAGTTTACAAAAATATTGTAAATACTCTATAACAACATTTTTTAAAGGTTGTTAAAAGGCTTTTTTGATGTAGTGTTTTCGTCAGTCAGCGTGTGAGTTAACTTTGACTGTGATGTGCTCAATCCCAAAAATAATATCTATATTATAGGCAAGAAGACGTGAATGACCTAATCCATTCTGAAACACAAGTAGCCTTAAGGCTCAAGTCACCAGGTGTGGCGAGCTAGGGACAAGTCGCCACTTGGCCTAACATCTCTTGGAGAGCAAGTCATTAGATGACACAAGTCAGCGTAAGGCGTTATCTCTCTTAGAGATCAAGTCGTTAGATGACACAAGTCTACATAAGGTTTAACCTCTTTTGGGGAGCAAGTCATTAGATGACACTAGTTGACATAAGGCCTAACCCATCTTGGAGAGCAAGTTGTTCGATAGCCCAAGTTGGTATAATGCCCAACCTATATTTGGAAACATCAGATCTACTTGCCCATTGGGTCCCTCATGTGCAATAACCCTCAACAACTTTTGACATCAAGATCAGATTTTTGACAAAAGGGCATACTTACTTTTTTACGTCCCACTGAGCATGCACACTCGTAGTGGTGGAATCACATAGCTAGTGTTGTGCTTGCCAATGAGCAAGTAACGCTTCGCATGTTTTGTCTCCCTTGTGAGACTATATAAACCCCCCTCCATCCATAAACAATGTGTAAGTTTAATTTCGGAGCTTAAACCCTTCTTGTTCTTGTTCTTGTTCATCTTGAGACCGGTTTCTGATTCTCATGCCGGATGATTTTGGGAGAAAAACCTTCCTCCACCACTCACAATATTTGTTTTCTCAGGTGATCAAGAAGAAAGCATGAGTATCCATTGACTATGTGACTACAACGTACTTTCAAGTTGGTGGACGGACTCACGAACTTCTTCTGATAGCATCAGATTGGCTAGGAATATACATGGCAAGGTGGTGTGACGGTATTCACCGGATATACGTTTAAAAGCAAATCAGGGGTTAATGTGGTTGTGACGGTATTCACTGGAGATATTTTTCTATATTAAGGCTCCGTTTGTTTTCCGGAAAACATTTTCCGCATTTTTCGGTGTTTGTTAAGCACCGGAAAATGGGGAAAATGTTTTCCGGGAAATGGTTTTCCCCTTTTCTAAGGAAAACGTTTTCCTTACCTCCACCTAAGGAAAACATTTTCTGAAAAATAATGATGACACAAAATTATTTTTGAACACTCCTCCACCTCCGCCTCGCCCCTTTCCCCCACCACCCATCCCACCCCCACCCCGCCCCTACCCCCCCCCCAAAAAAAAAAAAAAAAAAATCTTTTCACTCATATTAAAATTATTTTGAACACCTCCCCCACCACCCACCTCCACCCTTCCCCACCATCCACCCACCCACCCACAAAAAAGAAACTTTCTTTTCACACACATTAAAATTATTTTGAACACCTCCCCCACCCCCACCCCCCACCTCACCCCTACCCCACCACCTCCCCTACCCCCTCCCTTCAAAATTTTTCTCATAATAATTTTTTTCTCATATTAAATTATTTTTTGCTCATATGAAAATATTTTCCGGAAAACATTTTCCTTAAATTTACCAAACAACCAAAAACATGTTTATGTCATTTTCCGGAAAATGTTTCCCCCCAAACAAACGGAGCCTAAGGGCACAATATGTGACGTTCATGAAATGATGATGTTCCGTCACCGGGCTATTGGGCCACGCTTGTTGGATCATAGTTTTGAATCCACAAAAATTGCAAGTCAAGTCTTGACCCATTTGAATTTAACTACTACCTCCATCCTAGGATGAATGTGAAAAAAATTTCAAATAGATCAAGAGTTAAATTGAATATTTTTTTGACATTCATTTTGGGACGGAGATAGTAAAATTCTTTGCATTTGCAAAGTCAAATGTCCGTTTTTCTTGTCTATTGGTATAAATAAACAAGTCAAATTATTGTATACCCATATTAAAATTTTCATTGATAGGATCCAAATCGCATAGAAATGTCTAAGCATGAATGTGTAAGAAAAGTCAGGCATAAAAGTGGAGATGTCCAAAGTGGCTTGAAGCCCACCAGCCCACATGGTCTGTCACTGGGCCGTTCCACAAGTCCGCCTCCATGATTCTTCGGGACGGGTAATGGTTAAATAAAAAGTTCCCATTGGCATTAGGGAATGTTTATATTACACCCCCCCTTATCTTTTTTTTTTTTTTTTACAAAAAAAAAAAAGCAAAGTAAAATTTAATTGTATTTTAAACAAAAATTGAGATGAATCACAACAAGATTCGGAGGCTCATCCCAATAGTATTGTTGTTATACAATCGTCGAACAACATGAATTTACTGTTTGTTGAAAGAAAAACATGGTAGGCAAAAATATTGGTTGCAAATTCTCGATTGTCTACCTCTAATTCGGCCAATGCTTTGAAAACTACCAATAAAATGAAGACCATCACTTTTTCTTGTGTATCCTTGATATTCGCTCCAATGTCCTTGTTTTGATAAACTTCGCTTCTTACTAGAACATGGGACGCCCAAATGCTACTCCATGTAAGACTTTGAAACTGTCATACACATGCATTCAAAGGATCATTTTTCCGTAAGATTTAGCTTAGAGAACAATACACGTTAAAGCATTTGGATGGTCGAGTAGACGCCAATCAAGCTTTTCAATCCCAGCAAAATTTAAAAGTTCCGTAGAACAAGATTGTAGATCATAATACAAGGCTCTCAACTCTCAACAAAAGGCGAGAAAACATTCAGCTCTCAACAAGGAGAGAAAACACTAGGCTCTCAGCAAATAGAGAGAAAACATAATATTCGATATCATCAAACATCAATTTTAAAGAAACGAAAACAAATCTGAACATGAAACCCTAATTTACATATATTTATTAACAAAATCAACAACACAATTTTTTATAATCTCGGCTGTTTTTGAATAATTGGAGATGGAAGAACTTGAACTCTTGAGAAAACGGTTTTTTCACAATAAGAAGATGAAAGTTGAGAGAGATGAGAAACTTCCCCTCATTTTGTTTAGGTAGTCAATTTAATTGAATTTTAATCAAGTGTTTATGATAATTTATCAATGAATTTAAAATTTTATTATTGATGTACCATTAAATATTCTATAAATAATATTCTTTAGACCTTCATTGAAATAATTTTATGTTTCTCATCCTTGGTGCCTCAATCATTTCAACCTTCAACTATTTTTTTTGGTTGTGGAAGACATATGAAAATTGTAAATTTTAATATCATATTTTTGTGTCCATATAAATTTGTTTTGCTAATGCTTATGTGGTTATGTTATATGCACATATTAAAATAATGAAAAAAGTGGGAAGGGAGGCCTTATGTGAGACGTCTCACGTATTACACATGAGACGGGTCTCGATGCGAGAGAAAATGGGCTTGCCCCGCCTCACCCAACTCATAGGAAGCAAATTATTTACTCTCTCAATGAGACCCGTCTTCATCCGACTTAAATAAATGTAAAAAAGGAACTGATTCTTCGTTTTGAGGCGGAAGAAGAAGTATAATCAATAATAATGCAAGTGCAATGAGATTTTTCAAAATAAGGGGCATAGCATAGCTTTGTTTTGAGAGAAACGGGCCGGTGTAGGACTAACCATCATGCAATCCACGAGAAAAGAAAAGGCAATGGTCATTAGAAACTTTTGTCACAATCAACTAGAAAAGCTCAATTAAGTATAAACACGTAAATCATGAAAAAAATGTTTTCTTCTCATTGAAGTAGGTTTCGCAAATGGGTCGGTAAAAAGTTTGACCCCACTAAACGCAATTTCTAATGTATGATATGCTAAATCCAACAACTTAAGGCCAATTTTCACAAATACGACAATGGAATCTCGAAAACCCCAAACAATTATTTGATGTAGACATCAAAATCATATTAAACTTTATTTCATTAATTAATTAATGAATGACTTAATTTATTATAAAAAGTGATACATTAAACTATAACTGGAGGGGACTGAACCTCTAATTTTTATATGGAAAAAAAAATATCAAATAACGTTTGAGTCAGAATTCACTGATAAAATTCTACTCCTTTTGTTTTAAAATAAGCGTCCTACATTTTATTTTAATACATCTCAAATTAAGAGTCTCACTTTCAAATTGAAAACTAAAGAATATTGTTTAGAACAACTTTATCCTTATAATTCATTTTTTAACAAAAAAAAAAAAAACAATACTTACTAACTTATGTTATATTCACTTATATTATTATTAATTTTTTAAAAGATTATATTTTTAACTTACTTTCAATATTTATCTTTCTATTATATTTTCTTAATATTAATAAGAGTGCAAAAATGATTAGAGTAGTTTTGGGGGGAAACTAGTTTCTCTCTAAATTACATGACGTTCACTTTTTTTTTTTTTTTTACTTGCAAGCATTTGGCGAATATTTTTTAACAGTTTGAAAAATATAACTTTGAAAGAGTATGAAATACTCATTTACTTATTTTTATGTATCTTTGTGATTCTGATAATAATTATTGTATATAATTATTGTATATAATTAGTTTAGAGTTTATTTAATTTAGGAATTAGTTGTAATTATTTAGGAATAGTTTATTTTAGGTTTATTATTATTATTATTATGATTTAGTTGACTAACTTACTAATGTTTATCTTTGGTAGTTATCTCTTTTGTAGTTTAGGAATGTAGGTCTCTCACCAAACAAGGAATGGAGCGGCTATAAAAGAAGAGGGAGCCGGCCATTATTGATCACGGATTCTGAGATTCAAAGAGTGTTAATTTCGTTTTTGTGAGAGAGTCATTGTTTTCTTTGAAGTTCTTGTTCATCAAGAACTCAAGTGTTTTAGTGTTTGGTTTATTCTAGAGATCTAGAATATGTTTGATCTTTTCGTTGTTTTTGTTTCTTTCATTGTCTTGTATTCTGCAAGACCTTTTGATTAATGAAAGTTTTCCAGCAAGGAATTTCTTGCTGAAGTGTTTATTCTGAGTTTGATTTTATTCCGCTGCAATTTTTATCTACTCTGAACGTGTGCGTGTTGTCGTGTCAGTTGTTAAGACAGTTGTGATCGTATTCTCTGATCACAAGTGGCTTTACCCAGAAACAGTCCTAGCTGCATTATTTCTTTCAATTGGTACCAGAGCCTGGTCTCGATACACTGAGAAGTGATCCTTGAAAGTAGCCATTATGGACTGTACTCATATTCGTAATAAGCCGCCTACACTAGATGGTTCAAACTATACCATTTGGAAGGCTAAGATGATCATGTACATTAAAAACATAGATCATCGTGCTTGGGTCAGTATTCTTGTGGGATATACATCCCCTACTATAGAAGTAGTTGATCCAAAAGCAAAAGCTCCTGAAACTAGTGAGGAGAAAAAGGAAAAAAAATTGTCCCAAAACCTGAGCAAGATTGGAACACGGAAGAAATTGCCCTTGCAAACTACAATGCAAAGGCAATGGCTGCCATATCTGATCATGTTGATCACAATTTGTATCGGTTATTTTCTAACCAAACCGTGGCCAAAACTGCTTGGGATATTTTACAACTTCATTGTGAAGGGTCTGATAGTGTCAAACAAACAAAATTACGGAGATTGATGACAGAGTTTGAAAATTTAAGAATGGGAGAAAATGAAACGATTCAAGACTATTCTGCTAAATTAATGGATATTTCAAATGAATCCTTTGCATTAGGAGAATCCATCTCCAATGCAAGGTTGGTTAGTAAAGTTTTAAGAACTCTCCCAGAAAAATTTAACATCAAAGTCTCTGTCATTGAAGAAACTTGTGATACTCGGACCGTGAGTCTTGAAAAGGTTCTAAGTATTCTAACTACGTTTGAATTGACCTTGAAGTGCAACAAACTAGCAAAGTAAATTCAATTGCTCTTGCTAGTGCTCTTCTGTGTCCAAAGATCTTGTTGAATTATCAAAGGATATTGATGACTCAAACTTAGAGGAAGATGAATGTGACTTGATCTCTGAAAAATTCAAAAATATGTTGAACAAAAAACGTCAACTAAGGTTTTCTAATAAGGTTACTGCTTCTTCCCCTAAGATTGAATCATTCAAGAGAGAAACAAGTAAGAACAAATTTTCTTCTGAAAACAAAAGATCTATTGAGTCCGTTCAGTGTAGAGCATGTTTAGGATTTGGACACTATGCTAATGAGTGTGCTAACACACTAAAAAAGAGAGGGATGAGTTTTTCTGCAACATTAAGTGATTCAGATGATGACGATCAGACAGCAAACCTGTCATTTTTACGATCATCACAATCCTCCCTTTCTGACAGTGAATCTGATAGTGAGGATGTGTTGTCAACTGACAGCACAACTGACTACTCAGATGGTACTAACATGTATACCTGTTTTAACTCCACTTCTGCAGGTGAATCTGAAGAATCCAATCAGGAGGAAGAGGATAGTGCCACGTATGAGGACCTCCACAATACATACGTTGAGTTGTTTGCAGAATGGTCCAAACGAATGGATCAACTCAAGGAGTTCAAGAAGGTAAATGAAAAACTCACCTCTGACAATTTGAAATTAAAGCTGAGAATTAGAGGTTGTCGAGTGAAAGTGATACTCAAAAGGACTCCATAGCTAGGTTAGAAGTCATGCTTACCAAAAAAGACAATGAGTGTGAGAAATATAAATGCAATCTTGAAAAAGAAACCATTACACTCAATAAACTTAACAATGGAAAGGCTAAATTGGAAGAGGTTCTGAACATGGGGAACCAAGGAAAATCGGGTTTAGGCTATGGAGATCCATGTTTGTTAAGGAAGGTGAGGGCACTTCGAAAAAACAATGAGAGATTTAATGTTAATCACGTGTCTCCTCACAAAAACAGAAGAAATAGAAAAAGGAGATACGTGTGTCACCATTGTTTTGCCCCTGGACATATACGTCCATTTTGTTACAAGTTGAAACAGGAACTTGGCTTGGAGAAGAACAGCGGCCACCTGACAGGACAGTTATGGGCTCAGTTGGAGTCACAACTGCCCAATCAACTGCAGTCTGCTCCAAAAGCCACATGGGTAAGAAAGGACACTCTAAAGTGTCAAGTGGTGTTTACCTCCTTCAAGAGCAGTATGGAAGGAGCCTGGTACTTTAACAGTGGCTGCTCCCGCCACATGACTGGCTTTCTTGAGCATTTCAAAGACTATGAAGCCTTTAAAGGTGGAAAAGTCAATTTTGGTGGAGGTGCTCAATGTGAGGTAATTGGCAAAGGTACGCTGAATGTTAATGGTTTGCCTAACTTGCATAATGTCTTGCATGTTAATGGGTTAAAGGCAAACCTAATTAGAATAAGCCAATTGTGTGATGATGATCTACATGTCAAGTTTGATAAGAAGATCTGTGAGGTCTTCGATGATTCAAACAGATGTGTTTTGAAAGGTGTAAGATCCTCTGATCATTGTTACAAGTTGGTTGAAATTCATTCATGTTTTAACTCAATTTTTGATAATGCTCCTGATCTTATTGTCAATTGTGTTGAGAATTGTATTACAGGTTGCACTTGGGAGCCTGAACAGATTAATGATGAATCTGAACAAAAGAGTACAAAAGAATCTGTAGATTTAACACTTGTGAGGTCAGTTGACAGACCAGATGAACAGTCAACTGCCATGACAGATGGTCAGACAGTAGCAGATTCCAGTTTAGATTCTGAAATCATTGAAGATCAGGAAAGCAGAGGCACTGAGGCTGCTGCAAGGATACATGGAGATCATCCAATTTCCCAGGTCATTGGGGGAGTGGATGAAGGAATAAAAACAAGAGGAAAACGAATAAATTACCGGGAATTAGCCGGTTTGGTATGCATGCAATCCGCGTACCATCAGGTAAGCTCTTGTTGTTTCGTTGCTAATTTTAAGCATGAGGATGAGTCAGAAACTGTAAAAGTTAATAATTGGACCAATGTCATGCACGAGGAAGTGGTAAAATTTGAGAGAAAAGATGTTAGGTTCTTGGTTCGTAGGCCATCTAATACTGATTATCAGGGAGTTGTTACTTGTTGCACTCAATTGTTGAGGATGAACCAAATAATCAAGGATTATGGTCTTAAAAGTGAAACATTGACTGTATTTTGTGATAGTTTAAGTGCTCAGAATTTTGCCAAGAATCCGGTACAACATTCCCGAACAAAGCACATAGATATTAGGCATCAGTTTATTAGAGATCTTGTTGAACAAAAATCATTACTCTAGAACATGTAAGCACAACGGATCAACTTGCTGATATCTTTACCAAGGCTTTGGATTTCTAGAGATTTTCTCTCGGACTGTGTGATACCAGTTGACTGCACAAGTTTGCAGACAACTGACTGCATAACTGTATAATTGTCTCTTGTGATCACTTGGTCTTCTTTAGTCCCTTGACTCCGAGTTTTGACCCTTGAATGTGAGATCCTTCTTAACTTGATAATAAAATTATCCTGTTAATTTCTCCGTGCTGTTTATCATGAAGTGGGCACTTAATCTAAGGTTACGGGGAAAACAAGCTGCCTCCAGTCTTTGAAGTTACTACTCATTTAGGCAATGTGCTGACATGTATTCATACATAACTTGAGAATCAGTGTAACACTGTATTGTGAGAGTGAAAATCTCCTCCCCGTAACTGATTCATAAGTCATAAGCCTTCAATGGGAGTGTTCTAGAGGCTACATGATTGAAGGTGAATCTCATTGAATTCTTGTGAGTTGAAACTGAGTCATGAACTGAGTTGATCATACTATGTCACACCAAAATTGAGACAATCTTCACTTGTGTGTTTAGGCATAATTTTTCTAAGTTTTTTTTTCTCCCTTGGTATTTACATCAGCAAATTGAATTGTGGTTCTTCTTGTTAAAGATTTAATGCTTTCATGTGTTTAACGATAATCTAATGGCGTGATGTTCAAGTTTCATTGTACAGTTGGTGGAAATTGTGATACATTGTGGATAAAAGGATTCAGTTGAAATTGGCAAGTTCTAATTCTGGGACGGATAATTTATACAAAACATGGAAAAGTTTGAATTTTAAAATCAAAATCCTTGGTTGTTTTGGAATTCAAATGGGTACTTCAATGTTTCTCGGTTCTCCTTACTCCTTGGCATTCCCGAGTTCTTAGGAAGAATCACTGTCCTCCCTTGATTTTTCCTCCTTGTCCATTCTGGTTGTGAATTATGGTTAGTATATCTTCTTTCTCATGCTTTCTAGCTTCATTTCTCTCATCTTTCATTGTTCCTATTTTGTAAATGCTCTCTCTCTAACATTTTTGCAGAAATATCCGAGAATTCAGAAGAATCACTGAGTGATTGTGACACAAAATGATTGTTTGCCGCTGCTCTGATCAAGCTCAGGCATTTGTGTTGTTAAGCATCCAGTTGGTGCTAAAGCAACTTGTTCGTGCAACTGTGCGGACAACTGGTCACTCAACTGGACAGTCAACTGGTAAGTACATCTTCTGCAGAACTTTCTGGTCTATAAAGGTTTGCTGCGATATGAATTGAGAATTATGATGCTCTTAGAGATATTTTTGTTGGGGAGATTCAAATTTAGGGGGAGTGGAAGATATTCATAATTTTCTTTCTATGAGGTTGATGGTTCTTCTCAAAAAGGGGGAGAAAGATGAGGTCTTCATATTCAAGGGGAGTAGAATCTAATGTACAAATTCAGGGGGAGAGATTATTGTTTTGGATGTTTTGATCAGAACCACAAAGATATGGGGAGATTGAAAGAGTATGAAATACTCATTTACTTATTTTTATGTATCTTTGTGATTCTGATAATAATTATTGTATATAATTATTGTATATAATTAGTTTAGAGTTTATTTAATTTAGGAATTAGTTGTAATTATTTAGGAATAGTATTTTAGGTTATTATTATTATTATTATGATTTAGTTGACTAACTTACTAATGTTTATCTTTGGTAGTTATCTCTTTTGTATTTTAGGAATGTAGGTCTCTCACCAAACAAGAAATGGAGCGGCTATAAAAGAAGAGGGAGCCAGCCATTATTGATCACGGATTCTGAGATTCAAAGAGTATTAATTTCGTTTTTGTGAGAGAGTCATTGTTTTCTTTGAAGTTCTTGTTCATCAAGAACTCAAGTGTTTTAGTGTTTGGTTTATTCTAGAGATCTAGAATAGGTTTGATCTTTTCGTTGTTTTTGTTTCTTTCATTGTCTTGTATTCTGCAAGACCTTTTGATTAATGAAAGTTTTCCAGCAAGGAATTTCTTGCTGAAGTGTTTATTCTGAGTTTGATTTTATTCCGCTGCAATTTTTATCTACTCTGAACGTGTGCGTGTTGTCGTGTCAGTTGTTAAGACAGTTGTGATCGTATTCTCTGATCACAAGTGGCTTTACCCAGAAACAGTCCTAGCTGCATTATTTCTTTCAAACTTTCTATAATTTAGGGATTTTCTCTAAAAAAAAAATATGTGAACTTATAATGTGACTCTTTCAATTTATTGTCGGAAGAAGGCCTAAGGACCATAGTTATCAATACCATCCCGGACAACGCACCGGTTTTGCCATTGGGACGGGATGTACCGGTGTACCGTACCGGATTTACCAATTTTAGTATTTTTTAAGATAATTATATATATAACATATGTTCAACAAAAATTTACAGAAGCTTGTATTTTATCATCAAACTATACCAATACTAGCATAAGTTTAGTATAGGTTGGTTACAAATTACAGTTCTGCAGCTTCAATTTCTTGGACTACATAGGCTGCTTCCTGTTCAGCGACTTGACGACCTTGAAAGTTCTATTGCGTTGAATGGATGTTGATTAATCGTGAAGTATAAATCTAGGGCATAGCTTAAAAAAAAAAAAAAAAAACTCAAGTTTAAATATATTTTTATTAGGTCCGACAATTAAAAATTGGTTTAAAAGTCTTTCTTTTCGCGCACCGACCGGTACGACCATCTCGGCCGGTACGGTCCGGTTCAGACCGGTACGCGGCGGTTCAGGACGGTACAAAAACTAGGACGGAATTAAACCTGTACCGCACCGGTTTTCAACTGGGACGAGACGTACCGGCCGGTACGGGACGGGATTTATAACTATGCTAAGGACAACATACTATAGTTCCTAGACAAAGCAGAGCACAAAAATTCATCTGTCTCAAAATAATTTTCACATTTATTATTTAATATTACATCAAATTTTTTTTTTTTTTATAATTTGTATTTAAATATGCATAAATAAAATATAGCAAGTGAAGAACTTATTCATATTATTAAAATAATTGAATAATTAAATTAGAAACTTATTTTAATACAGATTAAGGTCTCGTTTGGTAAAGCGGTGCGTCTAAAATGGAGTGAAAAAAGGTTAGCTTTTTGCTAATTAAGCGTCTCAATGAAGAGTTTTCGAACTGGGCTTTTTAAAAATCTTGGCCTATTTTAGCTGCTCAAAATAGTAGCGTCCAAAAAAAATATGTGTTTCGAAAAATCTCCATTTTTAAAACTGTGCACCAGACGAGTCTTAAGTATTTCTATTTCTTCCACCAAAAAGTTTAAAGTGGGAGTCATCTTTAGTCAAGGGCAGTGTTCCGGTGGTTAAACATACTAGACTAAGACCTTGTTTGATAGAGCGGTGCGTCTAAAATGAGAGTATTGATTTGTAATTCCAAATATTTATTTGCATTTAAGTATAAGCTACATCATCTATACTGTAATATCATACACAAAATATCTATCCCGTAACTTATGTTACATGTGAGATATTAATTCATTTTAATTTGTATATTGCATGTACCTAATTAAAATGACACAAAAAACATCTCTTTATTGGGATACACAATATTTATTTTGTAATATATCAAAGAGAAAACTAGTTAGGATCTAGGAGCACTGGCGATCTATTTGGAATTTTGGATGTGAGGAGGGGCATTTGAACCTTTCACTTTTGCAATCTTTCTATCCGTCACCTATAAAAAAATTGAAAAAAATAAAATCTATAACTACCCCTTAAATTTTGTAATAGACCCCCTCAAATATTGTTAGTTTTGTTATATAATTTCTCAAAATAATACACTTATCCAACCGTCTAAATAAAAATATATAGTCTCACTTTTGCAGGGTGATTTTGATTGAACTATGATTAATTTATCAATATTGTTTTTCACATTTCATTTGAATAAATATTAGATTTTAAAATTCTTGTCAAAATTCAATAAAAAAAAATAACAACTAAAAGTGTAAGATTATGGGACAAGGTAGTTGTTTTGGCAAAAAAAAAAAACAATGAAATCCAATGGTAGAGAGAAAGAGAAAGCGCGAATTAGATTTTGATTAAGCTAAGGAGGGTGCCATGGAATGTAATTAAAAAAGGTTATGAATATAGTATGAATGACACGATCATGTAACGAGGAAAACCTTTGAGATAATAATCTCTTAGGAAAAACCTCGGGAGGTGATTATGAGCACCTACCTTCCCCTAACTATTGTATTGATTTTTGTATCGGTTACAAGGGTGTGAACAATGGAGGATTACAGAATTTTCAGAGTGAGAATGTGTGTGAGAAGTGTCCCCCAAGGTCCTTTAAATACAAATTAAAAGATAATAAGACTAACAAACTATGCTAAAAATCCGAGGGGTCTATCTTGATGAATATTTGACTTGGTCTCATTTTCTATTGAAGTAAGTCTTTTGATCACGTTCTTTTTATGAGATGTAAACAAATACTTATCGATAATTCTGCCAGAGGTGAAGATGTCAGCATGTTGATCAAGATGTTGCCGTCTTGAAAATATACCCATAACCAACTGTCCTAAAATCGTGGGGATCCAATCTATCTCTAACCAACTCTTGACCAAGCCTATCCCTTCGTTGATATAAGTTGATCACGAAGACGTCCATATGCTGGCAATAGTCAAGATGTTGTCCTCTTAAAAATATAGCCACAACAATTGCCCCCAAAACTTACCATTTACGGAATACGAAAAGGGTAAGTTTTTCAAAACTCAAAACTATGATGGTTATTGACTGGATAACTGCTTGGTAGAAGTATTTCCATCATCTAAAGATCATTTTCCCTTCTTCAAAAAGCTTCAGAAAATCTTCAGGAAGAAGTAACCGTTTCTTAGTATATCAAGGTATCATCATTCAGAAAGATATCCACAAGTATCTTTCTCCTTAAGATGACCTCCACTTCAAACTTTGAAAATATATATTGTTCTTTTTATTGTTTTTTTGTTTTATTCAGGATGTTAATTTCTTGTGTAAGATGTAGAAATCTTTATATCACTTAGTTGACATGTTAATGCCAAAAACCGGATGTCTTTAGATGACATCTCAATGCCATAACCAATTGAATTTTCTTATGGTCAATATTTGATTGAGTGGAAATGGGGGGTGCGTACATATAAACATACGTGCCCATTCCTCACCTTAACCAACATTGAAATCGTGCGCTCCAGGCGAAGGTGTATCAACCTTAATTGAAACGAAAGAAAGTAATTTCTTTAAACCTTTGAAGGGCTTAAGTGCCTTAAACTGAAGATGACATGGCCAGTCTCAAACGTTTGTCTTCGTAGAGTCTCGAAGTATTTATTCAAAATGTTAAAATCTTGCAAAACGACGACATGTTAGAAGTACTTGACATCTTGACTGATGTCACTTTTATTAATGAAAGTAAACTTGCATAAATAACTTTATTAAAATGAATGGAAATAACGTAAAGTTTATTCAACTATTGAGGTAAGTTCATACCTAACTTATTACCTTAAGATGTCGAAAATTTGAAATGATACTGACATATGAAGTATGTCTTAAGATGGATAGCGTTCCAAAATCTGGGAATCCTCATGCCGACGCTCTTCTAGAAGCCTTTGTTGCTGCACCTTGTCTTCTTCAAGTCTGATAAATCTTGATGCCCTGTTGCTTACATCTTCCATTCTCTTGCAAGGGTTCATCACCAATTCTTCATAGAACAGAGAATCTTTCTTTAGACCCATTCTAAAGGCTTCCGTTGCCGTTGCCATATCAAGGTTGGGAATTTCCAAGACTTCTCTATTGAACCTGTTGACATAGTCTTTCAAGGCCTCGGTAGGTTGTTGGATAATGCGGTAAAGATCGCTGGTAAGCTTCTCAAACTGTCTGTTACAAGAGAATTGGTTGTTGAACATGTTGACAAGCTGAGCAAATGACCAAATTGATCCTGGTGGTTGACGAATCAACTATTTCAAAGCTGGTCCTACCAACGTTGAGCTGAACCCTTTACACAAGCAAGCTTCCCTGAGTTGAAGAGGTATTCAGACAATTTCCATTTTCTCCTGGTAGTGGGCGACATGCTCCTCAGGATCAGTGCTTCCGTCATACAGCTTCATGGTTGGAACGTTAAATCCTTTGGGGATATCGACATGTGCGATGGCTGGTACAAAGCGCAACTGGTTGTAATATGTTGGTGAAACTGGTCGAATGGGAGGAGTGACACCGGGCACGTTCATGACCATATCTCTTAATTCTTGAAGTTGCTTCGCGATGTAGTTACCTGCAAAAGGGTTACTAGCACGAGCAGTATTATTAAAAATATAATTTGAATTGATGTTACCAAAGAGATTAGTGTTGTCAGCGGAAGATGTCACAAAAGTGTCGTCATCATTGGAGATGTCGACATCATAAGAGATGTCATGATCCCTGCATAAGTTGCTGAAGCCATAGGGATGAATTCATTGAAGACCTATGAACTGCCCCCAAGATCGAAATTGAGAACATTGGGGCGAATCGAGGAGACAACATCCATCCTTTCAGTTGACATCTTTTGTTCCTTCTGCATCTTCACTAAGGCGTCAGCCATTAGAGAGTAGGGATGGCAATTTGTTCGAACCCGATCCGTATCCGGGACAGTCCGCTCCGCAACGGGGCGGGTTTGGTAACCATTTTTCAAAATCCGACGGGTTACGGGGCGGGTTTGGTAACACACCCCAACCCGCGGGTCACCGCCCCGCCCCGTATACTAAAGCATGCTTTTATTTACTGTAATGTCCCAATACACTTCTTCATATTTTGGGTGGTTATTGCTGACTTTAGTTTCATCTCTACTTGCAGCATATATAATGCGTCTTTCTCATTTTCTAATGTTAATTTATGATTTTAATTTAATCCATAAAATTGTGCTTTTATGGAATACGGGGCGGGGCGGCTACGGGTTAACACCATACGGGGCGGGTTTGGTAACAAGAGTGTTCATTGAGGGGCGGGTTTGGTTATGAGCAAATCCGTTCCGTATCCGCCCCGTTGCCATCCCTATCAGAGAGGTGCTATCCTGTTGTCTGTCAAGCTGGTTCTTCATCTGGATGGGCATGTTCTTGATGTCGACATCAGGAGTCGAAGGCGACTGCTTCTTACCGGTTCTTGAAGGCGGTAACATCGTGGGACTGGTAGATGACGTCTTATTGAGATTGATGCCCCCAGGCGGAATGTTCATACTACTTGTTGTGACAATGGCTTTGCTGAAGGTCAAGCTCATAGGTTGGGTAGACATGGTTGTTTGAAGATAACCCAAATAATTAAAAAAACAAGGGCCCCTCGGTGGGCGCCAAATTGTTTTGGCAAAAAACAATGAAATCCAATGGTAGAGAGAAAGAGAAAGCATGAATTGGATTTTGATTAAGCTAAGGAGGGTGCCATGGAATGTAATTAAAAAGGGTTATGAATATAGTATGAATGACATGATCATGTAACGAGGAAAACATTTGAGATAATAATCTCTTAGGAAAAACCTCGGGAGGTGATTATGAGCACCTACCTTCCCCTAACTATTGTATTGATTTTTGTATCGGTTACAAGGGTGTGGACAATGGATGATTACAGAATTTTCAGAGTGAGAATGTGTGTGAAAAGTGTCCCCAAAGGTCCTTTAAATACAAATTAAAAGATAATAAGACTAACAAACTATGCTAAAAATCCGGGGGGTCTATCTTGATGAATATTTGACTTGGTCTCATTTTCTATTGAAGTAGGTCTTTTGATCACGTTCTTTTTATGAGCTGTAAACAAATAATTAGTTAGGATAAATATAAATACTTATCGATAATTCTGCCAGAGGTGAAGATGTCAGCATGTTGATTAAGATGTTGCCGTCTTGAAAATATACACATAACCAACTGTCCTAAAATCGTGGGGATCCAATCTATCTCTAACTAACTTTTGACCAAGTCTATCCCTTCTTTGATATAAGTTGATCAAGAAGACGTCCATATGCTGGCAATAGTCAAGATGTTGTCCTCTTAAAAATATAGCCACAACAGTAGTGTTAGACATTTTTGTCCCAAATATTTAAAGCAATCTTATATACATGTGTTAATTTAAAAATGGTTATACATCCGTTTTATTTGGTAAAAGACATGATATTTTCATATTTAACGAGATATACTATCGGTTAGAGTTTCTAATTCAACTTAAGTAATTAATTGCCGTATCACACTCCTTAATTTTCGGGAAACAATCTATCCTAATTCTGGTTTCAAAAAGAAAAAAAAAACTATCCTAATTCTAGCAGTATACAAGTAGTTTTTGTTTCTTCTAAAAATAAAATAAATTCTTTACAATCATTACCAAATCTATGACATGATTACTTTAATAGTCTTTTTATTACTGTGTCTTTTTATCCTCACATTTCTATTTTGTAACAATTTTACCAAAGACAAGAACTTGTATGAGAACAACATGACCCGTCTCATAGTAGAGACGGGTCATTTTGACCCATGACCCGGATCCACGACCCGCGGCAAAAAAATCTTTTTTCTTTAGTTTTTTTTTTTTTTTTTTTTTAACAGACGTGTTACTTATATGTAACAGTTTGTATACATAAAAGTAATAGTACATATATACAGAAAAGTAACATACTTTTTTTTTTATGTTTTCTTCATTCACAAAATCTTGTGTAAAACGTGTTTTTAAAAAAACGCGCGGTGGCATTTTTGTAAATAGTTGAAACTTCTCAACAGTTCTGGATATTGATATAGTGCCTTTTGGATATGAGATTGATATCCAGAAACTGTGAAAGTGATAGCCAGGTGTGTTTAAAAAAACGCGCGGTGGCATTTTTGTAAATAGTCAGAACTTCTCAAATGGTTCTGGATGTTAATATAAAGCCTTCTGGATATGAGATTGATAGCCAAAACCTTTGAAAGTGATAGCCAGAAGGGTTCTGGATATCAATATAAAGCCTTCTGGATATCAATATAAAGCCTTCTGGATATGAGATTGATAGTCAGAACCTTTGAAAGTGATAGCCAGAAAGTTTTTTCTGAATTTTTTTTAGAGTAGCAGAAGTGCTAATAGATAGCCAGTAACAATGTTTAGGATTACCAGTTTCTGTGTTACGAATGTCCAGTAAGTGTGTTAATAAGTGTCAGACGATTTTGAAAAACACGTTTTTCCTAACCACTAGGAAAAACGTGTTTTACAGGAGACCAACTCTTCTTCATTTGCTGAAAGTAATACTTATTATAACTAAAATGTAACGAACGTGTTACTTATATGTAACAGTGTTTATACATAATTGTAACACGTATGTATAGAAAAGTAATAATTCAACCATTTACACTTTAGAACTAAAAACACTTGTGTTAGTAACATTGTAAAATAAAAAGTAACAACTTTTATGAGCGAATCTACATTTTACTTGTATAATAATATTGTAAAACAGTTACGTTTACTTGTATAATAGTATATCCATATGTTTTCAAATAATAAGTTACAATGGGTCCAATTTATCATGATACATGTAAGAGTATTACATTATCTATAGAAATCTGTTACAATATCATCTAATAAAGTGTTACATTTAGGGCAAATTGCACCATACTACCACTAAGATTACACAGAGTTGCAATGTGGGTCATAAAGTACCAAAAGTTGCAATTTAGTGCATAATGTTCACACAAAGTTGCAATTCACTGCAATCTTGGATGGCTGTTATATTGGATAGATGATAGTTAACTAAAGTTAACAAAATGAATGGAAATGCTAACGGATTTTCTAAATCTTGCATTGACCACCCTTATAATTTAACAAATTTTTAATTTCCTATTATCCGTCAATTATACCACAACATACCAAAAAATAAAACAAAAAAATAAAAAATAATAATGAATTTCAATAAAATAACAATATTTTATTTTATTGGATAAATAACAGTATTTTAATAAATATATTTTTTTATTAAATATCAATATAAAAAATGTTACTATTAGGGTTAAAAATGACAAAATTTCTACAACGAATTTCTGCCATATTTTCAAAAAAAAATCCCCAAATTCTATTTCAAAACATAAGGTGACACATCTTCGATGTTTCACCACTGTTGTCTTCTCTTGTGATTTCTTTAAATTTATATTTTTTCGACTTCAGATATGACTATTACGATTCAATATGACAAAAAAAATTAATCTCTCGGCTGTGATACAAGAGACAGTATGATTTGAAATAGAATTTGGGGAATTTTTTATAAAATATGGCAGAAATTCATCGTAGAAATTAGTCATTTTAAATCGTAATAGTAACATATTTTTTTATTTTTGTATATTATTTTTAATAGCAAAATTATAATTTTTTTATTAAAATATTGTTGTCTCTTCAAGGAATTTAAAAATATTATTATTTTATAGAAGTCATTATTTTTTATTTTTTTGATTGTGGAATAATTGATTAAATACTAGGAAATTCAAAATCTGTTAAATTATAGGGATGATCAAATAAAGTTTTAGGAATTCCGTTAACCATTTCATTCATTTTGTTAACTATTGTTAACTACCATCCATTCATTATAACAATCATCCAAAATTGTAGTGGATTGCAATTTTGTGTGAACATTATGAACTAAATTGCAACTTTTGGTACTTTATGACCCACATTGCAACTCCATGTAAACTTAGTGGTATTATGGTGCAATTTGCCCTTACATTTACTTGTACAAATAATTACATTCATGTATATAAATTGTTATTTTTCAAATCTTACTTTCTTTAAAAAAAAAAAAAAATACTCAAAAAAAATAAATATTCTGGAAAAACACTATTACATTTCAGTATAACGATAATTACATTTAGTTATTGTTAGTGTTACACGTATTTATAATTAGTATTACAGTTGAAAGATGAGTAAAATGAGCTATTTTTTTTTTGTAAAACTGGTGTTACGTTTACTTATAAACAGTGTTACTTTATAAGTAACACAGTTGTTACATTTAGTTATACTAAGTATTACTTTTGGCAAACGAAAAAAACAATCAAAAAAATATAAAAAAAAAAAAATACAGAAAAAAAAACTTTTTTTTGCCAATGTGTCGCTGCCATGTGGCAAATTTTGATTGGAGCATGTGTTGGGATCCTACGCTTCGCGGAGAATGTTGTACACGGGTCATGGGTCGACCCGTCACTTCTATGAAACGGATCTAGGTGTTCTCACAAGAGACCACCTCTTTACCAAATACCTCACCAAGTAGAAATACAGTCAGATGTGTTTCTTTTCCTTCAACTCCATCATCTATTCATATGTGATTCTCTAATAGTTATGAATTATTATAATTTATAATCCTATGTCCCAAAATGCTTGTAGTTTTAGGACTCTGCACACCTACTAAGAAAAGCAATCAATACATATCAAATAGACACTATTACCCTTTGATTAATTCAAGTAGCAATGCAATTAAATAATTTTACATTGACAACTGCTTATCATAAATAAAGGAAGTTTTGATAAATATGTGTATATATTTTTATAGGTGCAAAATATTTTTACAAGTATGCCTATGTTATACCTTTATATAGTGTGAGATAAGACTCATCAGTAATGTTAACTCAACATAAATATTACAATATTAGGCAATCATTTTATGAATAAAATTACTATCAAATTTTATTAGTGTAATTTAATTTAATTTTATAATTTTTCAAAGTATCTTTTACCGTGCGTTTAATGCACGGGTGTTACTTTAGTTGTATACTTGTGACATGTTATAAAACTGGAGAACCAAGAGCATAATCTCAATAGATATTATTTTATTTCAAGACTATTATAGAGAGAGTGTACAAGAGAGAAATGTAGAAGTTAAGAACTTCTGAAGTCTATTGAAATGAAAACTAGAGCCTACTATTTATAGGTGGAAATTGGCTTCCTCTATAAGCTTCCATAAGGATAAACACTATCCTTTAGTAAGCTTCTCTGAAGATATTTACCAAGCTTCCCGAGTAAGCTTCACTGAAGATATTTACAAAGATTCCTTAGTAAGCTTCGCGAAAGATAATCTTGCAAAGCTTCTCTTGTACACTTCAGGTTCAAAGGACATCCACATAATAATATATTATAACACTCCCCCTTGGATGTCCGCAGCTAAGTAGCATGCCTCATTAAAACCTTACCAGAGAAAAACCCTGTGGGATAAAAACTCTAGTGAAGGAAAAAAAGTACACGATTTCTTAGCTTCATGATGCTCCCCTTGAACAAAATATTACTCGCGATCTCTTAGTCGCCTATTCCTCCTTGGAGATTCTTATTGAATGGTAATTGTGCCGCACGTGTTGCCTCATTAAAAACATTCCGAGCAAAAACCCTTTAGGAAAAATAATCTCGAAGGAAAAGAGTACAACTCACAATATTTTCAATAAACGCTCATTACCTCGTTAAAACCTTGGCGGGTAACAAAATTCGGTGGGAAAAATAACCCCGCGCGAAGGAAAAAGAGTACAATGAAATTTGAGTATCGTCTGGATACTCCCCCTGAAAAATGCAAGGGTGGAAGCTCTAACAATCTGCGTAAGCTAATTGTTTTCACATACTTCTTAAAAGTGGCTTTAGGTAGTTACTTCGTGAATCAGTCATCGCAATTGTCTTGACTTCTGATCTGCTGGATCATTATCTGACAAAATATCAGAATTTAATAACTTCCATAACGTGAGAGTATGTCTTATCAAAGTCAATCCCAAGCCGTTGAGAGAAACCTTGTATCACAAGGCGAGCTTTATATCTCATAATCTCATTTCTCTCATTCCTTTTTCTCGTAAATACCCATTTATATCCTATGGGTATAACCCTAAGAGGTGTAGGAACTACTGGTCCAAACACTCCTCTTTTCTTTAAGGAATCGAACTTTGATTGGATTGCTTTCTCTCATTTAGGCCAATCAATTCTTTGTTTACACTCATTTACGGAGCGAGGTTCAATATCATTACAACATATAATCTCAGTTTCTACTGTATAAGTAAATACATCGTTGATAATTGTTTCATCGCGATTACATATCTCATATATGCATGCATGACTAACTGATATTTCTTTATTCTTAGAAACGGATGTCAATGTCGAGGCGTCCCCCGACTTCGTTTTCCAAATGAATCCATAATCTGGAACAATATCATGAGATAGATCGGATGAGATTCCAATTTTATTATGGCTAATGGGATTCGAATTTTGTGCACTCACCCGTTTACGAGGATGCGAATCCTTGGAATCAATTGGCCTCCCTCTCTTCTGGGCAGGGGTATGTATTTCGTTAGGTGAGATCACTGGCCTTCCTGATAATACTCCTTCTGGGAGTTCTATCCTTGTAGACACATTTTCAGCTTAACAACTATTGAAAGTTCTTCTGGACTTCCAATAACATTTAGATTAACATAAATAGCTGTTATAACAAATCCTGAAACAGATTTTCTAATGAAAAATACATGGGCAAATAGGATCATTCTTGTATCCTTCTTTCGCCAAGTATTCACTGAGACGGTTATACCACATCCGTCCAGATCATTTTAAACCATACAAAGATCTTTGTAATTTAATTTAACAATCTTCTCGAGAATTTAAATTGCATGCATCATACATCTTGAATCCTTCTGGGATTCTCTTATATAAATATCATTGTCAAGTATTCCATACAAATATGAAGTGACAACATCCATTAAACACATATCAAGCTTTTCATGTATTGCCAGACTAATGAGATAGCGAAATGTAATTGCATCCACCACAGGAGAATATGTCTCCTCATAATCAATTCTAGGTCTTTGCGAAAAACCTTGTGCAACAAGACGTGCTTTATTCTTGTGCAACAAAATGTGATTTATATTTTGTTTTCGCACTTGTACTCTACTAGTTTTACACCTTCAGGTGTATGGACTACAGGTCCGGAAAACTCACGCTTCTCAAGTGAGTTGAATTCTGCTTGAATTGCGTCTTTCCTCTTTGGCCAATCATTTCAATATCGATACTCGTCGATACACCTAGGTTTGTGATCCTCGTTGTTTTCCATAACATTAAGCGCTATATTATATGCAAAAATATTGTCGACAATTGTTTCCTCTCGGTTCCATCTTTTTCCTGTACTGACATAACTGATCAAGATATCATCATTCTTAATGATTACAGGTACCTGAACTTCTTCTGGAAGTATTTGATCAGATTTGTCATGTATCTCGTCAGGAGATTTATTTACCTCGACGGGGCTTTTCTCATAATTTGCTCATTTTCTCTTTCAATGATTTTTATCTTTAGAACCGATAGGCCTTCCACGCTTCAGGCATGTTTTAGATTCATTAGCGGATTGTCCAATCGGGACATCAATCCGTATAGGAGCATTTATAGCTGGAGCATGTGACTTTGTCACTTTTTTTAGGTCAGTAAATGCGTCTGGCAATTGATTCGCTATCTCTTGCAAGTGGATTATCTTTTGAACTTCTAGTTCACATTGCTTTGCACGAGGATCAAGATAATATTGCAATATATTCCACTTGATTTCTTTTTCCAGCCTATTACTTTCTCCCCCTAATGTTGGAAATGTTTTTTTTCATCAAAATGACAATCGGTAAAATGTGCCGCAAATAGATCTCTTGTTAATGGTTCAAGATATCTTATAATAGAAGAAGAATCATACCCAACATATATCCCCAATCTCCGTTGGGGTCCCATCTTGGTGCGTTGTGGTGGAGGAATTGGAACATATACCGCACACCCAAGAATTCTTAGATGGGAAATATTTGGCTCCTGACCATAAGCCAATTGTAATGGGGAAAACTTATGATAACTCGATGGCATGATGCGTATAAGTGCTGCTGCATATAAAACAACATGTCCCCAAGCTACGACAAGTAGCTTTGCTCTTATAAGCAACGGTCTAGCTATTAACTGAATTCGTTTAATAAATGCTTCAGCTAAACCATTTTGTGTGAATGAACATAAGCAACTGGATGTTCAACATCTATTCCAATAGATGTACAATAGTTATTAAAAGCCTCTGATGTAAATTCACCAGTATTATCAAGGCTAATTGTCTTGATCACATAATCTGGAAATTGTGATCGTAATCGAATTTCTCACAGACGGCAGGTTGCGAGTTGATAATAAACTTATGTGTGACCATTTAGTATATGCATCTACTAAAACCATAAAATATCTAAATGGTCCACACGGTGGATCAATCGGTCCACATATATTACCTTGAATTCTCTCTAAAAACTTTGGAGATTCAATTCCAACTTTTGCTGGTGATGGGTTAATTATCAATTTACCTTGAGAGCAAGCAGCACATGAGAATTCATTAGATTGAAAAATCTTCTGGTTTTTCAATGGATGCCCATGTGAATTTTCCATAATTTTTCGCATTATATTAGAACCGGGATGCCCCAACCGGTTATGCCATATAGTAGAACCATTTATATCAGTAAACTTCTGGTTTACTGGTAAAACCATTTATATTAGTAAACTTCTGGTTTACTGTTAAAACCATTTATATTAGTAAACTTCTGGTTTACTGGTAAGACCATTTATATCAGTAAATTTCTAGTTTACTGTCATTTGTACTTCAATTATGCTAATCTTTGTATAGCATACTTTAGAGGAAAATACAGGTAACTTTTCTACCACATATTTGTTACCTGATTCAGTCTTTGTAATGCATAAATATTTTATCTCTCCTTCATTACTTGTCTCAATATGACATCCATTTTCACGAATATCTTTAAAGCATAGTAAATTTCTTTGAGACATAAATGAAAACAATGCATTTTTATACTGATTTTTGTTTCTCTTAGTAGTACTATGTTAGCTCTTCTGGAGCCATCAATTATCTTTGTACTACCACATATTGTACTAATATTAACATCATTTACAATCAAATATATTTATAAGTAAAAGTTAAATATGTTAGAACACACACACACTGAAATAATAGAACACACTAAAGTAAATTATAATGAGTCAGATATTTTAGTTAGTTTGTGTTTCTCCCCCATTAAGTATGTAATCATTTACATCTGGATTGAGAAAATCTGATATATCCAGATGCGTACTTGTAGATGGATCTTGATTCACATCATCGTTTTCATAGACAAAATTTGTTTCAACATCTTTCCCTTTATTCAGCATTGATGCTTGATACAGTTTAACAAGATGTTTAGGCGTACGACAGGTACGGGCTCAATGGCCTTTCATTCTGCACCGATAACATAAATTCTCAATTTTTATCGGTTGCTTAATTTGTCTAGTCGATGATATTTCATTATTACCTTCTCTATTCCACTTCTGGTGGCGAGAAATTTTTCCATCGTTATTGGGGTGATTGTTATTATGATACCGATTATAAAATCTCCCCGACCACGGCCGCGATTACGTCCACGGCCACTTCCACGACCACGTTCTCGGCCTCGCTCAGTATTATCATATATACTCACGTTCACTTCAGGGAACGGAGTAGAGCCAGTGGGGCGGGCTTCGTGGTTTTTCAATAAGATCTCATTATTTTGCTCAGCCATATGAGATCAATTCAGAATATCTTTTAAAACCTTTTTCTCGATATTGCTACTGCAGGAGCAAATCAAAGAAGGAATGTGGAGAAAGTTTTCTCTAGCATATCGTTATCAGTTATTCTTTCTCCACATAGTTTTAACTGTGATGTAATTTTAAACATTGTAAAATTATATTCACTTATTATTTTAAAATCCTGCAAACATATATAAGATATAATTTTGAAATAACTTGAAAAGAGACAAGGTAGATCTTACCGATACCGTACCTACTTCGGTGACTAAAGCTCAGGATCTGGAACTAGAACGAAGTCGTGCTGATAACGTGTTATAAAACTGGAGAACCAAGAGCATAATCTCAATAGATATTATTTTATTTCAAGACTATTATAGAGAGAGTGTACAAGAGAGAAATGTAGAAGTTAAGAACTTCTGAAGTCTATTGAAATGAAAACTAGAGCCTACTATTTATAGGTGGAAATTGGCTTCCTCTATAAGCTTCCATAAGGATAAACACTATCCTTTAGTAAGCTTCTCTGAAGATATTTACCAAGCTTCCCGAGTAAGCTTCACTGAAGATATTTACAAAGATTCCTTAGTAAGCTTCGCGAAAGATAATCTTGCAAAGCTTCTCTTGTACACTTCAGGTTCAAAGGACATCCACATAATAATATATTATAACATGACAGGTGAATTATCTAATTTTTTGAGTAGTGTTATTTAGATCACGTGCCTAGTTAGACTCAATATTGTTTTTTTTTTTTCTTTCTTTCTGTTTACCTCAAATTTTACCCTCTCAACAAATTTCTAGATCCTGATTAGGAGACGGGGAATATTATTATGTTGGGTAAGAATATCCCATTTAATTTAATAAGATAAGAAAACTTTGTGAATACTACTATTTTAATCCCTAGAATCAAATAATTTAAACAATACTCTTTCCGTCTCATATCGTTATTTATTTTTATTTTGAATGTTTCATACTTATTGCTACTTATCTAAAATATTCATTTTTCTCTCTCCTATCTACTTACAACAACAATCCATTATCTTTCTTTCTCTTTCTACCCACTCACAATACTTACTTATCCAACATACTACTATTTTCGTAATCTATGTGAACTCTCGTAGCAATAAATACGAGACGGATGGAGTAGTAGTTTGCTGGGGTACAACCCAAAGTCCCACATCGGCAATTGAGGAAACAATTGCAAAGTATATAAAAGCACCCCCACTTCATTAGTATGAGGCTTTTTGGAGGATGGCCAAAAACAAATCCGTGCGGGCTAAGCCTAAAGCGGAAAGTGGTGCGGAAATTGATGTGGATTCAGAATTTACTCGTCCGTGTATACACACAACTGAACTCCTCATTTGCTCATCCTTTTTCAATTATATAAAATGATAGTCTCATTCTTATTTTTATTAATAGTGCTTTTTTGTGTGTAAAAAATTTAGTCTCATTAATATTAATATAGATTATTAAGAATTTATAATTACTTAATTTTTAATACTTATGATGTGATTTAAAATTTGAAAAAATAAATGGAACTATTAATTTGATACGGGTGGAGTAGTATTTAAAAGTCTTATATGTACTTTCTTCCTTCATTTCATAACAATGTGCATATTATTTAATGTGCACATGAATTAACGAGATAAGAATAGTGAGTAGTTGTTGTAAGTATGAAAAGTAGAGTTAGAAGAAAGAAAGTGAGGTATAGTGGATAAATAATGTGAATAAGACATATGAATCCTATTGAATAAAAAAAAAAAAAATCTTTAAGTGTGAATTTGGCTACACACTTAGCCGTGAGATCAGAACCCTAAATCCATTGGGAATTATGTATTTATAAATACTCCCTCCGTCCCACCATAAATGAGATTAGAAGTTAATTAGTGGTCAATTTGATTAAACTTTGACTAATAATTCAAATATAATGTAATAATCCTAATGAAAATTTAACAATTATCATTGTATCACCATTTATAATACATTGAATATCAACTTTTAAATTTTTAATCGGAACAATTATTTTTATTTAAATTATTAGTCAAAGTTTAATCAAGTTGACCACTAATTGACTTCTAGTCTCACTTGTGGTGGGACGGAGGGAGTATCTTGTACTCTCTCCGCCTCATCTAAAATACGATTCTTGGTCCCAATACGGAGATTAAAGAATAATAATCTTTTATTGTAAAAAGTAGTTTGAAAAATAGGTGTTGTGAGTATGAAAGAGAGAAAAAGTGGGTAGGGAATAATAAATGAAAAATTGTTGTGAGTAAGAAAAAAAGTGAGTCTCATTAATAAAAATAATAATAAAAACTTTCCAATTTGGGATGTCCTATTTCAGGTGGGACACCCAAAGTGGCAAAATGTCTTATTTCAGATGGGACTGAGGGAATATATATTTCCAAATCTTTTGTTTAATTTTTATTAGTTTTATTAACTAACGTACTAATAGTTTTGGTATATCTTCTTGTTTTTTTTTTTCTTGTAGATATTTCTCACTTTAATTATGAAGCTACATATAAGGAAAAGATGAATTAGATCAACACAATATTTGGTAGGAGATCTCTAAGATTGAGTAGCCCAAGAAAGGACTTCGTGTCTTATAAAAGGAGAAGCATGTCTTCATTATTCTTCATGCATTCTGACTTTTTCTCCTGCGATACAAGTCTGATCTGAGAGCATCTTAGTGAGAGTTCTTTTGTAACACAAGTTCTTCTACAGAACTTGCTTATAGTCACAAAAGAAAGTCACAAAATCTTGCTCACAACATGAGGTAGCGATATTTTATTGGTTGCATCGATAATGGACCCGCCATACTCTAATTAAAAACACCAATAAAATCATGACACCTCGAATTTTGTGAGCAAGTTTTTGTGACTTTTTTGTGCCCCTAGTATTATTCTTTAATCTTTGGTTGCTTCTCTTGATTTTCTTTATTTCCGCTGCAAATTTTGTTTTCTATAGTCCTTGGTGTAATCACAGCAGGACTGACATCAGTACTCTCTATTTACGTCTGATTATCCTAGCTACCAAATCTTTCGTACTCCTTCTGTCTCACCTCACTTGAAATCTAAGTGGTGGGACCAAGAAATAAGAAAAAGTATGAGAAAAAATTAGTGGGAGATATTGTGAGTATATAAGGTAAAGTAAGAGAGATAATTAGTGTGAGGAATAGTTATTTGATTGATGTTGTGAGTCTAAAAACATTTCATTTTGAAAAGACTCAAGTGAAGTGACACGGATCAAAATGGAAATAAGTATCAAGTGAGGTGGGGCGGAGGGAGTAATCACTCCGACTCACTACAAGTGAGACTTTATTTCCCTTTTTCGTTCGTCCCATTATAACCGAGACTGTCCAAAATGACAAAGTTATAATATACTCCCTCCGTCCCAGTTTAAGGTTCTTAGTTTGACTATGCACGCTTATTAAGAAACCAAGACAAAAACAATGAAAATGAGTCAACCAAAAGTAGAGAGTGAATGATATAAATGTCTAAAATACTATTCATAAGGCAAGTGTGCGAAAGTAAGTTAGGTAAGTAATGGTTTTTTTGTAATTAAATGAATTTTTTTAGGGCAAGATTCTCCAAAGCACTATTCATTCTTTTCCTTTTATGGAATAAACCAACTAAGAACCTTAAACTGGGACAGACCAAAAAAGAAAGTAAGAATCTTAAACTATGACGGAGGGATTATATTTTTATTCAATAAGATCTCTTTGTCATACTTACAACAACAATTTGCGTAATTTATACTACTCATTCTCTCTCTTTACATTTTATACTCACAATTCACCATCCACTATTATTATTATATACTCTCTCTGTTCCATACCAATGAGCACTTTTGGTCAAACCAACTTAAACTTTGACTAACATTTTATGCTAAATTATTAATCTCCATAAAAATTTAAAAAAAGTTACTAAATTAGTATAGAAACATTATCAATAATTATTTTTAAATTTTTATGGAGATAAATTAGCATAAAATATTAGTCAAAATTTAAGTAGGTTTGACCAAAAGTGCCCATTGGTGTGGGACGGAGGGAGTAAAATTTTCTTATTCTCCGTGCCAAAGAAACTAGTCTCATGGTGAGACGGTGAGAGTAAATTTTCACTTAGAGAGAGTGTGACTTATCATGGAACACTCAAAAAAAGTTTGTACATATTGTTAGAGAGGGAGGGCGCATATGATTTCAAAGGAATATTTTAAAGGTAAAAGTTTCACATTTGATGTTTAGGTTCGATCTCTTTTACCTTGTGCCTTGATACTCCCTTTGTTTTATAACAATATGTACACTTTTCGGTGTGCACGAGAATTAAGAAGAGTGTTTATAATTTTTTTTTTTTAAAAAGTTAAGTATGTGTTATGAGTATGAAAATTAGGGTAAGAGAGAAAAAATGAGGTAGAAAATATCAGTGAATAGACGGAGGGAATATACATTATATATATATACTCCCTCCGTCTCAAAACACTTTGCACTAATTTATTTTTTGGGTGTCCTATTGGTAAGTTCTCTTTCCTAAAATGTTCAAATTTTATTATTTTTCTATTCTCCCTACCCCACTTGTCATACTCACACACTTAATTTTGGACCCCACTTATAAATCTCACTCTACTTATCTTACTCACAACCTCTTTCTCACTCACAGTACTTTTGAATTTATAAACTATTTCCTTAATTTTGGTACATCTTCAAAATGGTGCAATGGTTTTGGAATGGGGGAGTATGTAAAGGATGAGACATACTCGCATAAAATTGAGTACTCCTTCCGTCCCACCCGAAATAAGATCTTGTAAACTTGATTTTACTTTGACCGAGTCTTTTTTTTTTTGAAGAAAATATAATAATCCAAATAAAAATTTAAAAATTGTTATTGTATTACAATTAATAATATTCTCAATAACAATTTTTTAATTTATTTTAAGATAGTCATTTTTTATTTAAATTACATGGTCTAAGTATAAAAAAAATACCAAAAATCCTATTTCTAGCGGGACAAGATGGAGTATTTAAAAATATAAAGTTTAATGATTGTACGTCAAAGAGTATAATAGTCGAAAACATTTACTCCCATAATATAAAATTCTCATTCTGAGTCTCATGCCTGCCTGCTCCACTGTAAATGAACTCACTTTATGCAAGACGACGCAATCATTATATCATACAACTTCCGTCTTGATATTTCTGTCAATCGTCTCCGGTATCGTAATTCCGACATACAATTTGTTTCTTTTTCTCCGATGACGGATTTCTAACCGATTTTTTGCCCTTATTACCGCCTTTCTCCCCGTAATTCCTCTTCACTCTTAAGGGCAATTTTGTCCATTCCCCTTCTCCCGCCACCTCCACCTCTACTCTCTCCTTTTCTAACTTTAGAGAGAAGGTGATGACGGGGCCGGAGGGACACCGGCAGAGGGCCCGAGGCGGAGGAGCCGTGGTTCGGGAAACGGTGCCGGCCAGGGTGCCGTTACGGTTACTGCTCCGAGTGGCTTCCGTGGCTTGCGGGATACAGTTCGGGTGGGCCCTACAGCTGTCTCTTCTGACGCCGTACGTGCAGGAGCTCGGGATTCCGCACGTCTGGTCCAGCGTCATATGGCTCTGCGGCCCGCTCTCGGGGTTCTTCGTGCAACCGCTGGCCGGATTAATGAGCGATCGCTGCAACAGCAGGTTCGGTCGCCGGAGGCCGTTTATTGTTGCTGGGGCGGCGGCGATTATTGTCTCCGTGTTCGTGATCGGGTACTCGGCGGATATTGGATGGTTGTTTGGGGATAGAGGTGAAACAAAGACGAATGCCATTGTCGCCTTTGTGATTGGGTTTTGGTTCCTTGATATGGCTAACAATATGACTCAAGGTCCTTGTAGAGCTCTGCTTGCCGATCTTACCGGTAAGTTCTCCACATTTGTGTACGCAATTCAATTTGTTAGATTTTGTTATTGCGTGGTTGGAATTTAGGTCTTTGAAACCCTAACTAATTACAGTCCTGTGCCAAGAGATGTTAAATTTGCTAATTTAGTGTCCAATTAAGCAATTTTGTTAGCCTAGCCTTACTATCTGGCGGTATCTTTTGATTTGGTGAAATGCAAGATCTTGTTGTTGTCATGGGGTTTTCCTATAATTGGCTTGCCTTATTATTAACTTTCAAAGTGCAGTAGGTGGTTCATTTAAAGAAACTATTTAATCAGTAGAGCGAGTTTAGTCCTTTTTAGTGGAAGTATAGATAGAAACTAGGTATTAAATTTTAAGTTTAACCTAAGTAAGAGAACACACGGAATTCTTAAGAACAGTTGAAGCAGACACCATTTGTTATATCTCTGGAACTGTTTGTGGTCCCTCACCTTAATTGACAGTGTTAGACTTGTGATCAAACTATCCCCAAAGTGCTTGTGTCATTACCTGGTCCGCCACTATCTCATGCTGTTGTCACAAAATCGAAAACATCAAGTAGTCTTGTGCATATCAACTCATCCACGTTCCAATTCTTGCAAATTATCTCATGTTATGAATCTTTCATTTTAACCCTAGAGTCACAAGTAAGCCAAGAGGCTTGAATAGTTTTTTGTTCAATACAGTGTCAGTTTTTGTTTCTGGGATTACTGTCTGGGGAGAATTGCGGACATCACTATTTCTGTACCATTCTATACTGGCGGACCCTGGAGGATCAACCATCGCCAAGTTCTTGAATGTGACAGTATTAGGGATGGCAACGGGTCGGGTTCGGATCGGATTAGGACCGATCCGAAACATAAAAGTGCTTTACCGAAACCGATCCGATCCGATTGCATATGATCCGTGCTCTGATCCGGCCCCGATCCAATCCGCTTCGCCATCTTTGTTCTGTGATCCGAGTTGATCCCAAACCGACACTTTTGAAGCTAAGCACAACAGCCTATTGAAAATAGCCCTGTGAACGAAATTTGCAGGTCAACACTGGTAGTTCTCGGCCTCGTGAACGAGTCAAATGCAGCAAGAGCATCATCTTCCTTCGTCTCCCAGCCTAGATAAGATTGAATTTTCAAATTTAGGGCTTCAAGATTGAATTTCTAATCTGAAATTGAAGCCTTAAATTTGAAATCAGGAGAGATTAGAGACTTAGAGTTCAAGCTTTTACCTTGGTAAGAGCAGGCGACGAAGACGATGGTCTTTTCTTGGAACGGCGACAGCGACGGCGACGATGGTCTTCTCTTGGAATAACGGCGAGAAAGTTAAAAGCCGCTATTCGAGAGAGAACTAATGAAGCGGCGTGTTTTCTTTTTGCTTTCTAAACCCTAATTTGAGTATATATAAGGGAAAAGTGTTAATGTCAAAAACTAAGAGGGGCAGTAATGAAATGTCTAAGTGCACTAATATATTTCGGGTCGAATCGGGTCGGGTTCGGTCGGGTCAGGGGCTAACCGAAACCGACCCCAAAATCCGAACGGATCATAAAATTGCAAATTGAACCCGAAAATTACGGATCGGATCGCCTTCGGAACGGATCGGGTTCGGACAAATTGCCATCCCTAGAGAGTATCATGATCATCTATATCTATTTATACCTAATAAAGGAGGACGGCTCAAATTAAACAGCGACATGAAGCATGTCATACTTTTTGCTATGCTTTGATAGCGAATTCGTCACTGACCTTTTCCCCTTATTACCGCCATTATATTGAATACTTCCTGTAACTCTTCTTCATTCTTAAGAGCATTTTAGTTCACTCCAACTCCACAACAATTTCTTCCCCGCCACCACCAACTCCACTTTTTCTCTCCTAACTTCAGTTTGTGAGACGGTGATGACTGTGTCGGAGGGATACGGGCAGAGGGCCTGAGGTAGAATGAATCGTGGTTCAGGACCCAGTGCCGGCTAGGGTGGCATTACAGTTATTACGACTTTGACAAGTTATAGTGCGAAGATGGAGGATTTGCACATAGTCAGCATCAATTAATAATTAGGATTCTTGTGTATTGCCACTTTTACAATGTAAGCTGCAACCGTCCCGTGCCAGATAAGGAAACGTCATCCGTTTTCTCCTTTTAGACGCATGACTCTTTTGTCTATCTTGCTGTCCTCGTCTTTTCCTATGTGATACGGGATCATTTGTTTAAGGTAGAGCAGAGAGAATCCATTCAAAATCAGCGTCTCCTTTTGAAACTTCTGTGTCTCAAAAATTGAGTGTCCAAAGACTTGGTCCGTGTACACTTCTTCTTCTAAATCACCATGAAAAAAGAATTCTTCATGTCATGTTCTTGCTAAGTCCATTCAAATGAAGAAAAGGATTCTTTACGTCAAGTCATTGGCTGTTTGTATTTCTGAGGTTATTAGGTAAATGTCATATAGGTCATTTGCAGGTACATCATTATTTTAACTTTTCTCTTTTTCCTTTTTCTTGGTTGGGGGTGGGGTAATCATTATTTTGGTCTAAGCTGATTTGTCTCTTGGAAGTATTAGCGCCTCCCCTTTTACCTCTAAGGTAAAACGCTAGGTATCAATTCATTGAGATTGAGACACAAAATTTCACTCCTATGGAAAAGAAATTGCATTTACTCACTTAGATTGCAAACTTAAAACAGACAAAACAGTAGTCTAAGAAAACATAAACTAAAAAGAACAAGAAAGTTAAAGGTATGAGATGTCTGAGAAATCCTGGAAAACCCTCTCTAGGTAAAGCTACTAACTTGCAGATATTTTCTTAACGAACAACTTGATCGAAGTGTTATTTAATTCCTCTTCTCACTTCTAGTTACGGTTTCTAGTTTATAAGTTCTTGTTTTCTAGCAAACTGATAACCTGGAGGGAGTTTGTTTATTTGTTTGCTAAGGTGCTACAAGGGTAGCAAACTGATAAGCTGGTAGCATTAACTGATATCCATGTTAAATTTTCTGTTCTCGTAGGGAAAGATCACCGAAGGACTCGAGTAGCAAATGCATACTTCTCCCTTTTCATGGCTGTTGGAAACGTACTTGGCTATGCCACGGGAGCTTACAGTGGATGGTTCAAGATTTTGCCTTTCACCCTCACCTCTGCATGTAATATCAATTGTGCCAACCTTAAAGCTGCATTCCTAATTGACATTGCCTTTATCATGGTCACCACATACATAAGCATCACGGCTGTCAAGGAGCAACCTTTGGATTCCATCGAGGGACCTGTACAGTCTAGCGACACCCATGAAGCCTTTCTCTGGGAACTTTTTGGGACTTTTAAGTATCTTTCAGGGCCTGTTTGGCTAATCCTGCTTGTTACGTCTTTGAATTGGATTGGATGGTTTCCTTTCCTTCTCTTTGATACTGATTGGATGGGTAGAGAAATTTACCATGGCAAACCCAATGAAGGGCAGAATTATAATGATGGAGTCAGAATGGGTGCATTTGCCTTAATGTTCAACTCAGTAGTCCTTGGAATAACTTCTGTGTTTATGGAGAAGCTCTGTCGGAGATGGGGAGCTGGTTTTACATGGGGTGTTTCAAACATTATCATGTTTTTCTGCTTTGTAGCTATGCTTATAATTGCCTTTATAGCGGGAAACGTGGAGTATGATCAAGGTTTACCTCCAAATGGTATTGTGATCGCTGCGCTGGCTGTATTTTCTGTTCTCGGCATTCCATTAGCGGTAAGTTGCCTTAGTCACCTATATTGACTTCTGGTATTTTAGTTTAGGGCTAACTGCAATTTGGTAACCTGTGTTTTGGTCATTTTTGTAATTTGATTCTTGAGATTGAAAAAGTTACAACACGATTCGTGACATTTTTACTTTGTTGCAAATTGATGTGAAAACTGACAGTGTTAGTTTTTTTATATATATAGTAAAAAAGAAAGAAAAGACAGGTTACCGAATTGCTGCAAATTATAAATGTTAGGAATCAGGTTGTAACTTTTTACATCAGTTTGCAGCAAATTGTAAATGTTAAGAATCGAGTTGCAACTTTTTCACTCTTGGGAACCAAATTGTAAGAGTAAGCCAAACACAAGTAACTGAATTGCATTTTACCCTTTAATTTACTGACAAAGTCGAAGAAAGGAGAGAACTGCTATTTCCTCAAAACCTACACTTTCAGCATGCTCCATACCTACTGAACAAACATTGCAAAATTTATTTGTTGAAATATTAGCTTCCCACCACCCCCTCACACACACATTGCATAGCAGCATTCCTTCACGGTCAAGTTGATTCAACATTTTCTTTGGGAAGAAAGAGGTCTGAGCTGAAAACCCCCTCCTTCCTGACACCTGGAAACCTTCTCTGTCTCCCAAAAAAGAGAAGGGAAAAAAGTAGTCTAGAAAATGCAAAAATAACTGCTACAGCATAATAGTAAAATATAAGTCCCTCCACCCAAAAAAGTTGTCCATATGACAAGTCAAACTTCTATGGAATTGTTAAAAATACACTATAATGAGTGCCTTTTGAAAATTTAACCAAAAAGGAAAGTTGGACCATCTTTTGGATACGGATAGAGTATGTACTGGTGGTAGAAGAGCTAAAAGGTGAACAAGGGAAATAGAACCCAGATATGCTACACAAGCCTTTCCTCTGCTGGTATATCTAACCTCTCTATTTAAAGTGGTGGGTGAAATAAGTTGATCCCCATGTTTTGAGAGTCTTGAACCTTACAAAAGTCCAAGTGAATCTGAAATCTGAAGTATTTTTCTCATTGGCTTTATCAGAAAGTAATTAGTTTGTAATTGCACTCTTGTTCATAATTGTGCAGGTCACCTACAGCGTTCCATATGCATTGGTGTCCTCACGTATCGAATCATTGGGACTTGGCCAAGGTGAGTTTTTTTTCCCCTTCCTTTTGCTCCCGCTTTTCATCCTTATTCCTAGAGCCAACCATGCTAAGGTACTTCGTATATATTTCATTCTTACAGGATTGTCAATGGGTGTTCTGAATGTTTTCATTGTAATCCCACAGGTATATGTTTTTTAGCTCCCCATCTTTTCCTACTTAAATGTTTTTGTAGTGTTTCTTTATTTGTTAGTACCTGGATAATTTTTAGGATGTATCTTTGCCTACTTAAAATGATTTTGTAATGTTTCTTTTCTTTGCCAGTGCCTGGATTTTTTTTTTCTCACTTTAGGATGTGTTATTAAGTACTAGTTTACTCCAAATCAATATACAATGATAGCTTTCAAGCGAAAAAATTGCATTTGTATAATTGTTACATGTAAGTGATGTATAAAGGATGCCGGCAGAGAAAACTAAATGATCTAATTGATTGGTATGTTTTACAACAGCTCACCTGCTTATGCGGTGACATGAGCTTCATGATAGAGCAGGTTATTGTAGATACCCCGGGGAAACCACAACTTGGCTAGAGCGGTGGATTATCCTAGGATGTCTATTTGGTTTTAGAAAGTAGAGTCGCCACCTATGCTTTAGAGGAACATAAGAAAAACCTAATAATTAGCCTAAATTTTGTTACGAAAACCAGAGATTCTTGCATTGAGGTTCGGGGGTTAGGTTACGAAATGGGAAGTACTTAAACACCAATTTCGCCCAACTAACGTTGGTCTTGCTTGTTCATAATCTACATAATAAAAAATGTGTGTTCTTCCTATACTTTAAAAATGAGATTAAAAGGGGGTTTGAATGTGGGGAGATAACTCCTTGGTCAACTTCAATGGAATGAAGCAACCTTTGGTGTCATGTCCCAAAATGGTTTGGGTGATTGCACACTTTGATAAGAGAGGTAGAGATGAGAGAAATAGAGAGAAAAGAGAGAAGTAAAAATACCTAAACTTCAAGAACTTCAAGAGCTTCTTTGGAGAAAATGCTTGAAAATGCCTTAAGAGTTTTGGTATAGTTTTCTTGTGCTAAAAAGAATGTCAAAAGAGTTCTCAAAACTTCCTCCTCCTTTCAATGGTGAAGAAGATGGGTTTTTATAGTTGAAAAGGCGATGTTTTTTGTGCCAAAACAGAGTCACAAAGAGGGAATTCCCGGGCAAAATCCTGTAAATTGAGCAAGGGAGGGATTCTTGGAGAGAATCTGTAACTGACGCCTAGAAGCGCGCGCCTCCGGCCTTTGGGGCGGAAGGCTCACGCGTCTCACCTATGGAGGCGGAGGCGCGCGACTCTGAGAAGGCAATTTTGATAGACTTGACTGGAAAGTTAGAACTATCATTCAGTTTAGTCCCTGGACTTAACGGAGTCAGTCAGGAACTTAACGGAAGTAAGAGAAACTAACGAAAAACACTTAAAACAAGAAGAAACACAAAATCAAATGTGCAATCGGGGTGAGCGGTCCAAGGCGGGGCGTCTACAGTTATGCTTTAGGAATCACGGTTAGGAAAAGAATAACAGAAGAAAACAGGCTTTCTTGCGAGTGTCGGACAAAAAAACCCCAATTTATTGGGGGATTGAAAACTGGCGTAGGGTCTTCTAGATATAACCTATCAATTTTAAAAGTACCCACAGTAAAAGAAATCGTGCATCTGGCTTATATGGGTTTTTAGAGTTGCAAATTTATTGGGGGATTGAAAACAGGCGATGTTTTATCTTTCTTTTTTATAGCCTTCTACAATGTTAAATATGGGTTTTTATAGTTGCAAATTTGACAGTCATATTTCAAGTTCAATCAGTTACTACCTTTGGTCACAGAGTATATCTCTTTAGCAAATCATCTAATTTTGAGCCATTGAAATCGTGCATCTGGCTTACATGCACCCGATTAGGTTATACATGCCATCAGCTTGATTTTTCAGATAGCTTCGACATTTTTCGTTGTCTTTCATTCTTCCTGGATTGCAATTGTTGGTACCGGAGGATTCTGATCTCAGAACTTTGCATCAGGGTTGCAGGATTCCCTCCCAATGGTCTCGAATCGCGTATCGATTCGCGATTCGATACCGAATCGATACGATGGAATTCGCGAATCGTTATCTCCAATTCGTGTTCCGATACCTTGAAAAATCTCTTTGAATTCGCAATTAATGTCCTCTAAAATTGAAAAGCCATTGTTGCAATAAATAAATATGTACATTAACTAGTGATATGTTTCCAAGGATAACTTCAAACAGCTCTAGAAAACTGAAAAGCCACAACATTCATATCAAGGAGCTGGTAACCCAACCCTTAGTGATCAGTCCTTATCACATGGTGGTCCACATGGTTTTGAGACTCCGAAAATAGCTCAGTTAGCTATTAGTAACATATTGTCTCAGCTAATAAGTAGCTCATCTGCCAAAAGGAACTGGAGTTCATCCATAGTGTGGTAAGAAACAAACTGAACAATATCAGAGTTGAGAAACTTGTGTTTATCCATTCGAACCTTCGCCTCGTATCATGATTCACAGCTGACTATAAATCTGGGATGTAAAAAAATGGGACATTGAACCTGATAATTCTATCTTGGAGGATTCATCCTTAAGACTTGAAGAATTGCTGGAAACCCTTGATGTGAATGATGGTCATCAAGTTCAGTGAGTGTCAAAGGGAAAAGGAAAGATGTAGCTGCTCATAGGTGCTATTATCAATTTATCAGCATGACTGTTTCTTTTTGGTATTTTTTTGGTGATGTAATAGAATGTTAAAATGTTGATTTTCTATGAAAAGTAAGTTTATTATTATTATATATGATTTTAATATTTTTTTAAATCAAACGTACTAATATTGCGAATTCGCGAATTGCAATAGATGTAATACTCTACGTATCGGATTCCATGGATTGAGCGAATCGCGAATTCGTATCGCAAATTCGAATCGGACGAACTACGAATCGTGCAACCCTGCTTTGCATGTGCACTTATAGTACGCAATGGAGTTTTTTTGGCTTTGTGAGATTTCAAGCTTAGCTTGGAAGGGATCTGGTTTCTGCTTAGATCACTCGTTAGTGAATATGATTGATGGAACTTGTCCTCTGCAATAGATTTATCGCCCTTATGACTTTCATTGTTCTCTTGAATATGTATCTGGATCCTTTTCTGTTCCATTTTCTCTTTAAAAAAATGTGTTTTGTTAACTGAACCTTTATTTGTGCTGCTATTGAATAGCTGCACTCTTTCACCCAGAATATTTTTTTACAGAACAGTGGTGAAAGAGACAAAATACGACCAATCTGCAGCAACTTGTGTTATAATCTCATACTATCATGTTAGGTGTTTGAGTAATCTGGATCTATTCTTTTACCATAAAAAAACTAAGGCCAAAATACATTTTACGTCCAAAGTATCCACCGATTCCCACTTTGCACCCTCGTTTGAAAAGTCAGTCTGTTTGGTACCCAAACTTTCAAATTGTCCCACTTTGCACCCTGGCACTAACGAACATTAGAAAAATTAACAGAAAGTTAAAAAGTTAACAGAATGCTATAAATGTTAACAGAGTAGGTCATTTTGCATGTCAAGTGAGGGCTATTTTAGTCATTCTCATTTTAACACAACTGTTAACCAAAACGAAAATGCATTTTTTTATTTGGGGGGGGGGGGAGGCTTAGTTTAGACTGCATAAATTTATTTCATTCGAGGACATCTCTTTAAGCATCAATCAACAATCTGAATATTTTAGTTAATTGCTATGTATCTCTGAGAACCCTCACAATAAAAAATGACGGGCCCAACATACACATTGCTATGGCCTTGACCCCAACCATGCTCATTCCTTTCTTTTCTCTCATTGTTAATGGACCAAAGAGCACATCAGTACTGCACTACTGTTAAAACTTTTTGTGTTCTGTTAACTATTTGCGTCCCTGGAGGGAAGTAGGCACTGGCCCACGAAATTACAAGGATTTGCGTCATTTACTCATTGTAGATTTCTATTATGTTTAGCATTTAGTTTATAATGATCCTTACTGCAATTATTTTAGCGAAGCCCTGGTATAGTTATGTTATTTTGATGATCTTTTCAGAGGTTCTTGATTAACATTTATATTCTATATTCTGTTTTCTAGCTATCTTGATGATGATGCATTGGTTTGTGCAAATAGGTTGTGGTGTCTCTTGGAAGTGGGCCATGGGATCAATTATTTGGCGGTGGTAATTCACCGGCCTTTGCTGTAGCTGCAGTTTCAGCCTTTGCCAGTGGCCTTCTAGCCATCTTGGCTATTCCCCGATCCAGGCCTGAAAAATCCAGAGCCGTCCATGTATGAGGTATAATGTTGTATTTTTATTTTTTACATATTTGTTTGGCAATATGAGAGTAAAGACATCCATAATTTTGTAAATAGCATGTTTGCTAAGTCTAGTGATTTGAACAACTTCAGTTCATTACAAACATCTTCAGTCTCTCTCTCTCTCTCTCTCTCTCTCTCTCTCTCTCACACACACACACACACACACATGCACAACAAATTATGAAGTACTCAATTGGGCCTTTTCCTCATCTATCTATGATGAGCTTTATGCATGTACAAGTGACAGAGAAATCTAGCAATAAAGATTGGCGGATTCTAGCTGTGAAAGTTAATCCGTAGCAGTAACTGTAGATGTCACTGTAGGATGATTACAGTGCCTCACATTTATTTGTGAAAATTATAATCAGTAGCAGTAATTGTAGATGTAACTCAAGGATGATTACAAAACCTTTTGAGGTGCGTATGTAACAAACTAGAGATAGCATATAAGCTTGTGAACATCAGCAGTGTGGATACCTTTTTCCGTTTCTAGGTTATCTATTCACACAGAATGTAATTTGCCTCGGTTCATTAGATATTTGTTCAACTATTTCTTTTCTTGTATGACTTACTCCCCAGTCATAACTCATAAAGATATTGTCCGTTTTCTTTCTTTGAAGTCAACAACAAACACAATAAATTACTGTTTTACATATATCTATGATGTTTTAGATTCTAAAATTTCACTTAATGCAAAAACATTAAGTGAACTATCAATAACAATTTTTATGTAGTTTCAAGAAGTAGTAAATTTTCATAAATGTTTGGTCCAATTTTGAAATTAATTGACCAAAAATATCAAAATGGGTTAAATTTGTTTAGGACTGGAGGAGTACATGTTTGGGGGAGGTATCCAACTAAAGGTTACGGTTCTTTCCGTGTTGTTTATGGGCGAGTTTAAGATGTGGATGACAAGCATATGATTTTCGTGTCATACGATGTCACTGGTGTTAACCTAGCTTGAACAATTTATGCTGCACATGAAAGTAAATGTAAATAGATCACTGGTATCCTAAGGGTTAAGATTTTTGGAGATGATGATTTTAAAAGTGGTGTGCCCATTGGGTCAGTTGGACACTCTGTGTGAAACCAAAATAAGTTGCAGGTGGTTCGGACTTTCAACTTTTCTGTTTTTTTCTCCTTCTCTATTAAGAAGGTTATTCCTGTAATATTATTACTCTTATAAAAAGTGCAACAATAGATTGTCCTTTCAGGTAACGATGTCATTTTCATGATAGATTATAGTGAATGGGAATTATTCTTGCGTAAATGTCATTTCATTAGCAATGTTGATAGCGCATTAGCATTTAATTCTGGATGCCCTCGAATCTCTTGCAGTTTTTACGTACACAATTTGTGTAATATGCTGATTAGACTCTTCTGATGGAGACATGTCCTTCCCCTGATATTTCCTATTCTAAAGCTTTGGCTGATTTTTAAGGGTTTTTTTTTTTTTTTTTTTTTTGGGGGGGGGGGGGGGGGTGGGGGGGTGGTCAGTGCTATAGTTATTCGCTTTCCTTTTTGTTCTTGCTTGCATCTGAATGTTGGAATAGGTTCTTAGCTTATTGCATATATTAGTGGATACAAAGGTTTGGTTTGCCTTTGAATATGGTGCACTGCTGAAAGCATTTTAAAAAGTTTTACATTTTTGGAATATTGCCCCCCATAAATTATGCTCATTCTATCTATATGTCTTGTCTAAGTTGAAATGTCTTATGGTCTCTCATATCTTTTTGATGCATTGTTACTAATGCAAAATTTGCATTCTTAGTAGTGCAATCTGTATATTCTATGAGAAATAGTTTTCCATGTGTATACATATACGTACACGTCTAGAAACAAAGAGAGATGAGATAATCATCCTTTCTGGAAAAGGAGAAGAGTGAGAATCAATGAATTTGTTCTACTTTCTATGGAAAAGAGAACTATCTTTGGTGAAAATGTCCCAAACTGAAGCGTAATGAATCGAACCATAACTTTTCTCATTAGAAAAGTTGCATTACGTGCTGAACAACACACGTATTGATGATTTTTTAATTACTCCAGACTTGTTTGCTACCATGTCATCCTATTATGGAATGGTATATAACTTGTAAACTTGATTCATCTGGATTGATACTAAGAATTTCTGTCAACCTCTACAACCACAATGGAAGTTTAAAGTTCATGAATGTAGTTTGTTTTGGGACGGAGGGAGTAATAATGTAGAAGATAGAAATGATTATCTAATACTTATTCTAGTGATGGTGGGAAAAAAAAAATACCCATCTTCCTGTTTAGGGAGCATGAAAAAGAGTGAAGATTAAAGGTTTATGCACCATTTATTGTATGGTGGAAAGGGATGTTGTAATTCCCAGCTATATTTTGGCATACTGGATTGTGCAGTGACAGTCATGTCATCAGATGTCACCATAAGAAGAATCTGGTGAGTGAGAGAGAGATTTGTGGCAGGTGAAGTTTCTTTTTTTTTTTTTTTTTTTTTTTTTTGGAACATATAAGAATATTTTTTGGGATTAAACAGGTAAGAGAAATTATTACTTGTAACCCTGACTGACTCCCGTATAAACTTGCTTTATCTCCTATTAATTTGGGAAATTTAGTTGGAATTTTCTTATGTGTGTGTTGATCTTGTTGCCAATAGTATATAGCAACTGCTACCCAAAATGAATGCTCAAAAAAAAAAATCAAGTTTACGCTTGATCAAATGATCAAAGAGCAAGTTTTTTTTTAAAGAATGATAGTTGTTATGGGACGGAGGTAGTAGTAGCCAGCCATTGGCCAAGTGGGCTGGCTAGTTGTTGAGGTGATATATAGGAGATGTTTTAAGCACTCATTTGATTTTGGTATTTTAGTTTACTTGTACAAGATGTGTTTTATACTGATTATAGTTAAAGCGTATTGGATAAGAATATAGCTACCCCAGTGTCCCCGGAAGTAAATAAAGAGTATTACATCCGTCTCAAAATGGATATCTGTTTTTGTTCTTGATCATAGCCAAGTGTTTTGGATTAGAGTTTGTCCCAAGATGAATGTGCATTTTTGTTCTTGATGAAGAAAAAAAAAATGGATACATTTTGGGACGGGTAAAGAAAGAAAGAAGTGAAACAGATAGTTGAGGGAGGTCATATATATGTGTGTGTGTGTGTGTGTGAATTTGGATGGAGATTGGGATTGTTGATTCTAACAGGCTAGCTAATATCACTCAATGTGTGTGTGTGTGTGTGTTGATTTTTACAGGGATGGGGAAGGAAACAGTGGAGGGGGAGGGGGAGGGGGAGGCCCCCACTTTTATGAAGAGGGAGGGGCTAGCAAAGGGAGGATTAATTTGAGATACAGAGACGGACAAAATATAAATGGTTAGAAATGTAGCACGTATATGTATACAGTATATTTACAATAGTATATGTGTGTATGTGAATTTGGATGGTGTTGTGTTCCCTCGAAACCATCTGCCTGCTTATCTCCAAACACATCCATTTTCTCTCCCATATTTCCCCTATTCCTTCTGGATCCCCCCATTAACCTTTACCTTTGTGGTCCCTCCACTGTCAAAACACACAACCCACTTCCTCCAATCAAATATTATACCATTTTCTCTTTTCTTTTCTTTTCTTTTAATCCTTCATAAGTACTTATTATAAACACTTTTTATAAAAAAAAAACACTAGGAGGCTCAACCATCTGTGCCACCCAAACCAACCACTTCGTAACTACTCATTTTATAACTCATCTAAAAATCGACTTGATTTAGTCTGATATGTGTATATTATACAGTTCTTCTTAATTCACGTGAATTAATGATTTATGTATAATTTCAAATGAGACAAAAGGAGGGAGTGTGTGTGTGTGTGTAACTGTTGTATGGTTCCAAGTGTTCACTTATGTGGGTAGACCATCAACACATGCTTGATGAGCTTTACACTTGGATTCCTCAACTACAATTGAGTGGGCGCTATTCAACTGCTCCTCGGCATTTGAGCATCACAGACTTTCATTTCAATTTTGACGGTCGAAATTCTTTTGGAGTGAAATTCAAACTAAACCTTGGAGAAAATTGGACTGTTAAACTCTAGATGAAGGGCCGAAACGTCTGACTGTAGAGCAATCAGACATCAGGCGCCCTGGACGAATTTTCACCCTCTCTCTTCATCTTGACTTGCCAAAAATGAACTCCACAAACTCATGAAGGTTAGAGCACAAAACACAATGAGGGTTTTGGGGGAAAGGGGGGGGGGGGACTTAAAACAATATTTAGAAGAGGTTTGTAGCCATCAAATTGGGCAAGTAGCCAAAGCTTTGGCGTCTCTATAAAAAAAACAAAAGGGGTATTGTAGACAACAAAAGCCATGGCCAAGACTCTTGTTCCTTCACATGGGGCTAGTAAGAGGAATGTAACATGCATACATTGTTTGTCTACAACATGCCAACATCTCATCTCCATGGCCACTCTTCACATCATCATCCCCATTGTCAACAAAACATTTGCTAATATCCTTCTCCTCATTTCAACATCATAACCTAATTATTATTTGTATGTAAAGGAAAGGGAATATCAATTTATTTCCCTTTCCATTCCCCAATCCCACTTGGCTAATAATCCAAAGATAATTTTTATTATTCCCCCTTTTTTTTCCTCATGCACATTGTTTGGTTATGAGAACCTAAAAAGAGAGAAAAAAGTGTAAAAAATATTATCCCCACCTCCCCTCACACACACACCACAAAATAGGTTAATAAAAAGTTAAAAATTAACAAAATAGAATTAACCAAAAACCCACCAAGCCTAAAACCCAAGATTTGTCGCTCTAACAACACTTCGACGGTTAAAAACAATTACTTATCTTACAATCATTTGTTATTGGAGACTTGCCCATTTTCACAAGATAAGATTTATACCACCTTTCTTCTATTTTCCAGGTCCTCCACCCAAAATTAATAAGCCTCTCCATCCTGACATACATTATCTACACCAAAAATCATGCTTTTGCTTAATATAATATATGGACAAGAAATCACTATTTCACTCCGCTTTTCAACCAACACACTTTTCACTGTATAACTCGTTAAACATTTTATATCTCTCTCTGTCCCAGAAAGATAACCACTTATCACTTTTGTTATCCCCGTAGATAATCTTATTTTTGTAATTGAGGGGTTAAATTCATTGAACTTTCATATTTGGTTTTGCGTAAACTAAGGATGAACGGTGAGTAAGAGAGAGGGTGAAGGGAGGATGAAAGACATAGGAAGAAGAGAGGAGGTTAGTGTTGAAAATGATATTGTTAATATGTTTGAATAGTTAAATTAGACTAAAATTATGAGACGGAAGGAGTACAACATATAGTATTATTATGTTTGTTAGTGTATTTTTTGAGAGAGACAGAAAGAGTAGAAAGATGAAAACGATAGGGGCAGACCCCCACCCAACCCATCGTCTCCAAAGCATTTTTTTTTATTTTTCAAGAATTTTTTTTCGTGTTGCCACTTTTCATAGCATTATCTCTCGTTGTTAGACTGCCACGTTTTTTTTAAGCCATTCTTCGTATATGTATATGTGTGTGTGTGTGTGTGTGTGTGTGTATATATACCCTTCTTCCCTCCCTCACACCTCCATTCATAATTAAACCTCCTTCCAACCCAACCAAAAAAACAAAGAAACAAACAACTCTAGTGTGTGTTTTAATCCCCACCACAAACAAACAGTTGTGCTGTTTTAAAATTTTACTTTCTCGATATTTGTTTATATATTACTATTAACATTCCTCTATATTTCCCAAAGAGGGAATCTGGTTTTAGCCATGTGTAACCCAAAACCAACTTCCCCATCCTCATTATTTGTCCCTTCCAAGAAAACCCATTTCTTGAATCCCCACAAATCCATGGAACAACCACTCCCCACAAATGAACTTCATAGATGGCCAACCCCTTCTGAGGTAATATATATATATATATATATATATATATATATATATATATATATACACACACACACATATCTTAAGCACATAAAAAAAATACCCTCTTAAATATTTGACTAAAGATTACTTTTTTTTTTTTTATCTTTATCTATCCAAGAAACCATTTCTTACACTTTTCTTGCATGTTTTCTTGAATTTTTTTCAGGCCATGGATGAAATCAAAGCCATTGGAAAGATATCATGCCCAACAGCAATGACAGGTCTACTTTTATACTCAAGAGCAATGATATCAATGCTCTTTCTTGGTCATCTAGGAGAACTTGAACTCGCCGGAGGTTCTCTAGCCATTGGATTCGCTAACATCACCGGTTACTCCATCATCTCCGGCCTGGCCATGGGGATGGAACCCATTTGTGGACAAGCTTATGGTGCGAAACAAATGAAACTTCTTGGGATAACTCTACAAAGAACAGTTCTTTTACTCCTATCCACTTCTATCCCCATCTCTTTCATGTGGCTCAACATGAAAAGAATCCTCCTATGGTGTGGCCAAGATGATGAAATCTCAACCGTCGCTCAAACTTTCCTCGTCTTCGCCATTCCCGATCTCTTCTTTCTCTCCCTCCTCCACCCTCTCCGCGTTTATCTAAGGACTCAAAACATCACATTACCCTTAACCTATTGTTCAGCCATTTCAGTCCTTCTGCATATACCTTTAAACTTCCTTCTAGTTGGCTACTTCAAAATGGGCATATCAGGAGTGGCAATAGCAATGGTTTGGACCAATTTAAACCTATTCATCTTATTATCCCTATTCATATATTTTTCTAGAGTGTATAAAGATTCATGGGTGGTCCCGAGCACGGACTGTCTACGGGGATGGTCATCATTACTCGCACTCGCAATCCCAACGTGCATATCGGTCTGCTTAGAATGGTGGTGGTACGAGTTCATGATAATGCTATGTGGACTTTTTGTCAACCCTCAAGCAACCATAGCTTCAATGGGGATTCTAATCCAAACAACCTCTCTAGTATATGTATTCCCCTCTGCACTAAGCCTAGGAGTCTCCACACGGGTCGGAAACGAACTGGGTGCGAACCGACCCGCGAAAGCGCGCATTTCAATGATCGTTTCTTTAATTTGCGCGATTGGATTAGGGTTAGGGGCAATGCTGTTCACAACAGTTATGAGACACAAATGGGGACAGTTTTTCACAAATGATTCGGAGATTCTTGAACTAACATCACTAGCATTGCCTATAGTGGGGCTGTGTGAGCTTGGAAACTGCCCGCAAACGACCGGTTGTGGGGTTTTGAGAGGTAGTGCAAGGCCAACTATTGGTGCTAATATCAATTTGGGGTCATTTTATTTGGTGGGAATGCCAGTGGCTATATTTGTAGGATTCTACTTGAAAATGGGGTTTCCGGGATTATGGTTTGGATTGGTGGCTGCTCAAGGGTCATGTGCTTTGCTCATGCTCTATGTTCTTTGTAAAACAGATTGGATTCTTCAAGTTGAAAGAGCTAAAGAGCTAACACAATCTTCTTCTTCTTCTTCTTCTTCTTCTTCTTCTTCTTCCTCATCCACAACAAATGGAACTTTAGTGAAACCTAATTCATCAGTTTTACCAGTGACTAATAAGGAGGGAGCTTCTAATCTTGAAGAGATTCTGTGCATTAATGAAACTGACCCTCTCATTGTGCAGTGATGAGAGAGAGAGAGAGAGAGAGAGTACTAGTTGATAATCCCATTTTTTTTTTTTTAGAAAAAAATAAAAATAAATAAAATCTGTTGATGGGAGTGGGTGATATTGTGAAGATTTGTACTTGTTAACATTTTAGCTTTTTTATTAGAGTTAGGAGAGTTCTGATTTTATGATCTTTTTGGGTACTTGATTCTTATTTTATCCTTTTGAAGTTGATGTTTGTTGTGTTAGAATAGAATAACATAGTAAAGTGTACTTTGTTGGTTGTTCATATAACATAAATAAAATGTTAAATAATCTTTAGTTGGAAATATACGAATAAATATTATCTCTGGAGAATATTAGCGGCAGAAAGCTAAACCTCTCAATTTTTTCCACCACCTCTCCTCGTTCTACTCAAAAATCAAAATTTGTAACCACTGGATCATTTTTTTTCATAACGTTTTAACTATAAACTCATCAAAAATAAATACTAGACGTTTTGAGTACATACATAATGATGTTAAACTTTTCATCAAATTGAACAATTACCAATAATTGATTCCACATCTAATCAATCATAAATTTTACTCCCTCCATCCCGTCCCAGAGTAAGATTCCTACTTTCCATTTTGGTACGTCCCAAAGTAAGAATCCTATTCCTAAAACGGCAAAGAATCTTTATTATTCACCCCACTCATTCTCTCTCCTATTTTACTTTTATACTCACAACACCAATCAATTCACTATTCTCTCCCACTCATTCTCTCTCCTACTTTACTTTTACACTCACAACATTTACATCACTTCCAATATTTATTAATAAGCGTGCAAATGAGGAGTAGGACTCTTACTCTGGAACGGAGGGAGTATTAAATTTATCATAAAATAAAATAAAATAATAGTATGAGATTAGTTTGAGAGATTCCTCAAAGCGTGTGTGTGTGCGTGTGCGCGTGCGCGTGAGTGCTTGTAAGAGTAAGAGAGAGATTTTGGGTTTTACTTTTAGATCCTTTTTTGGCATATAAGAGCCATCACATTGACCGCCTAAAAAGGGTAAAATTAGAGTTTAATACTCATCACCTTGTACCATAACCCCCACCCCCACTTTTTCCTATTAATTAATTTTATCTATCTACTTTTCTCTTCCTTGTTCTTTCCTTCTTCAACAATTTGAACCCTCATATTCCTACACTTTTTAGTGATTATGGGGAAGGAGTCACTTGACTCTTAAATTATTAATTTAGTTTTAAATTATATTTAAATGCACTAAAAATGTATTGAGCAATGCTAGGGGCACAAGACAAAGTCACAAAATTTTGCTCACACAATGAGTTGGCGATATTTTATTAGTTGCATAGATAGTGGATCAGCCACACTCTAATTCAAAACACCAATAAAATCACTACACTTAAGATTTTGTGACTTTTTGTGCCCCTAGTATTATTCAGAGGTATTTGTCAATTTATCCCCTTGATTTTTTTGGAAAATAAATATACTTTTAAATGAAAATTATACAATAATATCATTTTGACCGATAGTTATAAATCACGTCCCGTACCGGCCGGTACGGACCGGTATGCACCGTACCAGTCAAAAACCGGTGCGGAACAGGATCTATTCCCTCCCAGTTTAAATACCGCCTTGAACCGGACGAACCGGAAGGAACCGGCCGGTGCACAAAAAAAAGGCTTTAAACCAATTTTAAAGATGACGGACCCAACTCAAATTACATTCAAACTTCAGGGGTTTATTTGAAAATTTATGTCCTAGTTCTATACTTCAAGGGTAAACAGACTTTCACACAACGCATTTGACGATTTGAAGCTCCTGTTTGCTACGCTAGAACAAGGTCAGTCCATGAAATCAAAATCAACATTGCAGCCTTTAACTTGTAAGAAATCTTTTACTCTCTTATTCTATGATGCACTAGTATAGTTAATTGTTCAAATTCTTTATTTTTTCTCAAGAAATCCATGGAAAGTGTTAACAAAATATTTAACATTTTTTTCAAGATTATTTCTTAAAACATCCAAAATTGTTATTGTTTGGTATAATAACTTGGTAATAGTTGGCACTGTTCTTCTTTTATGGTTTTATGGGTTAATTTTAGTAGTTGCCTTAGTCAAATTTATGTGGATAAGCATTGTTCTAAAAGACCCCCGTCTAGGCCGCCTAGGCGCCAGGAGTTCATGAAACGCCTAGGTCCCGTCTAGAATATTATAGTTATTTCTGAATTATCGGCCCCGCCTAGATCCCGCCTAGGCGCTAGGCTCCCCTATGGCGCCTAGCGACCGTCTAGCGTTTTTTAGAACCTTGTGAATAAGAGTGCATGCTAGGTGTTTGGTAAAATGCTTGAATGAATAAAATCATTAAAGCAATGAATTAATTTGTTTTTATTTTGTTTGGTACAATGTTGTTTCATGAAGTTTGCCTATTAATTTTATGTATAATGTCAGTGTTTTATGAAATATACTGAAAAAGTGCGGTAAACCCGATACGGTACGCCGGTACGTCCCGTTCCAGTGACAAAACCGGTGCGTTAGCCGGGACGGGATTTATAACTATGTTTTGACACCCCCCCCCCCCCCTTTATGCATATCTTTGTGTATGATAAATGTATTTATTTACCTCAATCAAAGCTCAAGGGTGGGAACCCCATTATATTTGATAACTCAAATTCAACCATATGTTGGGATAATTCTAATTGATCTTCTAACACCACTTCTATGACTTGGAATTGAATTATAGGACATACCCTTAAGGTTTTCTCATTTAGATACACAAATCTATACTCGTGTGTCTACAGATGACAAATTATCTACACCTCCGTCCCAAAATAATCTCCCTATTTGCTTTTTTCATTGTCTCAAAAAGTTCTTCCCATTTCTACAATTTTAAACTCAAAAGTGCATTAAACAAAACATGACAATTGAAGTAAGTGTGCATGTAAATGAGAAAATCATTCTCGGACGGACGGAAAGAGTATCCGATACAAACTCGATAGCCTAATAACATAGTCTAGCTAATGAAGATGATAACTGGAGAGTAGAGTGAGATAGAGAGAAGTATCTGAGGTGAAAGAGGGGGGGGGGGGGGGGGTTGAGAAATAAGTGAAGTTGGAGGGGTATGCATTGGGGCCCCAAGCTGGTTGTAACTGAAAGAAACAAAATCCAGCTATTACTTCTTCTGTCTACTTTCTCACATGGACAAAAATGGTATCAGTGCCTCTGCTATTACTTCCTCTGTCTACTTTCTCACATATCAAAAATTCACTACTTAATACTCCTTCCGTCCCTCTTTAATCTACGAAAATTGTCATTTTAGTTGTCTCATTTTAATTTACAAATTCTCAAAATGAAAATATTTTAAACCTTTTTAAATAGTGGGACCCACTTATCAAACTCACAAGTCACAACAACTATCCACTTACAATTCTCTGCCTCACTTTCTCTCTCCCACTCAACTATCTACACACTCAGAACACATCACATTTTCAATCATTTTATTAATTCTTGTGCCAGGACTTATTTTTGTATATTCCTAACGGAGGGAGTATAATGTAAAATATATGTACAGAGAGTAACATAAAAAAGTAACATAAAAATTTACAGACATATAGAAAAATGTACAATAATAGTTCAACTGTGAAGTGTATTTATTCACCTGTAAAATGAAATTCTTAAAGGTTGTATTTAATCCATCAATACCCCTGCAAGAGAGGTTGATTAAACTGCGCACGTCCGCTGAAACAAAAATAATAAAATTAATACCCGAACAAAGACTATACAAGTGAGTATACTATTTATAGTAATAGATAGATATAGAGAGAAAAGAGGAATTGTTGTAAACAAACAAGTTAGCCATGTTATTATGAATGATATACAGACCTTTTTTTAAAGCCATCTTTATGTACACACACACACACTTTTCTCTGCTAGTGCTACATAAACCACCTCCCATCTAACTTCTCCTTATCTATTTTTCAATCTTTATATAAAAAATACATATTCCCTCCGTCCCTCTCGAATTATGACAAATTTCAACTTTGGATGTCTCATTCGAATTAGAACAACCCAAAAATGGAAGTGTTTTATTTAATAGGACCCGCATTAACACTCACAACAACTTTCCACTCATTCTTTCTCTCTCCTACTTCACTTTTCATACTCACAACACCTACTCCACTAACACTCTTTCCTTAATTCCCGTGCCCAACCCAAAAATCCTAATTCGGGTGGGACGGAGGGAGTATAATTTATATAAAAGTACACATATAAATTCCTTCCATGTCTCCAATTCTCTATCGACCTCTCTTACTAGAACCCAATACCATTCACTCGTGAGGAGATAATTATTCTGAAATACGTGGTACATATATCAGAATAAAATGTGGTACATCTGAATTACACGATCAATTGGCAAACAGAAACTCCAAATTTATTTACAACTTTGGTACTGCTACCTATATAGCTGACACAAATAAACTGGTGTGCACAAAATACAACATGAGTATGTCACAGTCATCGAGCATAATCAATTTTATCTTCTTATCTGATGAGGATTCCCATTTAGTTATCTACCTCTTCTAAAATAAAAATAAAATAGCTAAATATGAAGGAAAAAAATATTGAAAAATCAACTACCAGCTTAACATTTCCAAGAACAAGTTGGACAGTTACCAAACTTATTTCCACTTTACTGCATATTGATAGACTAAGTCATTTATATATTCATAACCAATGTGGTGCACAATATTCAAATGTTTTGCTTTATGCTAATAACCTACTCCTTCCGTCCCACCTCACTTGAGACTTATTTCCATTTTGGTCTGTTCTACTTCACTTGAGACTCCCCAAAATAGCCAATCTTTTTATTATTTTATATTCAAACTACCCCACCACTCATTCTCTCTTCATTTTCCACAACACAATTTATTCAACCAACACTACTATTTACCCCACTCATTCTCTCTCTTCATTTCCTACCCCACATTTTCTTTACTTTATTCTTTTTTCTTAGTTATTGTGCCCACCTCTTAGGTCTCAAGTGAGGGGGAACGGAGGGAGTATTTAGTAATGGTATGCTTTTCTAAGGGGGATTCTCAGAAGCCTACTCTAAAAGGATGTGTACACACATATACTGTATGTATGTTTGCGTTTCTTGCCATCGGTGTCTGCCACTTTAAGTGAAGCTTAATTGGAATCGAATCGGAGCCAAGTGGCATTGAGAATTAAACTCTAATAGGAGTATTTTATTGGATAGAGTCGGTCGACGATTTCTAACATTCCTAAATACCTTTTGCTAAACTTAGTATGGTTTAGGAGAGAACTAGGAAATACTATAGAATAAGAACTAAGGGGGCGTTTGGTAGCCGTCTTAACTCCGGATAAATGGAAAGGGATTATTTAGTGGAGCTCAACCTACGTTTGGTAGGAAATATCACACGGGAACTAATAATACGGAATTACGGGATTACACCGTAATCCCTTCTCTAAATATCCCGATCTATCGGGTTGTATTATTATTACGCGCCTTAAATCTCGTGCGGACTAAATCTTTCTACACAAAATACCCCCTTCTGCCTAATTAAAAAGACGACGATTAGAACCCTAGATTCATTCCTTCCTTCCTTGCTCCAGCGATTTGCAATCAAAGGTGAGTTCTTCATTTTATTCACTTGATTTTTCCATCTATATTTCACAGCTCAAATCAAACTCCATCAGTACTATTATTTCTGGGTTCTATTTGTTGCTCTCGTTTTCTGTTTGTGTTATGATTTGTTGATTGCTACTCCTCATATTCGATTAACACGATTGGATTTGGTGATTCTTGTTCACAAGATGGGCCATTACTTTAGGGAATAAATAGTTGCCTTCTGGGTATTTGCGTAATGCTTTTCTATTGTCTTTCTTTTTCTTATTGATGATTTTTTAGGATTTGTTAAATATATTATACTCCCTCTGTCTCAAAATAAATGTTAAAAATAATTTAAAATTTGCTCTTCATCCAAATCAAATTTGTTTTTCTTTTTTAATACTCCCTCCGTCCCAAAATGATCTTCACATTTGACTATTCAAACTTTTTTAAGGGTAGGAACACTTGCTTCACTAGCCATTGTGTGTTTATGAACATTTAAGCCTAAATTGTAGATGGTTTGATGGAAGTGGTAGGGTTGATGGCTTGATGCACTATTGGATTCGAACAATATTGGATTCGAACAAAAAAGGACGATACCGACAATTTAAAAGGTTCTCTACCTGAATTAATTACCAAAAGAAAATATATTACTATAATTTCTCAAAGGCAATCTCCTAGACATGCCTAAAAATGAAGTGAGCAATTGTGCTCTTTTCTTTAACTATTTTTATATGGCTTTTTTAAAGTGCCCCCTTTGTCCTAATTTATACCTTAGTGCAAAAGTAAAGCAATGGCCTCAATGAAGGAATGAATGGAGGCCGTCGATCCTCACATTCAAATGATTTTTCCCCAAGTGTTGATACTTACTATTCTGGGAAAAGTTAAGTTTTTGAGAACCAAAGTCATATTATGATTCTTTCCTTTTCCGAAATGTGTACATCAATCTCATCAAAGCTAAAACCCTACTACGCCTAATCATTCTCGTTTTGGGGGGAATTATTGGTTTACAAACACTCCAGTCTAGTCGATGCCGCGTTAAAGAGATGTTATCCTCAGACTTTTCTCCTGTTGCATGAACTTATCTAGCGGTAAAAATCAGTGTGCATGAATCTAAGTAACGTTCCCCAATTATTGATTCCAAAGCTTGACCATCAGATCACAGATCACAATCTAGTGGACCAAATAGAGAGTCATTTCATGCTTTTGGTGATAAGGGATGCATGTCTTTTACCATACTACCAGGCTACACATGCCGTGCTGACCTAGCAGTGTTAAGTAGTAACAGCAGAATCAGCTACTAGGCTATAACAAGCATCTCCATGAAAGATATCCCATTCAAACATGCCAATTATGTGGACATTCAGCTATGAAACAGAGCACTTGCATCGCCGCATAGCTTTTTCCAATAGAGAAAAAAAAAAAAAAAGGAAGTCTTCTACAGGTTTGGGGACTGTGACATTGGACAGTGTGCCAGTCCAGTTGTCAGGTGTTAGATTGGTTATGAGGGGCTCGGTCGTCTTTACGACCTACCCCCCCCCCCCCCCAAACACCCACACACCAACTTTGGCCGTCCATTTGAAAATAAATAATTTGAGTCGGATGTTCCATCCGACTGCACTGCACCCAGATTTCACGCTCACCTACAGTGTTGATGACTTTCTTTCTTGAAGTGTCAGGTAGTGGGGGCAGCAGGATACCACTTGACTTGAGAGGGAGCAATGGTGTGATTAGTAGGGCAGATGGTGTTTTGAGCTTGATATATTTTGACAAATTTAGGGTAATTCTTGTCTCTATCAACCACTCTAAATCAGAACCGACCATTGTTTTGGAATGTTTTAAATAAATACACCAAACAATAACTAAAGTATGTGGCCCACTATGTGTTTTCTCACTCACCCAATTTAAAATTGCCAAAAAGCATATTTTTATCATTGAACTATAGCTCAATTCCAAACGTTCTCACTAAACTTCTTTTTTTCAAAATGTTTTGACTGAACTTTTTCAGTTTTCAAAATGTGCTCACTCCATCCGAAAATTTGTTTAAAATGTAACGAAAGTTAATCACATGACTAACCTCCGTTACATTTGGTAGCATTCCGTTATGTTCAAATAACTCATTTTACCACCTATGTAGCCTCCCCACCCATCTCCACTAAAGCAGCCACCACTATTTCCACCCACGCAGTCACCGCCATCTTCGCCAACAACAACATTAACACCATCTTTAGCAAAGAACAAAACACTTGCACATACACATACACATACACTCTGCACACCCTAACGAACAAAAACGCACACACTCTGCACACACGCACACCCCGAATTGAAAATCAAACCCGAATTGATTTCAATGTCAAAATACCAAAATCAAACCCTAAACTGATTTCCAAGATCAAACCCCAAATTGATTTCCAAACTCAAACCCAGATTTCCAAAATCAAACACACGTGTTGCACCCACGCACAATTTAAAATTTCTTTGGGTTTGAAAACCTAAATCGATTTCCAACTGAATCAAGAGATGGAGGGGTGGAGGATTTGGTTTAGGGGCTCGAATTTGTAAAGAGACATTGGGGGTGTTGAAAAAGCCAAAGAGAATGAGGCCGAAACTGTTCTCCACCATCTCCAAATTTTGTTTGGGTTTGAAAACCCCCAATTCAATTTTTAAACCCCAAAAGAGTTCCAGACTGAGATAGTAGATGAAAGGATAGGATAAAGGGATGGTGGAGGGGTGGAATTGGTCCAGAGAGGGGGAGGAAAGAGAACTGGGGTGGGGGAATATGAGTTGGCTTGGAGAATTATGGGAATGGTTGTTCTGCAACAGTGGGAGCAGGGTGAAGACGGAGGGTAATCTGGGTGTTTGTTTTTTCTTCCTCTTTTCTTTTTTGCATTGAATATTAGTTGACGAAAATGTAATGAAATGTAACGGAAGTTAGTTATGTAATTAACATTGGTTATATTTTTAACAAACTTTCAGACGGAGTGAGTACATTTTGAAAGCTAAAAAAGTTTGGTGAGAACATTTTGGAAAAAAAAAACGTTTAGTGAGAACATTTAGAATTGGAATTTTTCCCCTAGGGCCCTCAGTCCCAGATTTAATTACACATAAATCCCGGCCCAGATCAAATGCAAATAAGGAGTTGGGCTGAGATCCAAATTCCCCATACACCCCTAGGGCTACGTTGACCAGTCAAATATATCTCCTAAATACCCAAACTGCCCCAACCTCATACAAAACCCTCTCCTCACCTCATTCACGGGCACGCCACACAGCACACAACACACACACTCTCTCTCTCTCTAAAAAAACACACACACACACGCACACAATTTTCTCTCTCTCTCTCTCCACACCTCTCCGACTCCCCATTTTTCCGGCGACGGGGACCTCAACTCCCCACCTTCGTACAGATCTGGCCGGGATTCTCCAGATCCGGCCTCCTCACACCACCAGTCTAACATAGTTCCCTCATTTTCCCCCGGCGAAATCCAGATCTGGCGACGTGTTGTCCGGCGAAATCCAAATCCGGCACCGTCGACTTCTTCTCAATTCGTCTCTCTCTCCGATCCGTCTCTCACTGTCCAGATCCGTCTCTCTCTACAGATTCATCCCTCTCTCTCAGATCTGGAGAGATTCGGCGGCAATTTCTTCATCTCCGACGCACATCCGTTGTCTCCGGCGTACCTCCATTTTCTTTGGTGAGAGTCTCTGGCGTACCTCCATTTTAGATCTGTGTAGATCTGGACTGATTCTCTCATCTCCGATCAGTACCTATAAGACGGCGTCGTTGCTGTGTCTCCGGCGACTAATTTTATGTAACGATTTTCTAGAGTTCATGGAATTGCAATAGTTAGCGACTAATTTCACATTGATTTTAACTGTGTTTGAAGTTTGAAGTCGGTTTCGCGGTGGGTTTGGGGGAGGGGAGGCTGGGGTTGGGTTCATGGCGGGGTGGGGTAGCTTCAAAGGAGGGGATAGTGGACTAGGTGGGAGGGCCAGTAGGGCAGATCTTACAAACACGTGTTCAAATGAAACATGTTTCAATGAGACTGAATAAAATTCTTAGAGAAAAATTTGGGGGAAACTAGTTTCTCCATAAGTTATAAAAAGTCCTGTTTTTTATAGCGGTTAAGGTTTAGGGTTTGATGTTTAGGGTTTAGGATTTAGGGTTTAAAGTTGAGGGTTAAAAAGTGGACTTTTTATAACTTATGGAGGAACTAGTTTCCCCCAAAACCAACTCAAATTCTTATAATACACATTATTATTCATAAGAGCAAAGTCTTATGAATAGGTTCAATAAGACTTTAATCTTATGAACAGCTTCAAATAAGACTTTAGTCTTATGAACATGTTCATAAGATTTTGACACTTATATGTTAAATGTGTTAGTTATAAGAGTTTGATTGCTGTTTGACCAAATTTGACCAAAAAAAAATATTATTTTTTTGTAAAAAAATGAAAAAAGTCATTTTTGTAACTCTTATATGATAATTATGTGTAAGTAATAAGAGTTTGACTGCTGTTTGACCAAAAAAAATTATTATTTTTTTTTGTAAAAAAATGGAAAAAGTGATTATTTTTTTTACTCTTATGTGTTAGTTATAAGAGTTTGACTGCTATTTGACCAAGTTTGACCAAAAAAATTATATTTTTTTGTAAAAAAAATGAAAAAAAGTAATTTTTGTAACTCTTATGTGTTAGTTATAAGAGTTTGACTGCTGTTTGACCAAGTTTGACCAAAAAAAATTATTATTTTTTTGTAAGAAAATGAAAAAAGTATTTTTTTGTAACTCTTATATGATAATTATGTGTAAGTAATAAGAGTTTGACTAAGTTTGACCAAATTTGACCCAAAAAATTTGTTACTTTTTTTGTAAAAAAATGGATAAGTGATTATTATTTTTTTACTCTTATGTGTTAGTTATAAGAGTTTGACTGTTGTTTGACCAAGTTTGACCAAATTTGACCAAAAAAGTTTATTATTTTTTTGTAAAAAATGAAAAAAGTAATTTTTGGTAACTCTTATATGATAATTATGTGTAAGTTATAAGAGTTTGACTGATGTTTGACCAAGTTTGACCAAAGAATTTATTATTTTTTTTTGTAAAAAAATGGAAAAAGTGAAATTTTTGACTCTTATGTGTTAGTTATAAGAGTTTGACTGCTGTTTGATCAAATTTGACCAAAAAAATTAATATTTTTTTGTAAAAAAATCAAAAAGTAATTTTTTAAACTCTTATATGATAATTATGTGTAAGTTATAAGAGTTGACTAAAATTTGACCAAAGAAGTAAAGTTGGGAAGATATATGTGGGTATTTTAGTCTTCTTACATCATTTTTCTAGTGACGGGTGTATGAGGAATTTTCCATCTGAATTTTCTTTATTTAGGTTTAAATCTGGGCTTAGGGGCCTAGAGTCCAAGGCCCATTTAGAATTGCCTTATAGTTAAGTGACCAAAATATGCTTTTTGCCTTTAAAATTTTCCTGCAATCTCCTCACAAAGTCAAGATAGAAAGAGTATCAGCAATGGTCACATGATAGAAGAGGACCCACACTTCCAGCCACTACTACAATAGTGAAAGCTCCCTTAGTGTGTGTGTGTGTGTGTGTGTGTGTGAGAGAGAGAGAGAGAGACTTGTTTAATTGAAAAGGACAAGAAGTGATAGTCTTTTCATGCACAACACGTGGAGGATTAGCATAAACTGGGTTGCTAAACTAGGTATAATTATATACTCCACTTACAAGTAACTTTTCTTCAAAGTGAAAAGGAAGCAATAAAAAGATGCACAGCCCTAAGCTTATTGAATTGACATCTATTTAGCTTCTAGTGCTTTGACCCTATCCCTGATTGTTTTTTGCTTTGACTATCAGCCTAATTCGGTATTCAAGAACCTTTTTACTTACTTAATCATAACATAGACGAATAAGAGGAGAGGTATTCAAGAACCTTTTTACTTACTTAATCGTAACATAGACGAATAAGAGGAGAGAGACGGAATTAATGGGGAAAAGGGCTAAAAAGAAGTCCAAGAAGCCATGAACACCATGGAATTATCAAATAAAAGATGCTATAGCTTACTAATTCAAAATGCTTTTCTCTTCGGTGGAGTTCACAAAGTCAACCCTGAAAAAAAAAAAAAAATGCTGATTGGGTACGAGAATGATGGTGTTGATGGCCACTGAGGAAAAGAGTCGAAAAAGACTGAAGGAGATACAGACATATTGCATAAACTATCTGGTTCTCCAGCATTTAGCTAATTTAGCATTCAAAAATGACAATGAATTCAAAAATGACAATGAATGCGCCTCCAAAGAAACTCCATCATTATAGTTACGTAGCAAGTCCAAATTTTGTGCTTAGAAGCTAAGAATGCAAAATATCCGCGTTAACGTGCAGTACGTGCAACTACAACAGGGGCCTATGACGATTGAGTCGTTGAGATTCACTAGAGGATAAAGACGTGACTCCATAAGAAGATAAATACAAATCATCTAATCCAACTAACTGAAAAAAGTCGGTCAAACATTAGGTTGAAAGGAAAGGCAGAGAAAGTATAACTTACCTGCATTATGCAGCAAGTAAAATGGAACCATTTACTTGAATATCATAGCTGCATACATGTAATTGGTCATAGAAATCCTTTCATAAAGTGTATATAGTAAATATAAAATTACTAAAAAATAAATGAATTTGCCAGTCTCAAAACTTTTACTAGAGCTACACACTTTCAGGAAATTAGTATGCTATATGAGTCATGCAAAGCTAGGTATACATGGTCCTAGTATCCACTTACTTGAGACTTAAATGTGAGTTGTACAAAGTTGATCTATGTAGATACCCAAGGTCACAGAACCCAAATGTTAGGAAATTCATCCAAGTATCTCATTTGAAAAAAACCCTTCTACCGACACTATACGTCAGTTTTATGTCAGTCTACCACGCAATTAAGGTACATAGACAATTAAGAAACAGAAGTCACGAACATGTCACCTAGTTGCACGGCTTATGACTGATCCTCCTTGGTCTCCGCGTCACTAACTTCTGGGAGTTCTTCAGTATCATCCACATCGTCAATGGGTATTTCTTCACTATCACAATTAATGGAACCTGTACTAATACCAAATGAGATTGCAGAGACCGCTAGAAGGAAAGCATTGGTGCTATTGTACAGTTGATAAATGAACCACTCTGTATTATTTATGTTATCACATTATCAGACTAGAGGGGAAGATAATAGGAATTGAAGATTTCGCATAAACAGCATGAAAGCTACATCGATTTCCCTATCATACATTAGTTGTGCATATAATATACAATTTACAAAAAGTAATGTTCTAGTTTTTGTTTAAAATCATACAAGACAGCTAAGACTCCTCAAGCATCACATAATGTGCATGAACTTCAATATAACTAAAGGCCACACTGATAGGACCTATGGATGTTGAAACATTAAACCCACAAAAGATAAACTCAAGTCTTGCAAACCAATTACCCGTTTATAAGTGTCCCCTGTAGACTAAAAAGGTTTTATGAGAACACTTGAGTTCAACACTTTTACTTTGATACCCTTAAGATATTATTTAGTGGGATCAAGTCAATGTGACTCGTTGCTTTTCCTATCTTATAACTAGATAGGAAGTGCTAGACAACTTGGTTAAAGAAACTTTCCGTAAAGGGCAATTATTTTTGGACTTTTCAACTTTTCGGTTTACCTGATGTGGGTTTCATGTCACAGTATAACCCTTCATGTAATCGGTGTTTTGAGCTTACAATGTGTACCATTGGTTCAGGTGGCACGGAGCAAGACTTAGCCGTCGAGCCTGCTAGTATAGAGAGTTTTCTCTGTTAATGACAACCCCTTAATGTTTGGGGATCCATCTGAAACCAATTGTCTTGTGAGAGGTGTGGTCATAAGATGTTCATTAATTGTTTGTTAGCCTTGATTTTACACGATTTGGATTTAATGGCTCAACATGAACTTTGTAATAATCCTTTGTCAACTAGTTTACAAGATGCAAGGCCCATATTGATCCAGGAAAAGTTTGGCTACAAGTATAGATTGAAGCCATCCTTTAAACCTACATATGTTGGCTCAGCAAAAAGTGTCATCTTTATAGTTATGTATATGATTTTCTCCCCCTGGAAGTACAGATATGGTGTTTGGTCTGAACTAATAAAGATCTAAGCTATTGGATGCAAATTCATGTACTTTCGCACACTATTACAGCTGAAACAGGCAGAACAGAACTTGAAAACTCATCCATCCCTTACATGCAAGTACTAAGTAGGTATATCTATAACAGCGGCAAAGATAACTGAATGATCTAGAGAATGACAGAAGTTTTACCTTTAGCAATATATGAGGATGGGCTTTGTGTTGGCTCCCTTTGTTGCAATGTGTTATCAAGAAGATATGGAAGTTCTAGAAACTGTAAGAATGCCTCTGTTTGCGGGTTCCGATGGTGTCCTGCCAACGAACAAATGAGTAAAATGTAAAACCAGTTGCTGCCCAAACCATTGATGGGGGTATGAAACGTATAATGACTAGAGAACACATCAAATATCATTATCAGAGATTTAAAAAAAAAAATCAAGAAACAATATTTATGTTATAGTCACTGGTGTAATGGAGGATAAGCCTCTTCTTTTATATCAAAAAAGGAAAGAAAAAAACTTTCTTTTCATTTTTCTGGATGAAAAAATAAACAGTTTTTAGGATAATTTGGTAGAGTTTGATCAAAACAGGTCAATCACACATTGAACCACTGTACTTTGATGAAGCCTCGGTTTTAACCACAAATGTATATTATTTAGCACTTTTTACCATTCTATCGTAGGGATTTTAAGGGTAGTGAGTGCGTATCTAAGACTGTTTAAAAGTGTTAAAAAAAATACAAGAGTGGTTAAAACCAAAAGTTCATCAAAGTAGAGGTAGGTCAAAACTGTATAGGCCATCAAATATAATAACATCTATTCATGGAAATTAAGGACCTCAAATGTTCCATTTATATAAATTGCTCGAAGACACTTCATGCTGCACCAACTTACTGAACACAGAAAAATCCTGAACTTATGGTTCAGTAATAGAATATGATGATGCCAATGAAAGCTGACAGCCAATGTTGTGCACATTATATCCCAAATATTACCATAAAAGGAACCATTAGCAACAGACTGAGAAGGATTGTAGCATGGAACTGTCCGCACGAACTCAAAAGGCTTGGCCTCTCCTTCTCTAGTTTGTAGCTTACTTTTGACCCATTCACGGCATTCTTGCATGTCAAGATGCACATCCCTATAAACAAAACAGAACAAATCAGCAGCTACTCCCTACGAGTTGATTCCAAGAAATAAGATTTCACTCAAGACACATACCCATAATTTGCATGTTTTCTGGTTAAAGGAAGAATGGAGTTGAACCTTCGGGTTATTGCAAGCCATTCTTCATCATATTGAATCTCGTAAGGCCCTGGCTCTGATTCAATTTCAATGATCTGTAGAGACACAATTATACGGTTCATATCCAGCATAAATTATACTCCCTCCGTCCCCAAACACCTTGCACTAATTTCCTTTTTGACTGTCCCATTGGTAAGACCCCTTTCCAAAAATGTTCAAGTTTTATTATTTTTCTATTCTCCCTACCCCACTTGTCATACTCACACACTTAGTTTTGGGCACCACTTGTAAATCCCACTCATCTTATCATACTCGCAACCTCTTTCCCACTCACAATACTTTTGAATATATATAATCCTTTCTTAATTCCCGTGCATTCTCAAAATGGTGCAAGGTGTTTTGGGATGGAGGGTGTAGTTTATTTGGACTACAAGAAAGATTGTCGACGATACCTGCAAAAATTTCCGTCTAGGGATGCACTTATCAAGAGCAAGAAACTTTGTGACTGGACCACCCTCCCCATGTTGAACAAGAGCAGCAAATTTGCAGTGTAGGTGAGCAGCAAACCAATAAGGAGGTTTTAGCTTTTCCAGTAATTCTGCAGCAGCTTTGCTTCCCAAAGTTCTACTATGGATCTGAAGAAGTATATACGCAAATGACCAGAAGTTTCTCAATCAGAAATTTAGAAGTAAACAACTAGCACCACCAAAACAGTTGTTTAGACACAATGAGGAAGGGGGTCACTCGAAACAAGAAAAAAATCTTGAGATAACAAATTAATTTTGGTTTTACTCCACGTGATACAAGAAACAACAAATTGGTGTGTATGGATGATTAAAATTTGCAAGTAGACCAACCGGACTGGTAACAATTGTAACCTAAAGGCCAAAAACAACATAGTATATCATCTAGGCCAATTGTCAGAACTACATTACTATCAACAGGATGTCAATAATAAGGAACAAATCTAGGAAAGCTATCCAAGACACAGGCGGAGCCAAGGCTTAGATTATGGGGGCAGCTGCCCCCATTTGTTTTTTTAAATGTAGGAATTCAGCATTTTAATATTTCAAAAATATTGCTTTTCACCTTTAAAATTAATACTCCCCCCCCCCCCCCCCCCCCTCTTTGTATTAAGAAAAAATCACTATATCAAAATTTTGCCCCCACTTTAGACTAAATTTAGGTATTAAATTGTAATATTCTATATTCAAACTAAACTTTCCCCTGTTTAAAAAAAATCTGGCTCCGCTACTGATCCTAGATGTGCACTTGTATAGAAGGGGGGCATGAGGATATACATACTGATATCAAAACAGTAAGGCCTAGTTTGGCGCACGGGAATGGGTGTTTGGGAAAGGGAATGCAATATCTAGGTATCTGAAATCCAGAAATGACATTCCAATTCCCATGTTTAGCATGTGGTTATGCCTAAATTAAGGAATGGTTTTCAGATTACCATTCATGTGTTTGGTTTACATACCTATCTAACTGGAACGTGTTTTTTTTTTTTTTTTTTTTTTGACATTATGATGTAATAGTTAGTTATTTTCACTAAATTAATCTGCTTCAATTCTTATGAACAAAATGTTATAGAATTATATCTGATAACATATAATTTTTCATCAAAAAGTTACAACGAAATTTGATAAACAATCAGATATAACTATGCAATCCAATCCAGTTAGTGAAGGTCAGGATAGTGGATAGTTAAGGAGTTTCATACACAGGGGTTCTAAATCTACTCTTGCCGTCCCAAAATGATTTTTCTATTTGCCATTTTTCATTGTCCCAAAAAGTTCTTTCCATTTCTACAATTTAGGCTTAAGAATGCAAATAAAAACATGACAAATGAAGCAATTGTTTATACCCTTAAAAAAATTGAATAGTCAAATAAAAAAATCATTTTGGGACGGAGGGAGTATTTAGAAATTCATGAAGTGCGTTACAACTCTGGGATGGACGAAAACGGATAACAAATTTACCAAGAGAAAAGTAACTACTTACATTTTATTTATTCCCATACTTTTGCTTGTTGCTGCTGCCGACTTGTAACATGGATGTATACATATCTATTTATATATGAGCTCATTAATTAATATAGAAGGGGGTGAAAAACCTTTGATTTGGGACGGGGGAGTATACATTAATAAGAAAATGGTAATTTACTGCTTTGTCACACTCACACTTTTAAGAACAATTGAAACTAAGCTCTTTCGTTTCTCTTTACCGGGCGATTTGACGGACGTACTTCTTCAGAAATCAAATATTTTCTCCTTCATAAAAATCTGGAGTTCGTGTAGAGAAAAAGAAAGAACGAGAGAGAGGAAGGAAAAAAATACCAGATCGAGAACCTATCGTTGTTGGGATGGATTATTGTTACTAACGAGTGAGGTCATATATATATAGCGTTGCAGAATAATTTGGCGCAATATTTCACCGCTTCGTTAAATATTCCCGCTCGTCTATAACTTGGGAATGGATATCTAAAACCCACCTAAAATCGTGGGTTTCAGATTACTGTTAATAATAGGTATTTGATTCCTGTGGGAAACCAATGCCCTTTCCCTTATCCCCTTAAAATAAGTAACCAAATGAAGATAAACGTTTGCTTGGAATGAAATTCCCATTCCCACCCCTAAATGCCCGTATGCCAAACGAGGCCTAAGTGCTTCATACGCAAAGAACCAATATATCTCGAGTTGTTGAAGACCAAACCTACCAACTGAGTGAAACACACTTTACTTCAGCAGCTATTAAGAATCTCATGAATACTGTTTTATGAACACTAGTATCACAAAGAGAGGGACAGAGAGAGATCAGTGTCTTTGACGAAAACAGCTTAACTCAACTACAAAATCAAGCGGACTGCACAACAAATAACATGCAAAAACTTAAGGAACGTCAGTTATCATTTGTGATGTGTGACCATCTAAAAACTACAAGCTAGTTAGCGAGCATGCTTCCAGCTGATGCATGAAAAGGAATTAAGATATTATATGCTTAAAATAACGCAATCACCTCCCCCCCCCCCCCATTAACATCAGATTTATTTATTTTTTTGAAAAAGATACATGCATGACACTGAAAATAAACCATTAATGTTTATAGGAAATAATATCCTTCAAAGTAAGAACCAAACTAGAGCATAGTTTATCATATTTCCAATTACCTCGTTCTCAAAATGAGGTTTATCACGAACAAGGTCTCTCCAGTTGCCATGGTCGGTGACACCAAGGGGCCAATCATGTGAGATAAAAATATCAACAGGTTCTTGCACTTGCATGAGTTTGTGAACATCGTATTCGCGCACATGATATACAGATTTGATATCACTCTCATTATAGGGCGGCCTTTCAAAATGGCCTGCTCATGGAACAGAAGGAAAGCAGAGTTTTAGCTCTTATGCCATGTGATTGGTTGCGGAATAAAAGAAAATTTGAATAAACTCGATCACAAAATATTGAGCTCACGGGCTCGGCAATAGCCTTTAACTTGTGTATCACAGAAAGTTACATAGTAGAGAAACAATGTCCACAGACAATCGTACAACAGATTATATAAGTACTTGTATGGGCTAAAAGTGTATTAACGTAAAGCACACGCATCAACTCATACAATAAGTACACACATAACCAACCTAAACGATAATCGCGAGACTTGTAAATTCCAGAGAGCCCCCCAATGCGAACATTCCCAAACTTAACCACTCCAGCGAACCCCAGGAAGTATATATTAGGTGCTGCCCACCCTCCATAGTATCTAGAAAAGAAGAAAGCATGTTAATGACCTCTTATAACAGATCTACACCAAATGAGCAATAGTGTCTTAGGAAAAACAAACCAAAAGCACAATAATGCATACCAAAGGCAGCAGAAAAGCAATAAATGGCGGAGATGAAGGATAGTAACAGAATGCATATAGGGGGGGAAACTATCTACAGGGTGATAGTGATCTTAGCAGTCTCAAAAGGTCTTACTCGGTATTATTTAACAACTATGGGTGATAATTGAAACATGACTATGCTAGGAACAACTGCAGCCGTTTCTCTTCTTGTCCCACACACACATATATACTCCCTCCGTCACATAATAATGTGCAAAATTTCTCTTTTAGGTGTCATTGATAAGTCTCACTTTCCTAAAATGGACAACATTTATATTATATTTACCGTACCCCACTTGTCTCCTACTCATACACTTAATTGTCGGCCCCGCTAGCAAATCATATCTCACTTTCCATACTCACAAGCACTTTTCCACTCACAATACTTATGATTATACATAATCTCTACTCAATTCACGTCCATCCCCGATTTTGTGCACATTGTTATGGGACAAAGGAAGTATATATTATCATCTCTCCGACAACCTGCATCCTACAGAATGACATGCAATTTTATAAGACAGTCTAAAAAAATGTTGTATTTCTATATGGAAAGTTCTGCTATAGACAAAATGTGTCGTGGTACATATTGTTGGGATTGGATCCAAACTGGGGTCGAAGTATCGAGTCTACGCGGAAGAAAAAGGAGGAAATTGCAGGAAGAGCTTTTGAAGCCTATGCGTCCGCATGGTGCGGTGGCATAGGGGTGCTTATGCAGTTTGCGGATCGATCAATCTGGGAGCATGCAACTTGCAGGTGCTATGTGGTTGCACATAGACCCTATGCGTCAGCCTAGCCCCAAATGTGGTTGTTTCATGTTTTGTGCAGAATTCTTTTTTGGCGTGTGTGTTGTTATCCTTTAGGGTCTAGGTCTCTTGTATCCCCATATAAGCCAAGTGACGGCCATAAACACATTGAAACACCACCGACGTAATCCAAAGTTGGGACAAACTAGGTTAATAATTCTTGTGTGATTGTGTTTGCTTTTTCTCTTCTTCTTTATTCTTATATTGCTAGGGCCTAGTTTTCCAACACATATCATAATGAATCGATGCACAATATTTATAAGTGTGAATGTATGACTGCCTCCCAAAGTATGCAACTACATACTAGTTGAGCACAGGGAGATATAAGCTTTAGTACACAAATGATATACTCCCTCGGTCTTTTTAGTTTGTTCACACTTTCACCAAAACACGGGTTTTAAGGAAAAGTGTTTAATATTAGTAGTTGAGTGGGTGTTGTGAGTATGAAAAGTGTGATGGGACATGTGAGTGGGGTTGGAATTGTGAGTGAGATAATTGTTGTGGGTATGACAAGTGGGTCCCATTGAATAAAGAATAATATAAACTTTCTTTTTTTAGAGTGTGAACAATCAAATGGGACACCCAAGATGGCAAATGAAGAAATAAAAAAGACATGGAGTATATGGTAGCAGAAATCAAGTCAGAAATTTGTATATTAATACAGAACAAAACCTTCTTGTATTCTTTAGTTGATGACATTATTATCTCATAAAACAATGTCTACAAGGAACATTAGTTATGTTGAAAAATATGCATGACAATCAGCAACAAATTCAACAATGCATTGACCAGCTAGCTGCATTTGACCATGACTGCTTTTCTATAATTCACATATTTTATATAAGCATAATAACACATACTCCCTCCGTCCCAGTAGAAGTGTCACCAACTTTTGGGACACGGAGATTAAGAAAAGGTAGTAGGTGTGTGGTAGAAATGAAGAGAGAGAATGAGTGGGGTAAATAGTAGTGTTGGTTGAATAAAATGAGTGGTGGAAAGTGAAGAGAGAGAATGAGTGGGGTTGATTGAATATAAATATATTAAAACATTTCCATTTTAGGTAGTGTCACTTGTGCTGGGACAGACAGAAAAGGAAATAAGTGTCACTTGTGCTGGGACGGAGGGAGTATTTCTTTATTATCTCCAAGTTAGCTTGATGTTCCCCTACGACCAGTATTTCAATTATCGGAACATCACACCCCCCATCTCATGCCAAGCATTTGCCTACTTGTTGTCGCCAAATTTCCCAAACCTGCTTACTTGTTATATTTCTAAAGTTTCCAAACCATCTCAATCGATGTTCTTTTGTTACATCTCCTACAGTGACTAATTCCAGTTTAACTTTCGAAAGCATTTTCTTTTGTCTGTTTTAACTGCTATCCATCTAAACGTTTTCATTTCAGTAACTATCATTCTGCTGATGTGTTGCTTGTAAGTAGTACGGCAACCACCAATCACAATCTTTACACATAAATTAAAGAGCTATAGTAGCCATAAAGAGCTCCTTGTTATAGTTATACAGTTCAATGACTTCAATCACACCTTCATCCAAAAGGACTATTGCCCTTGACTATTGGCTAGCATCATCCCTAAAGTCACCCACTCTTGTCGTGGAGCTAAAACTGAGTAAAGGGAATGAAAATCTTTCAGACTCTCTCCCTAGCATAGCTAATTAAGCCTTAGTATTCTACAAAACAGATGATAATGTAAAATTGATCTACCTAATGAAGCTTATCATTCTGCGGCCCCACCCCAAGATACTTCAAAAAGGTATGAGCAGCTTAAACGATTTATCCTCAATTCTCTAGCACCAAAAATACAAAAGGGGAAAGCATAGAGTGCAAACAATATTGACATATACTCTGTATGTATAGCAATTAGTAAGTTGACACTGGATTTAACAACCAGTTCACAGCATTATCATCTATGTTTAAGAAAAATCGGAGTAACTTACAGCTCCCACAGATAATTGGATGCTTCATGATTTCCACCAATAAATATTGTTGGAAACGGTGCTTCTTTTTCTCCTGAGTAGTACTTCCAGAAAGAATTCATGCTCCGATATTTAGGTGGAACACTTAAGCTTCCCAAATCTTTCTCATTTCTAACAGCCTGCTCATGAATGGGTATCAATTTAGTTTGGCACAATATTACAGGTATCTCAAAATTAAATTTTAAGAAGGAATGCAAATTAAGTGACCGCAGGTTCTTTATTAAAGCAAATATAATGTTTGCAAGGAGAAGGGATTTGATTGGGAAAGGGAAGCAAAGTGTTATTAGTTCCTACCCATGTTTCAGAAAAAATGCACACAGTCACATGACAGTGTCACAGTAGGTCTGAATATGATCTAAAATCAAATTCATGTAAGTTTCAAAATAATTCTGAAGTGAATAGATTTGTTTGCTTAAACATCAAAAAGCTAAAACCTCTTCTTGTCACTGTAACAAACACCCTCTCTATCCCAAACAAAGCGTCCCTCTCTCGAAAAAAAAAAAAAAAAAAGTTATGCAGAAATGTTTATACTTTTTTTCTGTGAGGATACAAAGTTCACCTTTGCTAACTATCATGTTCCAGTGTACAGCTACAATACTAATGTATAAATAAGGGCATTCATGTACATGTGCTACTAAAATGGCCTAAAAGTTAAACAAACATAAGGAGACACCCAATTTTGGTCCGAGAGTAAAATATAGTTAGATAATATCATCGTCCTTCAGTTACAACAAAACTGGAAAACGGTTTTGACTCCTCTTTTATCCATTCATTTAACTTCCTGGAGTTCCTTTTACATTTTGCAGAAGTATCATACTAATGTCAGATTTTTCTTTTGGTCGACAAAAAGTGTATATACACAATTAATTGTATATTATGTGCCATCTACTCATATGCATCGAGCTCAAATCAAGGACCGAAATGAAAAATTCATTGACAGTAGAATGTAGAAACCAATCAATTACCTGAAAGTCGCCGCAGCAAATGAGAAGGTCAATCTTAGTGTTCTCAACTTGTTGCAAATGTAAGAGAGTTGCGTAAACATTGTCCAGGTCTCCATGCATACATCCTTCTACCGCAATCCTCATAAATGTCTACAACAATCACTGAAACCCTAGAATTTGAGAGAAGATAAACAAAAAAACGGAGAGCAGACTGCAACTATGTCTTGAGAAATTAAGAGAAGTGATTGTTAATGGGAGCTGTGGAAGAAGACTGGTGGCGAACTGCCGGCAGAATTACAGCGGACGGCGACGGTGAGGAAGCGGGAAACGACCGATAGAGGATGGCTAAATGAATTGAAGTTGCTCTTTCGGCGCGCCCAGCTGCAGGTGAATAAAATCGTAGGATAATTATGAAACGAGTTATTCACACTCTAGAACTTTTAGTAGGAGTGCATCGAGTAAACCACAAAACAAACCCGCTTACTGTGGCCCCAACATCACTTTGACATGTGTGTTATCAACTCGGTAAGTAAATATACTATGCGTACTATATTTTTATTATCAATTTTTCCGAAATCTGTAACGCCAGTCAAAATTCTAATGGGGCTGTTAATAACTTAACAAAAAGTATGACTCTTATTTACAAGTGTGACTCTAATATTCAAATTATTCAGCATTGCCCCTGAATCTTAATGAAGGTTAGAAAATTAACTAAAAGCATCATGTACATGCGACATGATTGGGTCAAACTAATCAAATTTAAAGCCAATTTAACTTAGTCAAATCCATTTTAAATCCAAGCCACTCTCTCTCCTCACCCCCTACGTCAGACCCACCCCTACCCATTTTCCAGGGATTTCGAACGCTCCACTGAGCGGTTAGCTCCACCCACTCCACTCAATGGCTCCGATTAGAGCCACCTCATTGGATTTTGTGTTCGACGGATGAGATGTGTTCGAGTTCGGTAGGACCCACAAAAAATTGAAATCATCTTAGCCGCACAGATGATGAGCTCGCCTATGTGGCCTTGATCGGAGGCGTTGGGTGGAGGGGTGGAGCTAAAATGGGTGGAGCGGTTCCGGGTCCATTTTCCAGAAATGTCAATTTATTCTCTCTTCTTTCTAATATCAAATCCAAAATCTCAAATCCCTAAGACACCAAACTCATATCTCACATTCAAAAACCAAAATAAATCCAAATCCCAAATTTCAAGTAGTTTTCAAAGAAATATAGCCATGTCGTCACTGTGGTATACTCCCTCCGTCACACTCGAATTAGGATTTTTGGTCAAACTAGTTATAGTTTGACCTAAATAATTATCTTAATAAAAATCTAAAAATAGTTATTGAATTTATTAATAATCGTGATACAATAACAATTTTTAGTTTTTTATTAACACCATTATTTTTCTTCAAATTATTGGTCAAAGTATAACTAGATTGACCAAGAATCCTAATTCGAGCGGGACGGATGGAGTATGAAAACAGATCTCAGTTAATTCACAACTTGAAGAGAAAAATTGAAGTGGGAATTGTGTTTGCGTTTGTCTTTTTTGTGAGACTGAGCTTTAAGAAGGCAAATTGATCCCCTGAAATCGACCCCTCGGCCGCCATGGCTGCTACTAGGGATGGCCAAACCGAACCGGAATCGGACCGGAACACCTTGAACCTTGACAAAAACCGGAACTGTGTGAACCGGAACCGTTTGTAGCACGGTCCGGTTCCGGCCATCCCCTCTGAAAACCGTGAACCGGCGGTTCCGAACCGCCATGAACCGCCTAGAACGAACCGGAACCGTTATCAAAACCGTCAAAAACAGTCAAATCGTTAGATTTCTAACGATTTCATCATAATTAACCGTTACTAACGGAATATTGACAAGAAAAGTTGAGTTTTGACTGTTTTTTTTAGTAAATTTAGTGAATAAGAATAATAAATTTTTGATGAGTATATAAAAGAAAAGAGAGACGGACCTCTTTAGTTTTTTAAACATTTTTTCTATACCTTTTTGTAAAAAAAAAAAGGGTAATAAAATATTATTATAATTGTTTTTTCTGTTAAAGATTTATTTTATTTTTTTTAAAAGGGAACTGTGGACCGGCGTCCGAACCGTAACCGTAACCGAAAGAGAAACGGTTCGGTTAAGGTTCAAGCTTTTCCAAAACCGGAACCGTGTTTGGTCATCCCTAGCTGCTACAACCAGTTGGGATTTATTCTTAATTTCTTAATGATAGAAAGAGATTTTTGTGATCTGGTGGGGGAAGGCAAATTGAATTGCTTGAGAAGTGGGGGTGGTTGCAGATCTGTTACGGGGATATATGGGGATATGTCGGAGAAGAAGTGGAAGCTAACAACATGGAAGAGGGAGGAAGTGCGGGGTCATAGAAACGAGATGACGGCGCCATTGAAGGAGAGCATTCATCGGTGGCATCATGAAGAAGAGCAATTGTCGGCGGCGTCCTGGGCGGGGGTAGTAGACGGTTGTTTCGGAAAGGATGGGGAAATCGGGAAGGGATACTTAGGGATCTTAAGGATAGGATTTTCAATATATGAGGTGAACATTATTTCCCTATTACGCATCCACTTCACTTCGGTGGTGACTGGGGTGGTCGGCGGTGGTGACTGGTGGTGGATGGGTGGAGGTAGGGCGGCACTTGGCTGGTAAGGGTGAAGGTGAGGGGCTAGGGAGAAAAAAGAGAGGAAGAAGATGATAAGGGGGGGTCATATTAAGATTAAGGGTCAATTTTAAAAATGTGAATCTAACTTTTTGTTAAGTTATTTACTGGAGTAAACGACATTTCTGACATCCATAATATTTAGTTTTTTCACTTTTAGATCTCTACTACCGAAACAACAAAGTAACATGTGTGCTATTGATAAATTAACAAAAGTAACCAAAATCGTTATCAATGTTATTAAAAATTAACGAGTGTTAGTTTTTTAGCAAATGCTACTTTGAAATTTTCAAATTGGTCCATAACCAAACAAAATCCTAACTCGCTTAACTGAGTACTAAATGAACCGCCACCAAGCCACCACCCTTGCTGCTCCACTACTGAACCGCCACCAAGCCACCACCCTTGTTGGAAATGTGCCTTTGGCCCACCAAAGTCTATTATCACCACCCAAATTGCAAATTCAAAACCTTCACACCCAAAGTCAAGCAAATCACAATCTGGGTTTTTAAAATAAAAAATTCAACTCAAATATGGGTTTTCAAAAATTTGTTTTAAAAACTCAACAAAAATTGAAATCAAAGTAAACCCAAATTTTGATTCTCACAAACCCACATCACAATTTTCAAAATCAAACCAAATCTGGTTTCCAAATTAAGCACAAATATGGACTTCGAAAAATCAAATCCAAAATTTGAAACTCAAATGCAAATCTGAAGTTTCAAAATCAACCAAATTCGAATTAAGGGTTATAGGGGTAGTTTCAGCATTTCAGAAAAATCTTAAACGATTAGATGACCCTTTTGTTGTTAAGGGTTATTTAGCTTGTTAAGTTTCTAATGCCTTTTAACGTCCATTAATTTTTTAACGATTTTACTTAGTTTTGCTTATTAATCAATAGTAGGCAGGTTTCTTTTGTTGTTTAGATAGTACGGAGGTTAAAGTGATATTCTTGAGATAGTACGTGTGACGACCCGTCCCAATTTCATATAAATTTTACACAGGATATTATTTTATAATTTAATTTGTGTTAGTTTGATTATTTTAAAAGACTTATTTGATCTATTAAAATAGTTAATAAAAGCATTTGAGTTGCAAAATGATTTACTAGCTTGAGTAGAAGCTAAAATAGTTGAGTTAGTATTTGTAAATAATGATAAGGGAGTTAAGTGTTAAAGTTGAAACCTTGGGGGTTAAAAGTAATTGATTAACTTGGAGGGGCCTAAGTAAAAATGACCAAAAGCATGATTAGATTTTCTTCTTATCCTTTCTCCCTCTCTGCGTATACACAAAACATACTTTCCCTTTTCTTTCTCTCTGGCTGATGAAGAAGGTAAGGTGGTGTTTGTTTTTTTCATTCAGATCTGAATGGAGTCTGAATGTCTAGCGAATCAGACCTTCTCCAATTCAGATTGTTTTTTTTTCAGCTTTCAGATCTGAATATAGACTTTTGATCTGAATGGAGTCTGAATGAATCAGACCTAAAATGAAGTCTGATTAGAGTCTGAATGGTGTCAGAAGCAACAATAATTAAAATGATTTTTCACTTTTCTTTTAGCAAATAAAAATCCATTATTATCCATTAATTCTCATGCTTATACATAATATTTCAAAAGGTTAACACTTAAAAAAAAAACAATTCAGATGTGAATTCAGATGAAAAAACAAACAGCTTGACCAAAAGCATGATTAGATTTTATTGATTCAGATGTGAATTCAGATTTCAAGACTTAACACTTAAAAAAAACAAACGCTACCTAAGTTTCTTCTTATTTCGATTTTCTTACTTTTAATTAATCATCCGTTCTAAAATCCGACTTCACCAAAATGTTCAGGGCGTCGAGTAGATCGTTTCTAGCCGAATAGAATATATTTTCATCAATACTTTCCCCGTAGTAGGTAAGTTACTACTCCCCTTTAAATTATAATATCGCTCATGCATATTATATGTGGTACTTTTCTTGATAATTATTGTTTTGTGGGAGTATTGGAGCTATTTGTTAATTGGGCTATTTTGTGAGTATTCTCACCGTTGGAATCATTTCTTGGGTTTATATACATAAAATAAGAAGTTGTGAAAGTACTTTTGAGACGGTGAATTAGAGTTAGAATGTTAAATAAATATTTGGGAAAAGTTGTAATAGTACTTTTGAGACGGTGAATTAGAGTTAGAATGTTAAATAAATATTTGGGGGAAAGTTGTAATAGTACTTTTGAGACGGTGAATTAGAGTTAGAATGTTAAATAAATATTTGGGGAAAGTTGTAATAGTACTTTTGAGACGGTGAAATAGAGTTAGTGTGAAATAATTAAATATCACTGGCGGAGGTGAGTGGGCGACCGCCCAAATAGGGCCGACGACCGCACATATTTCTGGATTGTTTCTGAGCCTGGGAGAGTGTATTTGGGCGACCACACAGACTGTTGTGGGCGGCTGCACAGTCTGCTGGAAAAACTGATGTGTTCCAATTTAAATGATTTAGGATTCATTTTATGTTCAGTTCTTGAGTCCTATTCTAGGGTACATAGATAGGCGTTGTGGAACACAAGGATGTTAGGAATTGGTTCGATTATGAACGGATGTAAGGTGTGAAATGGTGGTAAAATGCCTACGGATTTGTTTAGCATCTTGATGGTGTATTTATTCGGATTCCCTATTTGGGAATCCTAAATGTAAAGAAATGGTTGAGTTCATAGTCATCGTACTATTTATGAGTAACTCATAGAAAATGTTCGACTGTAAATACACGGGGTGTATTTATGACTAAGTATGATATGGTTTTGTTTAACATCTTTAAATGTGGTATTGTTCGGATTTACTGCTTTGGAATCTTACGTTAAAAGGAATGGTTCGTTTGTGATCAGGTGGGAAATTCGTAACCGTTTGGGTTCATTTTGGTGTTGTTACATCTTTATGATGCTTTTGTGGGATTTTCTACTTTGAAATCCTTTGTTTGAAAAATGTTTCTAATGCACATGGTTGTTGGGCTCTTTATGAGCAGTTTATCATCTTTATGATGTACTTGGTATGGTTCCCTATTCTGGAATCATATACTGATTGTGATTTCGTTTAAAGTCCAGTTGGTCTTACTTGGTTGAGTCGGGCAGTGGTTGGAGATTATAATGGATCCCGAGCCAAGTCCATTATAATGTTCCCACTGGTAACCCCTTTTTACCCTTCCAGATTGGCCTTGGTTGGGATGAGCTAGCTCCCTTGTGTGAGTATTCTAGCTACACGTTTTGGTTGATATAAGTTAGCTCCCTTGTGTGAGTATTCTAGCTACACGTTTTGGGTTATGACTTTATGTCATTTTCCCCCCGTTGTTCTTGTTGTTTGGTTCCGGAACCCCTGCTTCAGCTCTTTGATGTTGCCATGTTGATGCTGCTCTTCGATGCGGCTTTGTTGATGATGTTCAGATTATTATATCCTTTTGGGAGAACCTTGGCTCAGTATCATTTGTAATGTGTTTATTTCAGCCTTATGTGCTGTGTTGTGAGTTGGCTTCGCCACTCGTGTTATATGCTACGTGATTGCACATTGAGAATGCTCATTGGATATTATTATGTACATGTTAGCATGTCATGTAGTTGCATTAGTAACTTACTGAGATTTATCTCACCCCGTTCCTTTCAAATTTGTTTTCCTTAGTTCACAGGAAAGCTAGAGGTAGTAAGCTGTGAGAGCTGATGTTGTGAGACTGTTCTGAGCAGGTTATACTCTTTTGGGGATGGTTGCTCTACGGAGCTTTTGGGTATTCTTGTTGTGAGGCCGTGGTGGTACAGTTTTATGTAAATACTGTGATATTTTGGGTATATATGTTATTAGTCGTTCGTTCATCCGTACTTGTAAATAGTCTCCGAGTTATAATCTCGTTGAGGTGTAGTCTCAATAGCTGATGTGGTTTTGTTATCGACATGTTTATGATATTATATTGGTTTTATAGCAGTGTTCACGCGCCTGGTTCGGTATTTATCATTTTAGAGATGTATATTATGCTATTTTGTTATTTATGGAATTAGATTTTTTTTTTTTTTTTTTTTTTTTACGGGGCGTGAGAGTACGGATGTCAAAAATGTGGTTTACTCATATTTACTGAGCTCATAGTATGCATGTCAAAGTGATATTGGGGCAATAGTACGCGGATCCATTTGGTTTACTCGGAGTACATACGTACCCGTATGTATGCAGTATGATAAAAAAAAAAATCGGTCCCTCTTTAATTTATAAAAATAAATTATGAGACAAAAATAAAAAAAATGATTAAAAATATGATGTGTTGTAAGTATAAATAGTTGAGTGTGAGAGAGAAAGTTGATTAGATAATAATAAGTAAATAGTTGTTGTGAGTAGGACAAGTGAGTCCCACTGTTTAAAAATTATTACTAAAACATTTTTATTTTGAAATTTTATAGATTAAAGTGGTACAACCAAAATAACAATTTTTGTAAATTAAAGATAGACGGAGAGAATACATTGCATAAAACTCTAATGCATGAGTTTGCTAAATAATTTTACAAGTCCGAATAACAACAATTTCTTGGAATGAGTGAATACTCCCCCAATTCTGAAAGTTTTATTTCTTATTTCGGAATTTATAAATTTATAATAGTATGTGTAGTACGCACGGAAAATTGAGATAGGAGAAAATCAAATAATAAGTGAATAGTTTCAAAGAAGTAGTATAAAATTTTCATTTCGAATATATGATTTTCCAATAAATACTCAAAAATGGGACTTTTTAATGGATTGGATGAGTAAACTCATTTGATTAACTTTCATTATATTTTGTCAGTCATTATTACACTAAAATGAAAAAGAAAAAAACATAAAAAATAATGAATAACATAGATTAACCCTTTAGGCCAAACTATTTTTTTGGTTATGAAACTATAGGCCAATTTGCAACGTTATCCTTGTTCTCTATCTATTTTACCGTCATCACTAAGCTATTTTACGTGTTCTAACGTCCACTACGCTCAATAAATTGTAAAAAAAAAAAAAAAAACTTAATGAAAGTTAATCACGCGATTAACTTGGCTTAAGCCTTTGACTTTGGTGAGTTTGTAAGTGTTCGTTGAGTTGGAAGTATTGGTGTGGGGGTGTCAAAATGTAACTTTTAACTATTGACCCGAAAAGAAAGTTGAATTACTACTTATTGTTTCAAAATGATCTTCAATTTTTAAGAAACTTTTCCCAAATGAATGATTTTTTATCAAAACACTTTGTTCTTAAATATTTATTTTATCATTGTTTTCCCTATTCATTATATACTTGCAATATTAAAAGTTTAAAAAGTAGATATCAATGATTTGCATACGCCTTTGTTACCAAAATTTATATATATAAAAAAAACCGGTTTTCTTAAATTTCTTCAATATGAAAAAAAACATCAATTCAAAGTCGAAAAAGTGCATATTAACACCATTCTTTTCCCGCAATGCAGCCACCACCAACCTCCATTTTCGACACCCGCCAATCAATTTAAAACTCAAAAGTACACAGCCACAAAGTCATATATGGGTGTGTATCAGTGCATGGCAAAAGATTTTGATTACGTAAAAAAGTTAACACATATCAAACTACAACAAAATTACAGTATTAAAAATCAAATTACTAAATTTACAATATTGGAAACCAAATTATAAACTTGATAAAAACATAGGTTAGTGAATTAGGCGAGGGGAGAGGTAGTTAGTGTTTTGTTTGAGGGGCGGAGATAATTTCGGTATTTAGGAGTTTAATTTGACTAGTAAACGGGAGATGAGGGGTGTATGGGCAATTTCGATTTGAAGTGAACTCCTTATTTGACATTTGGATTGATTTGGAATAAAATCTGGGAAGCGGGCCCTTGAGGAATTATTCCGAACCAAACGCTCTATAAACTGTAAACTTAACTTCTTTGTTCACCTCTTTTAAAGTGAAACACAAAACCACGTGTCAGCTGGTCAATGGGGCCCTGACGCGTACTTTAGCTACAAACAACCATAGGTGCGCCTGCCAATCTGGCGCTCGTCATTTTCGCTCCCATCTCCGCGGTAAAATCATTTCCAAATCTGAGGCCGCCATTCCTTTTCCACCGGAATTGCATTCCTCCGACCAATCCACTTCCAGTGAACAACTGAGTATTCAATCGGTAATCCATTCGGCTTTCCAATTTCCCTTTTATAGAGTTTCTTATTCAGATGGAATTCATATTTTGTTCTTACTGATCGGATCTATGGCTTCGATCCGGAGAACAAACTCGCCGTATCACAATCGTCCGTACCAAAACGGAGGGAGTCCATTTTCCGTCCAATCTCCGTCTCACAAGCTTAGTAGTTCTCCGTTGTCGACATTCAGCGTCGGCGTCGGTGGACTTATTGCCGGCGACAAGTACTCCAGGAAAGGTCAATACATATTTCGTAAATCGTTTTTTAGGTTATTGTTGTTTTTCCTACTAGGTTTTGTTCTAGGTTTCGCTCCTTTTGGTGATTTTGACGACGCTAGAGCTCGTGATTTCTCATTCGAAATCAAGGCTCCGGTGATCACTGTTGAGGAGAATTTCGGTGATTTAGTGATTCCTGCACCGAAAGACTTCGTGTTGGATAATGTTGAATTGGCCATTGAGAAGAGGAATGATGTGAAGGAGAGATTTGATTTTAGCCCTAGGAAGCAGTTAATTATAGTGACTCCTACTTATAATCGAGCACTTCAGGCGTACTACTTGAATAGACTTGGTCAGCTACTCAGGCTCGTACCTCCGCCACTTATTTGGATTGTGGTGGAGATGAATGACGCTTCAATGGAAACTGCAGCAATATTAAGGGAGATGGGGATTATGTACAGGCATTTAGTGTGCACAAAGAATTCCACTAGTATAAAGGACAGAGGTGTACACCAGCGTAATACAGCACTCGAGCACATTGAGCAACATAAGCTTGATGGGATTGTTTACTTTGCTGATGATGATAATATGTATTCCCTCGAGTTGTTTGAGAGCATGAGGGAAATCAGGTACTTCAGCTTGAATTTAACTTGCAGTTTATTAAGTTTTAGTTTGCTATGATCCGAGTATTTGGACGCTGTTCTGCCTTTTGAATGTCAGCTAATATAACTGCAACGTGTCTTAAAATACTTCCATAGGCTTTATTGTGTCATTTAGACCTGACAGTCACACTCATGCTTGTTATTCCTTGATAGAATAAGAGGTCATCGATTGAGGCAATTTAAGTTATGGTTTATAAAACTTCCCAGTAAACCTACATAAGTAGGAAATTAATAGAAAAGTTTAGAAAACAATACATTTACAGAGATTGTATAGAGAAAACTCACTATGACTTTGTCCTATTTAATTGGGGTCCGCACCATGAATCCAGTTTTTTTTTTCTCTCCCTATTTATCTAGAGTTAACTCCAACTGAAGATCATAATGTGCCCAAACTCACTCTCTCAGTCTTGATAATTGTTGTCTGGGTTAGGTAAGGTCTTCTGGTACTTCTAATATGTTTGTTTCGAGTTCCTTGTTTACCAATCTTACCACAATTCCATCTCGACCTTCTCAAAGATTGTCCAAGGAAAATGTGCAGAAATGCATTAAAGGGTTTTAGAGTTACAAGAACTTGAAGCATTTTTGTATTTATTCGGTTTTGTGCCATTCTTTGTTGCTTCCTTATATTTGCTACTATCAGTTCCAATCAATGAGTCTGATAAGTCTAATAATTAAGGAGATACCAGTATACTTGGAGTTGGTTTTAGTTAGAAATATGTTTATTGTACATAAGATGCTCGTGTCATATGTGGAAGGGCAAAGCTATAATGGTATGGAGATTGAAGACGTAACTTTTAAAAGTGGACACTTTAAGTGGAAAATCAAAAAATCGGACAGCATAAGGGACGGAATAGTTTAGATTCTTGAAGTAAAGAGCATACTCAAGTTTTGTTTCAGTTGGCGTGGAAGATTAAGGCGCCTCATGCTTGTCTACCATATATTGTCGTTCTTTACACCTGGCAAGTTTGCATCCAAAATATTCTTTTTATATTAATACTGCATTTCGACATATACCTGTCACGCTTTGCCACATGGCAGTTCAATCCCTGAATGTTTTCATTCAGGGATTTTTAAACCAACTGGTTTGAGAACAAGATTTTTGAGATGGTATTTGTAGTAATGATCCAGTCTAGCTTCCCTATTAGCTATTTCTGGTGTCAGAACAAGAGATTTCATATTTTGCCTTGCAGTAGGAGTCATGATTGAGCCTAATGTCCATGTCAGCTATTAACCTCATAATTATTAGAAGAATCACTCCAAATTAACAGAGAACGGGTGCACTCCTCCAGCAACCCCCACCCCCGGCCCCTCGCCGCCCATGGGACATCAGCTTTAGAAAATTAATTATGCAGGTGATGCTTCTGAAGATTTAAAGTTACATGATCAACACCCAGATTCTCGGAAGCTGTAAATACTGAAAACCTACTCTTCATTAATTAGATGATTCTAAATAAATGAAGCGAACGACATGGGAGAAGAGGATGAGGTGTATTTGAGTTGATGTGCCAGGATGCAGTGGCCTTATGAGGCCTATTTCATGAGAACAAATTGGGTTCCTCAATTATTTGATTAATTCATACACGAGTTTTTCTTTATGTTACTGGAATGTGATTTCCTCATTGCATGTTTTCGTATTGATGAATCCTGTCTTGCAATTGCAGCCGTTTTGGCACCTGGCCTGTTGGGATGCTTGCCCAAAGCAAAAACAAGGCAGTTTTGGAAGGCCCAGTCTGTAACGGAAGTCAAGTTATCGGATGGAATACCAATGAGAAAAGTAAAAGGCTCCGTAGATTTCATGTTGATATGTCAGGGTTTGCATTCAACAGCACCATACTGTGGGACCCAAAGAGATGGAAACGACCGACCTCAGCTCCAATTCGGCAACTAGACACTGTGAAGGAGGGTTTCCAAGTATGCACCATATGTCTACTTAACTCATTATTCGAACAAACTCGTACCCTCCGTCCCAAAATGATAGTCCCATTTCCCCTTTTTGTTTGTCCCAGAAAGTTAGTCCCAAATCCAAAATTAAGGCTTCAAAATCACTGAATTCATAAAACTTACAAAGTAATGTTTGAAAAAACTCAAATGGGGCTCTCAACTTGGGACGGAAGGGAGTATGTATTTTTAACGAAACATTTGTGTTTAAGTTGAACCTTACTGATAGACCCTGTGTATCTCCAGGAAACAACATTTATAGAACAAGTAGTGGAAGATGAAAGCCAAATGGAAGGTACACCCCCAGGTTGTTCAAGGATAATGAACTGGCACCTCCATCTCGAATCTCATGAACTTGGTTATCCTGGAGGCTGGCTGCTTCAGAATAATCTAGACGTTTTCCCTTCTGATTGAGTGACAAAGCTTGCATCTCTAGTCTTTTAATGAAACATCCTGAGAAAGGTATGAATCTTAGAACTTACTATTTGCAGCTTTTATTTTTGGACAGAGGGTAGGGTAAGAGGTGGAATAAAAGTGGGACTGATTTCCTGGGGGCAAATTAACACAAGTTTTCTGCATACTCCCCCGTCCCTAAATGATAGTCACATTTCCTTTTTTTTTGGTTTGTCTCAGAAAAGTTAGTCTCATTTCCAAGATGAAGGCTTCAACATCATTGAATTTCTAAAACTTACAATGTAACCTTAAATGTTTGAAAAGTGAAACGAGAATGTTATTTTGGGACGGATGGAGTATTTTATCTTCTGAAGGACAGATGCTGAATTATCTTGTTAACAGTTTCCCCAAGTTATGCAATGCTGGAGGGTTGTTGATTTGCAATTGTTGTTGCATCTGCTGCCAGCAGAAACAGAAGCAGCTGGCCTGGCCATAGAAGTAGCAGTGGGGATAGAAGAATAGAATCATCATTTATTTTTTTCCGTGTGGAATTATTTTCCATAATATTCTTTTTTTAAATGAAATTTGAATTTTGGTGTAAAGTTTTGGTAAAGATATTGGTGAAGCAGAGGGTGCAATTACCCCGTGTTTACGTGAGTCTCCATTATAACCTTCAAAGTCAGAAGCAATTCATTTGTAAGGCCGGCCGGCCGGTCGGTCGGTCACTAATGTACAGCTCTGTGGCTTGAGCATTTTATTGAAGTCATGGAGTCCGAAAGTTGTATGAATTTTGTGCTATAGATTCTATTCGTGTATGTCGTACCGTTTAAATCAGTCAGATTGTTCCTCAAAAGCTGGTGCAACGTGACGTGAGTCCAATTTTTCTTTATATCGTGTGACATTTGTAATACAACAACTTATTAGCACAATCATGGGATCAGTCGTAAAAATTCAAGCACTAATGGCGCACAACGTAAGTCTTAAAATGAAAAATTCAAGCACCCCGTCTCGTCTAAAAATAAATGTCATTTTTTCATTTTAAAAAGTACTGTAGTATAAGATATTCAACCTTTTGTAAATTCTACTAACAACGTATGAAAATCTTTCTTATCTACTTTATAAATTTTCAAATTTGCAAGTATTTAATGAATAGAGAAAACGTTTTTTTTTTTTTTTAAATAGAGGCAGTTGTTTGCAAAAAAATAGTTCATTTTCAGACAGCTTTCTTAATAATAATAATTTATTTTGCCATGCAATATTACAAGAATGTCATGTGCTCCTGTTATATTTGTTACAAGAATGTTCATTTCCACTTTGAGAGAATTTTGAAAATATTAGTCCCTTAATCCCGAAATGAATGTATAAATTTTATTCGCCCATGATCCAGAATAAATTTTATGAAATTTTAGTACACACACATAGGTATCTCACTTTCCACTTTATGGATATACAATACTACATACATATGATATTTATTTAAGATGGTCTTAATAACTTCTGCCATGGTCCTTTCTTCTTGTTTCTTGCAAATTGTCCTATGCCTAAGAAGTTAACAATTTATCACTGTATTTCAAACGAGAATCAGAACTCCCTCAACAGCCAAAAAGAGGTGGCATTTACCACTATGCTCTAATTTGATCCGAGACCGTCTCAAAGTAGACAACAAAATCAAATAAAAAATGATTAAAACAAAAATACAGATTACATTTATGTTACACTACACTCTGCGACTAGCTGGATCTGTGGGATGGGACCCTGCTGGTGGACTCATAGCTCAAACTCTTTGTGGCAGGTCCACCTTTTGACCCAAATAAGCGCTAAGCCTCATTCGCAACATCACCAGTTCATAGTTCATACCCTCCTTTGAAGATGTAGAAACGTGGCTCAGTTATAAATCTCGCTATCTCTTGATTTCAGTGCTATTCTTTCTACGCCTATATCATGAAAGTGTTGTACCATGAAGTGAAGGGCTCTTATCTGGGCTTTGGAATGAAGGATAAAGATGAGCTTGCTGTGCATGGGACTCGTTTACAAGGCCGACAACTACCAGTGTTGACCTGCAAAATTTGGAGTTAAATTTCTACAAAGCACAAACATTCCTAAACTTCACAATGGTTTTATGTCTAGTAATTTGACCACTTAATGTTTTAGTATATCCCAAATTGATACTCCGTTTTGACTTTTCAGACATTTTAAGGTTGCATTATAAATTTTAGAAATTCAGGTGATTTTGAAGCCTTAACATTGGTAATGGGACTAACTTTTTAGGACAAACAAAAAGGGGAATGAGACTATCATTTTGGGACGGAGGGAGTATATGCATTTAAGGACCCGGTCATTTGTGCTTCCTGGACAGAACAAGCAGCAATCCAATGTCAAATGGACCCAAGTCCGTTACTTATCCTCCTTTGAAATATCTCTCATAGTATGCCACCAAAATAAATTAGTACTTCCTCCGTCCCAAAATGAACAAGTTTTCAAATTTCCTCTTGATCAAGAGCAAATATGATAACTTTTTGGGACGAAGAGAGTACAAAACAAGATGCATACCCAACATCTAAAGTGTAAAGTATGATGACTAGTGAATTCCTGCAATGGAGGATCAACGACTAGACAGGGGCCAAAAATAACATACCTAGAAAGGGACGTTTTTACATTAGGTTGATTGGCATATGCAGCAAGCGCACTTCGTAATTTGGGGTATTTGTTCAGAGCACCTTCAAGCTGGGGTGCTGGTAACTGCGATCAATAATTTAAAAGTTAAAGAAGTTCATAATTAGAGAAAACCCAAAAAAAAAACAAAAAAAAAACAAACACATGTCGGTAACATTGCCATGTGCAGTCCATAATACCTGCAACAATACACTGAAAGAATGTGGTTGCGTCTGAGAGATGCACTTCAAAAACCCAACCCACAATTTGGGTAATCTCCACACCTACGACCAACGATCACAAACAAGAGTTTTATCAAAGATTATCTAGCAGGTAATAATGGTAAGTCCAAATTTAAGAGGCTTAAGCGCTTAAAATCAGATATCATTTCACCATCAATCAACATACCTGTTTACTGACAAGTTTGGAGAGAATCTCCATGACAAAGTCAACCTGGAAAGCATCATAGAGTTTATAAGTTAGTATAACAAAATGATACACTACATCATTATAAATATTGGCGTAGAAACAATTTTGAGGAAATATATGCCAACCAAGAGAGTTTGCATTATGCAGTACCGAGAAAAAGACTCTAGAAACAAGAAGATAAAATCAATCTCTTTTAAATCAGAAACAAGCTGCCCGTAAAAGCATCCAGGTGCTCTTGAGGCGTTCTTTGCACTACTCCAAATTCATACAGCCTCTCAATGTCGAATGTATAAATAAAGGCTTTGCACTTCAAAACTCCTAAAGTCCCTTCAAGAGAGGTCACAACTTCTAATATCATATCACTGCAACAAAACTCTAAATAGCATCTTAATTTGCATCTAAAATTAGGGCTTTAGTCAAACTGTCATGGGTTTGTAAGCATTAACACTAGAGAAGGGACAACTTGGATGATATGAAGAGAGAATGAAGCAAAGGCTCAGACAACAGCAGAAATCTCGAGGACGAACTTGGGTCTCTACTCCAATTCTTATAGTGGGCCGAACTTCATCTGTTTTACGAGATAATAGTTGACACGAAAATACAGACTGACCGCAAAAGGCCAGAATTTCTTATTGAACAAGTAGCGTTAACTTCTAACATTTCTTTACACAGTAATGCATACTACGATTGTAGGTCAAGAAGAAAGATTTCTACGATAAAATATCTAGTTACAGAAGACTGGAAATTATCAAGAAAATCAATGCATAAAAAACAAAACTCAGGTCACTCAGATATGGAGAAAAAATATGAGTACTGAAGACTAAGAACATAAGGTACCAGCGCTGGGAAAGCATCAATAGCCTGGATAACTGTCCTCATGAAGAGCAGCGGTAGTGGGGTTTGATCCACCTAAAAACAAAAATATTAGAATACAGATATATCTTGTATAATATTCTGCCCAGAAGTCCACTGTGGCAACAAAAAAATAAGATAAAATATTCTTACCATCTGATTCAAAGCCTTTGCCAGGACCTGCTGTGTGAAAACTAGGCGCTGCTCAAAACAAGCGGAGCATGCATCCATTATCTGGAAAGCATATCCCATAAGCATTAGCAGTAATACAAGCTATCAACTAACTGATACTCCCTCCGTCTCATAATAAATACTGCATTTGACTTGTCAACGATTTTAAGGAATGTCCTTTACTTGCTTGTACATTTCTTGTACAATGGTAAAATTACACTAAATAGCTTTTTCCTTATTTAGCAATGCAACTTTAACTTGGGACGAATTTAGCACCTTCATGGCTTATTGATAACCATCCATTGCTAAAAGAACCACTTTCAAAGATATTCACGTTATTTAAAATTCAACAAGATGTATATTAAAGCGTCTAAGACGTGGTCTGAGTTATGTCCAAATATTTCAACAAATGTGTAACACGAACTTTCTTCAGAAAATTAGAAGCAATAACAACCACATGATTTGATCAGATTAGAATCCATCAGATTCACGATAAACAACTATTCCCTCCGTCCAAAAATGATCTTCCTACTTTTTTTTTGCCGTCACTGCGAAGGATCTTTGAGAGATAATTTTAGGTTGACTCAATTGTACTAATGAAAATCTAAAACTTGTTATTGACACACCATCAACAATACTATCAATCAAGTTTTAGATTTTCATTAGGATAATTAAATCAACTTAAAAACATTGCTCAAAGTTCCTTCATATTAGCGTCGAAAAAAGTATGACAATCATTTTGGGACGGAGGGAGTATGTCATAAAACATGAGAGTGCTAATGTTTTTTCTGCAAACAACTCAAACAGACAACTAACCTTTCAGGTAAAACCATAAACCTAAAGGGAAGGAATTCTAACCTTTTTAAGTGCAACGCCATCTTTATCGGGAATGATGTCATGTATTGCAACCAAAACTTCAGCTGGTGTCAATGCAGGACCTGTATGAGCTGAGCCCTGAGGTCAAAGTATTATGTGTTCAAACTTCAGCTGGTGTCAACCAGATGTGCTTTAAAAGATTTAGATCTGTAGCGCGTTTAATACAAATATAAAGCACTTAATTCTTCAGCTATTACTCTCTGGGCAAATATATCTGCTAATGTTGTTCATACTAGCTCTGTGTACAACAGAGAAAACAAGAACAAAAAGAAATCAAAATACTTTATCCACAGTTCACATGTAGAGGATTCTCCCTCTTATGTCTACTACAGTAATTACTCGAATCTCTTCAAGAGGGTTAGTTTCCAATGTCATGTTAAACCAATATCCATTCTGGTTATTCTAGCTTTAACAAAAATTAGTATCAAATTAATCTCACAATGAGTAAGACCGCACAAGAATGAAAAGGAAAAATATATTTTGTAATGAGGATTACTAAACCATTTTACACGTTTATATATTGTAATAATCTCTTAGCTATTCATACTGTCATTTCCTGGGAAACACTCTAAGCAGCAACTTTCTCAATCAACCTACATGATATTCACATTTTCGCCTTTTTTGTAGTTTACTTTGTGCCCATGTACATTATCCTAAATTCCTAACTGAGAAGATGTATTCAGGGAGCAGTGGCGGAGCCCCACACAAGACAATTGGGGGGGGGGGGGACTGCCGACTGCCCCCATCTGACTAGAACAACTTTATCTTTACTAGTGATATTATTTTAAGAAGTTAGGGATTTTGAGTGCAATATATTAAAACTTACCCCCGTTTGTGCAAAGAAAAAAATGCATTAAACATTATTCTTCCCCTTATGAATAACAAAATATGTAATGCAAATGTTTACCCCCGTTTACAAATATTCTAGCTCCGCCACTGCCAGGAAGTGGTGATTAGAAATCAGGGGAAGTTGACGCGTTTTAGAAGTCGAAAATTTAAGATAAGTAGAGTAAAATGAAATCCGCATAATGGAAATCTTGCGAGAAAAGGAATTCTAAAGGAGAGATGACAAAAAATCTCACAAAGAGGTCAATATTGTTACTTTGGATCCATTATTAATCAGGACCGTGATGTTAGTTATGAAATAAAATAAGGTTAAGTCGCCACGTGCATCTTTGGTGTTAAGTGATTGAGATTATGAGCCTTATTCCAATAAAGTAGGGATAAAAAATCTTCCTACTACTATATGATTCTGAGTTCTCTTTTTTTTTTTTTTTTTTTTTGATCTGAGTTCTCTGGTTGTGATATTTTTGCTCATAGAAAAAGTAAGGAGCCGTCTAAAAAGGATTCAGGGAGTATTATCTAAAGATCAAGTACGATAAACCGTCTCCTAAAGCTCATTTATGATCGAGTTATTTTCACCATTTATCATCGTCTGACTATCCGTCTTTATAACTTAGACTCCCTTTTGGTTCTTGCGATTCAAAAAGAACTTTAACTTCGAAACCATCAGTGCATAGTACCTAATTGTATACATTCAACAGAGTGGTGGATCGAAAGTACGATTCTGATTCAGATTTCCATGACGAAGAGTTCACACTGAAGGCACCAAAGTGGACATGGTGATTCTGGGCCCCTAGAAACTGATCTGACAACTAGCATCCTCTCCAGCCGGTTGGCAAAGCCACATACACCAATTGATGGTTACTTGAACCCCTATGACTTTGACAGTTCTACCAACTTTGACCCCATTTTGAGTTCCTATACTATCTCATCATATGAATGCACATCTTCATCAACTTTCAGTTTCTGACATATAGATTGAGATGTCAACCAACAATAAATTCATCTCCCACAGGAGGGTTTAAAAAGAGTAAGCATGAATAACAAGCAGTAGGAACCACAAAGCAAAAGAAAAATAAAAAATAGCTTTCTAGCGGGTCTCGAGTTCACATAAATGCAAGACCAATTGTTGTAGCATCCTTCAGGTGTTGCCACTCTCAGGACGTACAAGAGAAAACTAAAGATAAAATTTGATTTACGAAAACAACGATAGATGGAAGTTATACCTGTAATATGTAAGCAAGTGCTGTCTGGAACTTATCCAAAGGAAGATCAACAAGACGAGGAAAGATGGGTAAAACCTGAAACCATAAAATATTTTTTCTTGATAAACTAACTGCACATGATATCATGAAAATCTCTGCAAGTATGCATTATTCCACAGTGGTTTTAAATTATAGCATAGGAAAAAAGCAACCAGATTGGTGCAAAATTTTCACCCTTTAAACCTGAAACCAAGGCCCAAGTACAGATTTAAATGTATTTTCACGGAACCAAAATACTAAAGAACATAAACCACAACTAAAACTGAAATGAAATCCATTTTCATAAATATGCAAACTCTGCAAGATTACAGTGACTGAGGTAATTTCCAAAAAATGAAGAGCAGAAAGTTACATCGCCACTATGATTAGATCGTATATGGAGAAAATATAAAACAATATTTATATGGGAAAACGTACCTTTAGTTTTTTTTTTTTTTTAAAATGAACGGCCAATAAATACTCATAACTTGTGAGTACAGAAAGTAGGTAGGAGAGAGAAAGTGGGGTAGGAAATAGTTAGTGGATAGTTGTGTGAGTATGACATGTGGGGCCCATTGAATAAAGAAGTATGAAAACTTTCCATTTTGGGATTTTGAAGCTTAAATTGAGACACCCATTTGGGAAATTTTGAAGCTTAAAATGAGACGGAGGGAGTATAGTGATATGAACCTCGTTTTTTGTGAATGACGACAGCACAGGAATTAGAATAGTAGCATCCTGCAAAACAGAGATTGAGTCAAGATGAGAAAGCAAGAATCATAACCAATCCAAGATGACACTATGAGAGCTAATAAATGAGGAACCTTAAGTTTAGCTTCATATAAACGTTTAACGGTGGCCACTAGATCAGCAGATGGTGTCGTCCCTTTAGACAATATATCAAGCACCTTGGAGGAAAACAACACCGAATCAGCAAAATCAAGGATACAAAGTGGGAGAAGTGTGTACTGCTCTTAGCATCCAGAAAGCACTCAACCATGAAGTCTGGGTAGAGATATACCTGCGTTAAAAGATTTTCACTTCCTTGAGGTGGATTAGATATTATACGGAGCAGTTCAGAATGCGATGAACCCAGTGCCCTGATAAGAACAGGGATATGGCGTTGAATAGCCTGCATCATGTCAGGACATTACGAAAAGTAAAAATCCAACTAGCTTTACTCTAATTAAGTTGACATTTCCACTGAATTCTACAAGTACAGATCACAGTACACTAATATATACAGCTACTTTATGGATAATTTTTACAGATTCTTAAGAGTCAATTTAATGGAATTGCAATAGTACACCAATCATTAAAGAGGTTGACCTATGTATGGATATCATCGTAGAAACTTAACATGTGAGTGTTTTGAACAGTAGCACAATAAACAGAACCCCCACAAGCCAAATTCACAAGATTGCATAGGTGTGGGCTTTATGATCGCCTTGGTGAATTAAAACACCATTCTCGCCCTAAATGGTAAAAGCTCCCTACTACTGTCCAAGGACCAAACATGATATCAACTATTGAGCTGGTTTTCGATGTCCAAAGGACAAGCTCAATTTACAACTCCACAAATTTCAGTTGGTTCGAGTATAATAGAGCACAGAAGACGTGAATTTAACACAACTGTCAATGTGATGAAGATACTGGACTGAATACGCCTCAACTGCTGCTTCACATCTCTATTTTTCTGAACTTATGTAATACAAGATACGCTAGCAATTAAAAGGTGATATCAACGACGTTTAGTGAATTTGCAAAAGCATTAACAGACCTGCTTAACAGCTTGTGGAGCACAGCCATAATTGTGAAATACTAGTTGAAGAAGCCTAGGTTTCTGCCAAAAATAAAATAACACAAGAGAAGATGTAAAATCAACATCAGCCAGAAAAACAAAGTAGAAAATACTCCTAACTATTATTCTTTAATTTGTCGCCAGCTGACTACACACACACCTTAGTACATAAAGCAAAATACAAAGAAATTTGGCGCTGCGCTTGAGCAAATGACATAGAGGAATCACTTTGAGAACAGTACGTGCACCCTTTGAAGAGTCATTCTCAGAAGTTGTTGCCTCCGTTTGAGACCCACTAATGGATGTTTCCTGGCTACCTGTCTGAACAGATATAAGAATGTGAACAGGACAATAGTTAGTAAATGAAAAATAGGTTTTTTCTAGTGTTAAAGTGTCATAATATATGATGTTGCAACCATAAACTGATTCATATAAGCAACCTTAGAAATTTGCAATAAGCTTTAAATCATTTTCCTTAAATTTTGTGGAGCAACGTAGAGTTCTAATGAATATTATTCTCAAAGATTCTAAGCAAAAGATATTTTCAATAACTATCAACTAAAGGTGAAGTTTGTATCAAACTCTTGCTCACATAAAGATGGAACACTTGCATTTCCAAAATATTTACACTTCACAGCACTTCAAAATATTTTGTATTTACACTTTTATATTGATTTATTTTATAGGTTTTCAGAAATCCTTTTAGAGTGTAAGATTTTTATTTCAGCCTTCTATTGTCTGGATAAATAAACACTTGTGCCAGTATAATAACAAATTGGTGTTGGCGTCAGCGTCTTATTGGACATGCAACAAACAATTGGTGGTTCAATCTCATAGCCATGTAATTGACAACATCGTGAACCCAAATTGATAAATAGAAACAATGAACTGTGCTTACTGGAAAAAGGCAGTCACAGATCTTAAGTCTTAGGTGGTTATTTGACCCCCTTCGATTTTGAAAAATGACAACTTAATGCCTTCAGGTTTAGAAAGAAGAATATGTTTATCACTGAAAAAATAAAATAAATCAATTTTGACGCCCTTTTGTTTTTGAAAAGAATTGCACTATATATAAAGTTTGGCCCCATTAGTGCAATATCATAACAGCAGGAGCAGATTAGCACCATCACGAGATATCCATCGAAACTTAAATCAGGTCTACAAATAATAAGTCAAGTCTTCAGACCACCCTCCTAAATAATTCTGTGCTAATACGGCCTAAATAAGAAAGTCTAGGTATCTAAAACTACAGCCTTGGTTCTTTTTTTGTTCTTTTAATGATCTGTTGAAAGTAAAGGTACAGACGAAAATGAAAAACTGGAGCAGAATCTTAAGATACTGGAACACAAACCAAATGGACAGCAGGTGATACAGGAACCATGTGTACATTAGCAGTGGGTGAGAGAAATTCTAATTACATGATTATCATGAATCTAAGTGCTACAAACCAAATTGATACTTTTTCAGTTTCAGTTTTTCAGAACCTACAGACAGACAAAATATCAGGCACATAATAGAGATGTTTCATTCATACTGCTGTAAGCCAAAAACAAGCCCAAATTGCGTTTACCCCCTCAAGTATACCACCAATACCACTTTGCACGCTCGTTTGAAAAGTCGGTTTGTTTGGTACTTTGATTTTCAAAACGTCCCACTTTGCACCCTCCGTCAAATAGACGTTAAAAAATCTAATGGAATTGGTCATGTGCATGCCACATGAGGGATATTTTGGTCTTTTGACTTAAAAAGAGATTGATTTAGATTTAATTTAACCATGAAACTCAATTTATATCTTCTTCAAAGAGAATCACCACTAGCAACACCTGAACCCCCACCATCAGCAACACCAGAAACACCACCACCCACCAATCTTAGTCAACAAATTCAACCGCAACCACCAAAATTAAAAGCACTGCCAATATCTTCAACCAACCCCCTTTATTTACCCCCAGATTCAATCAAGAACAAATTCCAGTAACATTTATGCAAAATAAAAAACCCAGATCTGCAATTCTGCAATCAAAGATACCAAAAAAATAAAACATCGATCTGGGGTACAAATATGAGGTTTGAAGGTAATCAAAAGAGGCACAGACAGAGAGTTGGGCACAAAAAGAGAGTGACAGAGAAGAACAAAGAGAGAAAGAGAGAGACGCCATAGATGAAGGGAGGCGGAGATGGTGTAGGTACTGAGGTACGAAGATGGCGGCGAGGGGGAGATCCTTAACACGAAGGTAGGAAGTGGGTGGGAGGAAGGGAAGGACGGCGAGGGAGAACGGGAAGAGAAGGGATGGAGGGGAGGGGAAATGGCGATGATTTAGGAAGGGGAAGGGCCAGTGATTTAGGAAAGGGAGGGGGAGGAGGGAATGGCCGGTGAGGGAGAAGAATGAGGGTGGGGTCAGGGGATATGAACTGATTTTTTTTTATTATTATTATTTTCCTTTTCTTTGTTATTTCGATGTTTTTTTCTTCCCCAAACGACGCCGTTTGGAAACCACGACAAAAAGACTAAAATACCCATCCCGTGACGTGTCTCGTGCTATTCAACGTAAGACTTTTAACGTCTGTTTGACAGAGGGTGTAAAGTGGGACAAAATGAAAATTAAAGTACCAAATAGACCGACTTTTCAAACGGGGTGCAAAGTGGGATCAATGGAATACTTGAGGGGGGCAAAACGTATTTTGGGCCCAAAACCAAATATGTCAAAACAAGTTAAGCCATCAGCCAAGTATTCAACAAGAAAGAATATGAGATTCAACCAGTTACCAGACAAATATTTTTTGATGATAATAAGAAAAGAACATTTTTTCTAAGCGCAAAACTTGTAGGGTGCCAAACGGCTATCTAGACAGCTACACAACTCTATTGCTGCCCAAATGTAAGCCATTTAAAGCAAAGGTAATAACAATTCACTAGATATTCTGCTTTTTCGTAAAAGGTATATGCCTTTCAAACCAGTTGGTCATTTCCGACCCTCTGTTGACAAGCTTCTGGTATCCTAAAAGACTCCAAACACTTTTCCTCTCAGAATTTCAGAAGAGAATATGTCTCATGACTCAGTTAAATCTATACTTCCACAGGTTAAACTGTTTCCTTAGTAAGTATTTTCTAGACGCTCGACCACATAAATTGTATGTCCAGTGCACGAACTCCTGCCCTCAGCGAAGGCCTGAAGTAAGGGTCTTGTCAAACTATTTAATGAGTGACAAAAACAGAAGGAAAAAAAAAGAAAAAAAGAAGAAGAAGCTAAAAATAAATGCTTCATTCTGTTAGGTATCAACAAGATGATGCTATCAAAACATGATCCATACACTGCGCAGATATGCCATGCATGGGAGACATGATAAAGAACATCAAGGGCAAGACATGAGAAACATAAAAGACAAACCTCTCCCTCTGTTCTTTTGCTCAAGATCTGATGCACGCCTTTCAACAGCTGACAGTAACATACTTGATGCAAAAATCCTCTACATTCTCTGTAATGTAGCTTATCACATAGAGCTTATTTGCAACCTGACCACACAAATGGAAAGTAAAAATAAGAATACAAGTACTTAAAGCGATCATGATCCCTGTACACTGCGAATAAAGAATGCTTCAAGAAGCAATCATCAACAGCTTAAATAAATAAATGGCAGCGCCTAAACTCTAAAGTAGCATACCAGCCGGATAGCTTGTCGCAGGATATCATCTCTTGTATGGACAGCACTGAAATTCAGAGAAGTGTGAATCAGGACAAGCAACTTCAAAAGTAAGATAAACACATGTCTACAACGGATCTGCTCTTTTCACGAAATAAATAATTAAGTTCATGGTCCAGCTATGTATAACAAGTTAAAATGAGTATTAATGATATTATTTCTTTTCTGAATACATATTAAATACATAATGAAAGTGATTACCATAAAATTAGAGCATTTGGTAAGATATACTTTTTCAAAAAGAAAAACTGCAACATTTGGCAGAGATCAAAATATAGCAAGGTCAAGAATGCAGTTCAAGTAAGTAACACAGTGCATTTTCAACGCAAAAACTGAATCAATATTACAGTCCGTGGATGTGAAAGCGTCGAGGATTTCCTTAAATGAAGATCAAATCTATTGTCCATCAGCTTGACTGTCCTCAACTAGGATAAGAACCACTTGAGTGATTAAAGTGGAAGACCCTATTGGATGGACCCTACTATGATCAAGGCTCTTCAAATCAAGCTTTTGAGTTCATTATGACAAGGGGGACTAGGTAAATCACCACACAAACACTAATAGGATGGGGAAAAAGGAAATGGAGGATGGGGAAGGAGCTGGTAAAGTTTTCATAAAATGGTAACTTGCCACCAATTTTTAGGATTCTTATTTGGCCGTGAAGTAGCATATTTTTTAGTATTGACAGAAATAATCAAAAACTGAACCCATTCTACACTATAGGTGCAAACAATATTTGAAACTGGACTTTGTACATGGTCCCTGCCCAGCTGTCTCAAATCAAAAATAAATCAGA
>JAOWBW010001615.1:0-126346 GCA_026119855.1 Campanula takesimana
CCTCCACATCACTAACCATTCTATCACCAAGATTTGCTTGACCTCTCTTAGAGTATTTGGAGGGATGTATTCTTCAATTGGATCTCTCAGAAGATAGGAGCGGTACATCTCATCTCCAAAATTACTACGTAATTGGTCTTCATAGATTTGCGGCAGAAGTCTTTTGAGGTAGGAATTGGAACCTTATAATTCTTGTTCTGCTCATACAATTCCCTAATTCTGATTGTGTGACTCATCAAGTAGGAAATCAACCTACTGTTCGTGCGGTACTTGGTCTCGCCTTCATCAGCCGCATCCTTATATGAGAGAATATTGGCTCGCAGGATGTCATACATGATTTGACCCCAATCTAATCGCTTGCCAAGATAATAGCAGCAGAGATCATCCATTGAGTGTGATTAAAGTTGGCATGATTGCCAGTCTTGCATAATAGGGCATGATCTACCAGATGGCCAATATGGTACATTATTTCAACCAACGTCCTTACGCTGGATTTTGAGATGTCTGCCGTGCCAGCTAGTTTCTTAGCCAGACTAAGGGTCTCCTGCGTGAAATAGTATCTAATCCTTGCTTTTTCTTGATTCCCACGGCATGGGCAATGTCACTAGCATCAAAGGCCAAATGGATTCCCATAACAGTGGCTTTAAGGAATTTAGGATGAGCGGCAGGCTCTTCTGGACTTTCCATTTCAACAGCCGAACTGAAGAATTCGTCAACAAAAGCGGGGAGATGAAATTCTTGAGCAAAAGGTAAAGAGAGGGAGAATTCCAGATTTGTGCATGCGACCCAGATATTGCGGCCAATTGCATCCTTCTTGAGATCTGCATCGTCAATGACTATCCCAGGAATGAAATGGTTTAGGTCCTGAAACAAAGCAAAATTTTAAGTTTAGAAACGAGGTAGGTCGTGGCGGTCACTTGACAGAATGAAAGGCAATGATAGTGCGGTCAAGTGAGGCACGGTAACAAAGGTTGCGGTAGGCATAGATATTAACGATATTACCGGCAAACACAGAAGTGTTGGACCCATACAAGATCAAATGTGAATAGTGTATAAACACAAAATGTCAAACAGTTAAATAAAAATGGATCAAATCATTGAATATGCCAGAAAACGTAGAACACTATGAAGAACACGATAAACACGATACACATGTTAAACCCAGATTCCCATAAAAGTGACTAAAACAAATAAAATGACCTGGGAAGAATCAGAAATGCTATATAGGCAATAAAAACACATCAATTTCATGAACTAATCAACATTAACTCAGAATTGAAAGGGGAAAGTATTGGAATACCGAAAAAATTTAAAAAACCATTTGGCTCAATCGAATTCAATAAACCTGGATGAAATCTTATGCATCTAACAGATATAGTAACTAGAACCAAGAATAAACAATCAACCCAAAGTTTAACTACATATAAGTAACATAATGAGATGATCTTAGAGAATGTGAAAAGTTTTTGGAAATGTCCGCCAAAAAAAATACGAAGATTCAAGAAGTTCATACCATAACTACGACTGGAGGAGCGGGTTGAGATGGAATAGAACTAGGAATTTCGTCTCTGGATTCAGTGATTTTGAAGACTTCTTAGATTGGTGTTTGGAAGTCATTTATAGAGAATTTCAAAGAGAGAGAAAGATGGATGACGGTTTTAGAGAGATTTTAGAGAGAGAGATGATTATTTTCTGAAAAGGTGAAATGCAGAGAGTGGTGGAGTATAAAAGGTGGAGCGGTTTAGGGTGGAGGGTGGTTTGCAGAGGTCAGATGATGGGAAGATGGAGGGTTAACTCTGCAAAAGGTACGGATGTGACCTAGGGATGTCTGATCGAATTAAATGCGAGTTACTAGGTGTCATGTCAATAGCCTAATGACGGCTCATAAATAATTTTTTAAGGAATAAAATTAAATGAAAATTTAATGCTCCAAAAAAATTTGAATTAAATAAAACGAGGGAAAAGAGGAAGTTACCTTAATACCCTTGAGGTAGGTTAGATCTAACACACCTAGATATCTCAAAGTTAGAAAGACTTACCTGGGGCCTTAGAGTGCGGTAACTTGAAGATCGACCGTGACATGTGCGGTAGCTTGAGATGTCCCGTGACATGTGCGGTCGGTGAGGTCTTACCTTATTTAGTCTTTTGAGATATCATTACTGAGGTGACAAGACTTTATGCGGCAGCATAGTTGATGCGGGCGGCAGACATGAGTTGCGGTTAATTGAGTTTAGAGTTTGTGTTATATGCTTGACCGTGAGTTGGTCTGCCGTGTACCTATCTTGATATTGAACTTTTTGACAAACATTAGTACAAGAAATTATATGGACAAGTTTGAGTTAGAGTTCAAGCATACCCATTTCTCCTCTTAGATACCTAAATCTCTTGGAATCAAGAGCCTTGGTGAGAATATCTGCAATTTGATCATCAGTACTCACATACTCTAGGTGGATATTACCTTTTTCAACATGATCCTTGAGAAAGTGGTATTTGATATCAATGTGTTTGGTCTTGGAATGCATGACAGGGTTGTTGGAGACAGCAATGGTAGATGTATTGTCACAAAAGATTGGACAATTTTCTTCTTTGATTCCGTAGTCAACCAATTGTTGCTTCATCCACAGCACTTGGCAGCAGCAGCTTCCAGCAGCTATATATTCAGCTTCTGTGGTAGATACAGAGACTGAGGCTTGTTTCTTGCTTGCCCATGAAACTAGTCGATTTCCAAGGAAATGACAAGTTCCACTTGTGCTTTTCCTGTCAATGGTACATGCTGCGTAATCTGCATCTGAGTAACCTATAAGATCAAAAGTTGAATCTTTGGAGTACCAAAGTCCAAGGTTAATAGTCCCAGATAGATATCGAATAATTCGTTTAACAGCAATAAGATGTGCTTCTCGAGGATCAGCTTGATAACGAGCACAAACGCAAACACTAAACATGATATCTGGCCTACTAGCAGTTAAGTATAGGAGAGAGCCAATCATACCTCGATATAAGGTTTGATCAACCTTCTTACCTTTCAAGTCTTTATCTAGCTTGTTACCAGTAGCCATAGGAGTGTCGTATGCCTTTGCATTTTCAAGTCCAAATTTCTTGATAAGATCTCTTGTGTATTTTGCTTGGTTGAGGAAGATTCCTTCAGCACATTGTTTAATTTGAAGTCCAAGGAAGAATGTCAATTCTCCCATCATGCTCATCTCAAATTTGCTTTTCATGAGTTTCTCAAAACGCTTACACAACAATTCATTAGTAGAACCAAAATATATCATCTACATATATTTGAACAAGTAAAGTATGATCATTATATTTAGCAATGAATAAAGTTGTGTCGATCTTACCACGCTTGAATCCCTTTTCAAGGAGACACTTAGATAGAGTATCATACCATGCTCGTGGAGCTTGTTTGAGTCCATATAAATCTTTACGGAGTTTGTAGACATGATTTGGAAATTTGGGGTCTTCAAATCCGGGTGGTTGAGCAACAAAGACTGTTTCTTGAAGTTCACCGTTGAGGAATGCACTCTTCACATCCATTTGATATAGCTTGAATCTTTTGTAAGAGGCATAAGCTAAGAATATTCTTATAGCTTCGAGTCTTGCAACGGGGGCAAATGTTTCATCATAATCAATGCCTTCTTCTTGTCTATATCCTTGTGCAACCAACCTTGCTTTGTTCCTTGTGATGCTTCCATTCTCATCCATCTTGTTTCGGAATACCCACTTTGTACCAATCACTCCTTGATCTTGTGGCCTTGGAACTAAGGTCCAAACTTTGCATCTTTCAAATTGGTTGAGCTCTTCTTGCATAGCAACAACCCAACTTGAGTCTTGGAGTGCTTCATCAACTTTCTTAGGTTCAACTTGAGATATGAATGCGGTAAGTGCATCATAGTTTGATCTTCTTGTTCTTACACCAGAATGCAAATCACCAATGATATTCTGAATTGGGTGATCTCTGACCTCACGAACTTCTTGAGGTATGTCTGGTTGAGTTGATGGTGGTTGTAAGTCTTCAAGTGGTACATCATTTGAGCCATCCCAATCATAAGTAATTTGAGGGATAGGTTCTTCAACATTTATGGGTGTCTCAACTTCAACTCCATTTGAGGTAGCAGCAGATGAGGCAACTTCTGGTGCTTCATATGAGGTAGATGGAGGTGCAGTTGAGGTAGATGGGTTTCCTTGAGTTGATTGATTTTGTGGTTGAGTTGTACCTGTCTCATTTATCTCAACAAAATCATCAGCAACATTTGGAGCCATATGTGGCTCAAGAAGAGAATGTTCATCAAAAGTAACATGGACAGATTCAACTATCTTAAGAGTGGTTTTATTAAATACACGAAAAGCTTTTGAGTGTTTAGCATACCCAATAAATATACCTTCATCGGCCTTAGGAGCAAATTTACCTCGATGTTCTTTACCGTTGTAGAGAATGAAGCATTTGCATCCAAATATCTTGAAGTATGCTATGTTGGGGGTTCTTCCTCTCCAAAGTTCATAAGGAGTTTTGTTGTAGGTCTTGTTGATGAGGGATCTATTTTGAGTGAAGCATGCTGTGTTGACGGCTTCAGCCCAAAAGTATTGAGGTAGCTTTGCTTCAGCAATCATTGTCTTTCCGGCCTCTATCAACGTTCTATTCTTTCTTTCTACTACACCGTTTTTGTTGTGGAACTCCAGCAGCAGAAAGTTGTGGTCAATACCATGATCATCACAGTATTGAGCAACACCGTTGTTCTTGAATTCTGTACCGTTGTCGGATCGAACACTAACGATGTCATCTTCTTTTTGTGTTTGGAGCTGTCTAAAGAGTGCGGTCAAATGTCATAACAATCATCTTTGGAGCTCATCATCTCGACCCACGTATATCTTGAGTAATCATCTACCACAACTAAGGAATATCTATTTCCTCCAATACTTGCGGTAGAAACAGGTCCAAACAGGTCCATATGAAGTAGTTGCAAACATCTAGAAGTTGAAGGTGTCGTCTTGCTGGAGAAAGACGCTTTTGGTTGTTTGCCTAGTTGACATGCTGTGCACTTCTCATCGTGGTGATCAGCTACTTTGGGTAGACCACGAACTAGATTTTCTCTACCAATCTTGGAGAGATACTTGAAGTTTAAGTGACTTAGTCTTTTATGCCACAGCCAACTATTCTTACTAACATTCTTTGCTACAAAACAGAGATTAGAAGAAATGCAAGATGAATTAAAATCAACAACATAAACATTTTTCTTACGAATCCCTTTGAGCAAAGTGACGCCGGATATGCCATCTTTGATGAGACAGAAATTTGAAGTGAAGTGGCATTGCAATCCTTTGTCGCAGAACTGAGATATTGAGAGTAGATTGTGTTGTAGTCCAATAACTAGAGAGACTTCTTGGATGGTGATTTTTCCTTTACGAATGACTCCATATCCTACAGTCTTTCCTTTGTTATTATCTCCGAAGGTTACTGATGGCCCTTTTTCTTCACGGACATCTTCCAATAAGTTGATATCTCCGGTCATGTGTCTTGAACAGCCACTATCGAGATACCATAAGCTTGATTTATCCTTGGAATGTCCGGCCATTAAGCAGAGGACCTACAAAATAGACATTTAAGAACAAGGTCCCCTTTTTATTCTTTTGGGTCCAAAGGGTTAGCAACTTTTGACAACCCACACTTGCCTCACAGAAGGAGGGTTACTCTTTCTGGGATTGGGTGTGAATCTCAAAAGACATTCAGCAGCCTTGTGACCATAACCATCACACACAGAACAATGGTGGAAGCCACCCAACTGAGTTTTAACAAACTTCGTTGAAGTCTTGAGCACAACATCATTTACTGGTATGGATGAGGTCTCCTTAACAAAATTCATCCTTTTGAACTTTGCTGCCTTGCTGCCACTTGCGGTCGACGGCTTCCTTGCGGTCGTCATCTTCCTTGGTGCGGTCGATTGACCTCGCGGCAGGATAATGCGGTAGGGAGCGCCATCTACCTTGCTAGAGGAAGCCTCTGCGGTAGGTTCATCCATGGCAATACCTTTCATCTTTGCCTTGCCAGTTTGTTTCTTAGGGTAGACATAGTTGAACTCTAGTTTCTTCTTTGGTTCTTGTCCTACACCCTTTGAAACATGATGTTTAGCCTTTGACCCTTCCAAAGTTTGCGGGGTAAATTTCTCATCTCTTTCACAACAAGATGCACATTTAAAGTTGTCATTAGTTTGAAATCCTAAGCCTTCCTTATCTCCACTAGGCTTTTGGGATTCTAAGATTTGTTCCATAGTGACACGAGAATTGGTCCACTCATTAGTGATCTTTTTCAAGTCATTTATTTCAGCAACCAATTCATCGTTTTTAACTTTAAATATAGCATTTTGTTCTTCTAAGAAACGGTTTCGATCAGTAAGAGGAGTCATGCTCTTGATCTGCTCCTTAAGGAGGGTGAGTTCAGATCTTAGTAGAGATTTCTCCGTCTTGAGCTGGGAAATTTCTTCAGTTGAAAGTGCTAAAGCTTCCTTCATGCCAGAAAACTTACTAATTACCTGTTCAGCTTTTGCAAACATCTTTTCTTGTTCATCGGGAGAAATGTCAAACTTGACTTGAGGTGTGGTAGACAGAACTTCCTTCACTTTGGGGTTTAGTAGAGCCTTCTTTGCTGCACTAACATCACATCTTGAAAATAGAAGATCACCATTCTTTTGAACCGGAGTTAGGAATCCTTTTTCAGCAAGTTCATCGGCCGTATAACTTATCCGTTTAGGTTTGGCATTTGGTGAGCGACGAATTTTATTATCATCCTCATCATCGGACTGAACGACCAAACAAATGTGACCTTCAGAATCTTCATCACTTTCATCAGAGTCTGACTCTATCCATGTAGCTAACTCTTTTGAGGTAGAGTCTTCTTCAGCCATCATTCCCTTTGCTTTGAATACCTTGGAGTAAAGTTACTTTTCTTCTTCATATACTCATATTTGGGAATTGGACATTCTGATGCGAAGTGACCTGGTTTCCTGCAATTAAAACAAACAAGATCTTCTTTCTTCTTGGAGAAGTTGAAGTTCTCTTTCTTCTTTGAAGGGCTGCTCCTTGAAAACCTTGTTGGAGCTTTGCTTGTTGATCCGGGTCTTGCTGTCTTTCTGAACTTTTGGAATCTTTTCACGAACATAGCAAAATCATCATCATCCATATCAAGTAAATCTGATGTGGAGATTTTTGGATCTTCTTCCTTGATAACTTCTTCCTTTTGAGCAACCAACGATAAGCTCTTTGTTTTTCCTTCCATTTCAGCAATGTTGTTAAGCTTGATATCAAAGACCTTGAGGTTGGCATAGAGGCTTCTAAGAGACATGTCATCTAGTAACTTGGTATCTTCAAGAGTGTTTCCTTTGTGTAGATATTGCGAACCAAGAGCGGCAAGAAAATTAACATTAATTTCTTTCTTGGTAAGCTTCTTTCCGAGTGCTGTATAAGTACTTACGATCTCACAATAACGATCATAAGTGGCTCTTAGAGATTCACCGGGGATCTTAGCAAAGTTGTTGAATCTTCTTTGAATTGCAAACTTTTTGCTTTCCTTGCAAGCTTGATCTCCTTCGATGTAATCTTCAATTGCATCCCAAAGTTCTTTTGCAGTAGAACATTCCATGATCTGTCGACGCTGTGACGTACTCAAGGTACTTAGAAGTATACTTTTTGCTTTCACATCCATTCCAACCAGTCTTTTCTCTTCATCGGTCCATTCAGCTTTTGGTTTCTTGATAGTCGGATTTGCACCATTGGTTTCTGGATCCGGATTAGCTTTCATTGGGAAGTATGGTCCAATGGTTAGACAATCACCAAGTTGCTCGTCCATGGAGTAGAACTGAGTTAGAATGCTGTGCTTCCATACGTCAAAATTATCTTCGTCGAACGCTGGAACGTGAGTGAAGTTAACCGTTGCCATAGTTTTCTGACTTGCCATTTTGAATCGGCACCCAAGCTGTTAAGCTTGAAAAACAGAAGTTTTATAAAGGTGTTTGCTCTGATACCACTTGTTGGTCCCAAAGACACAACAAGGGTATGAAAAGAGGCTAGAGGGGGGGGGGGGGTGAATAGCCTATTTAAAATTTCAACCCTTTTTCAAAATTCAACCTTTATGCTTACACTTGAGTTTTGCGGTAGATAAAAACCACACGGTCAAGTATAAAATGCACAGCGGAAGTTTTCGTTGAAACAAGTTAAGAGTTGGTTTTGATAAGTTCAATGCGGTAGGTTAGTTTTTGCGGTAGGTAGTGCGGTAGATGTATATGCGGTAGGTAGTAGTGCGGTAGGTTAAGGTGAGGTAGGTTGAAAGATTGAAAATTTGTGTCTTGGAGATTTTTGGCAAATAATAAGTTAGTCAGATTTTAACTTAGGCAATGAGGTAGACAAACAAACACAATTCACACTTGTTCTTAAATCTGAAAGATCAAACACTAAAAAACAAACAAAATTAATATGAACAAGTGAAGAGCAATATGAACAAGATGAACAATAAGTAAATTTGCAGAAAGGTAAAGTGCAGTAAGTAAATGACACAATGATTTGGAAAGGTTCGATCTGTTAAAAGATCTACGTCCTTTACCAAGATGGTCAGTCTTGGATTTTGAATGGAGGATGTATTAATTCTCTTGAGTACAGATTACAAAGATGAAGAACTGAATTAACTCCTATTTTCTATGAAGAACAATCCTAGACTTAGACCAGTGTATCCCTAATGATTCAATCTATGTGATTGATCAATCGGGGTGAGTGTGTGTGTAAGAATCAAGAGCTCTTTGAAATCTATATGATTTTAGAGCCTAATGAATCTTGTGTTGAGAGGCTTGAGATTTGATCTTGAAGGTTGCTGGAGATTTGTTGAAGACTTGAAGGTTGAGTGCTTGAAGATTCAAAGGATTTTGGAAATCTTGAGTATGATCTTCAATCACCAAGAATTTTAACAGCAATTTCTCTCTTAGAATCTCAGCGTATCTTTCAATGAAGAATTCAAGGTCTATTTATAGCCTTGATGGAGAAACTAGCCGTTAGAAATACTTGGGGTCCAAGTTGAAGGACAATGAGCTGTTGAAATCTAATTGGAGCTCAGTCTGAGTTGTCCTTTTGTTGCAGAGTCATGGTGGTCCAACTGTACTATGATGACAGTTGTATTCAAATTTGAAATTTGAATTTGCAACGTTCAAAACTAACCAAGGTAAAGACACAAGTGTGACCATGGTTAAGTTTGAACCATCTTGAGTTTCTTCAACCATGGTTCCATGCGGTAGAGATTCACGCGGTAGGATGAAACCATGCGGCAAGGTTATCTGCGGCAAGCATAGAGAATGCGGCACCTTGGTTATGCGGTAGGTTACATGCGGTAGGCAATGGACCTACCTCATTTTTCCAGACTTAGAAAATTTCCAGCCTATCAATCTAAAGCCTATACTATCAAGGTGGACTATTCTAAGAATGAAGTTTTAACACTTCTTACAATATATCCTAAAGTCCACAAAAGATAAAAATTAGGTTATGGGATCAATCAAATCTAGGTAATAGGAGTGGTTTATAATAAGCATACCCAACAAAACATAACATTTTTATAGCCGTTGTGGACAGATGTTCTCATATTGAATGGCTATCAATGCTATTTTCCATTGTTGGATATTTGGCATAGTTTGGATCTTGATTTCTTCAATTCTTCAAAATCTTCAGAATTCTTCAAAGTGTTTGAGTATGGGGCGTGATGAGACCGAGCATCATAGACCGGACCGGACCCGGTTCAGAACCAGTTCAAGCGAGTTCGACTACACCGAACCGGATAAGCCCGCAAGCGAGCAAGCCCGAGAACCCCGGGCTCCCCGATGACCATGAACAAGATGGCTCTGCCTCCCGCTATTCTAAGGGTCCCGTGTTGATCACTCAACCTCATGCCAGGAGCCCGCAGTATCCAGCTGTCATTAACGTACAACTGACGTTACCTGTTCGTACCTGACATACCATAACGGTTGGTGGTGGAACCATGATTCCCTGAAAACACGCCACATTCTCAGCCACTCCCCTGGCCGAACCAATGAGGACCTGCCGCGTGTCTATCCGGTACCAGGGCGGTTGGTACTTTAAACCTACCTCTTTCTTCTTCTCGTATATATACTCCTACCCGCCCCCAAGGGCCATGTATGTGCTCTATCCTATTCACACACACAAGGTCTTCATTGAACCTTCTACTTAGGTTTTCCTCAGAGATCTTACTCTCACACCCGAGGGCCTAAGCCGGATTCCAACCCGGGCTTGGTCTTAACGGTGTTCTTGTCTGTGTTGTGATCAGGATCAAGAGACAGCTAAATTGGAGTTCTATCTCCGTGACCCCAGAAACATAGGGCTGTCATCAGGGCGCACCATCAAAGATAAGCGCGCCAAGGCTAGGTGCATCTCGTTCTTTAGTAGGCACACTATCCTTTCAAAGAGGCGCACCTGTGACATCCCGAAATTAAGCTCAACATTTTGAGACGGAACGAAAAAAAAATAGAAATAAAAATTAATCAAGAAAGTATGGGTCGGATTTGGTTTAGGATTTTATAAGGGTGTGGCATGTGTACTTTCAGAGGTAAATTGATTTGGGTCTCCAGCTAGTTAATTTGTAGCTTGAGGTGGAAAATGGTTAGGCCATGCTAAGATGACTCACCTTAGATCAGTTTGCAATATAAACTCAACTTTGTGCCCATGTTTCTTTGTACGAGAGTATGAGACAAATGCGAATAAATATGAGAGATTGTCCAGTGTGCTTGGGAGCCGAATAAAATTATGGAAATATTGGAATTCAAGTTCGGTGATTATTTGGGTGATCAGTTTTTAGCATTTTTAGGTAAGGGAGACTACGCAGTATCGATTCCGTGTCATTTTCTTTTATACCTGTCTTATCGTAGTACTCCGTATTATTGATACGTATATCATTTGTTTGGTCCCACTTGATTATTGCATTGATATTGGATTTGGTCTGTAAATATTACGGTTATTTGAAAAGCATGCTTTATGTGTTAGTATGCTCAATTATGAGATTTGTTATATGGAATAGTTTCGATGTAGCTAATTATGTAACGGTCGCAGTGGACTCGGTTATGGTGTTTATGTTGGGTCCGGCTCCATCGAGGGCGGCCAACAATTCGGTTAATTTGGTTGAGTCACTGGACACGAATATAATTAGTACACCGGACTGTAAAGTATGATTGATCAGTTATTCGGTTTATGAAACGGGTCTTATTGGCATGTCCATATTTATAATTTCATGGACAGTGTTATTTGGTGTTTGTGTTCCATTGGCTTCTGTGATATTGTGTATCCCCTTTCTTACTGAGCCCCCCAGCTCACCCCCCTCCAGTTTCAGTTTTGCAGTTAAGCGATGATCGGGGTGAAAGGATTGGGGCGGAACAGTTTATAGAGCTTTTGAGAATTATTAGTAATGAGGCTTTGTATAGTATTTTAGAGTTGTAAATTGTAATATTTTGTTATTTATGGAATTAGATTTTTTTTCTGGGTGTTACAGCACCAATATGTAGCTTATGCACACTCCTCTTTTTACTTAGAACAAATTTTGCCACTAAAATCTTATTACAAAGCCTATATTATAAAATGAACTATCTAAAAAACGAAGTATAAATACTTTTTTACACATGGTCCTAAAATCCATAAAATAAAACTTATGTGATGATCAATCAGATCTAAACATTAAAAACATGAGATATAAATGGGCATACCCAATACAGATCAATAATGCTAAACCCTTTTTACGAAGAAAACTAAAATTGGTGTTTGATTTTGTTATGTGTTGTTTGGCGGTGGTTACGATGGAAGCATGGTGGTGGTCTATGGTAGTGAAGGGAGGCGACAACAATGTTGGTAGTGGAGGCGATGTACAGGGCCGGTGATGACCAAGTGTAACAAGTTCTACAGCCCAGGGCCCTAAAATTAGAAGGCCCCATTTTGTTGCTAGCTAAATGGTTTCTTAAGCCTTTACAATTGCAGTGTTGAGTGTATACAATGATAAAAATCTTAATTAGGCTTACTACTAGTAACTTATACTTGCTTCGTACTCCTTCCGTCCTAAAATAAATATTGTGCTTTTTAGTTTTTAATATGTTTTTGGCATGTGTGTTAGTACAAAGAAATTTTGAGCGCTAATTTTAAGTTAGTTTAATTATTTTAACGAAAATTTAAAAATTACTATTTAAAAAATTTATAATGATTTTACTAAAAAGCTTTAAATTTTCATTAATATAATTTAATAAACTAAATTATTACTTAAGGTTTTTTCGTACTAACGTATAAAAATTGTGACATTCACTCAACATTTATTTTAGGACGGAAGGAGTACATACCCTTTTTGTGCAAAAAAATAATATTAAAAAAAATTAAAATCCCGATATTTATATTTTAGCACAGGGCCTCTAAAACTATTGAGCCGGGCCTGGCGATGTAGGTATTCTTGTTAGTGTTGATGAAGCTGTTATGTGTGATGGTTTAGAATTGTTATTTTATTTTCTACATATGAGGACACATATTTTAATTGTTTTGGTCGACTTCGCTAGTTTTTGTTATTTGTAACATGCCCTATGCGGCTATGCTTATATAGTCCGCTTGTGTGAATCGGTAACGCTCGTAAATAACCTTTAGCCAAACCAATGGCCGAATTAGGAATTTAACATTGCGTTTCAAATTGCTCAAAAAACAAAAAAAAAAACAAAAAAAAAACAAAAAAAACATTGCGTTTCAAATAATAAAACTGATTAACTATCAATAATTCTAAAAACATTTAATACTTAGACTCATATACTCCCTCCGTCCCAGCTCACTTGGCACTTATTTCAATTTTAGTACGTCCCAACTCACTTGACATTTTCTAAAATAGTCTACTTTTTATAATTTTATATTCACTCTACCCCACCACTCATTCCCTCTATTCATTTTCCACCACTCAATTTATTCAGCCAACACTACTATTTACCCCACTCATTCTCTCTCTTCATTTTCTACCACACATTTTTCTTATTTTACTTTTTTTCTTTAGTTATTGTGCGCACCTGTCAAGTGAGGTGAAACGGAGGGATTACAATGGATTAAAATCGTTGACTGACTTTAAAGTCATTTAAACTCGTGAACATTTAATTTAAACATCAAATTATTTATGCCACTTAAAAGTGTTAATATCAAATTTTGTAATCAAAACCAATCATCACACCTGAATACCTTTTCTTCTAATTGGAATCAATCCAAATCTTATTCTTTTAAGTTTTTCCTTTTAAAAAAGTTAAACATTAAACACGAAAATTAACATTTATTGAACTCAACATCAATATATTTCCAGATCCAAGCCTCTTTTCATCTCTTTCCTCACATCGTTGCCGACATTACAATTTTCCCGAAGCGGAAATAACGAACCAATTTTGTCAATCGAATCCACATCAAATTTCCAGATTTAAGCTCTTCACTTTCTTCCGGCGTCTCATTTCATTCCTGAATCCAGTTAAATTGGATCTTTCGGTAGATTCCTTTCCGTATTCAGGTTCGATCTTCGTTTTTTTTTTTTTTTTTTTTTTTTTTTGCAGTGCTGTTGAACAGGTTCTCAAGTAGAAGGTGAAACTAGGAAATATTTATGTTAGGGAATGTTATTTGCTTGGCAAAGTGAGATCTGTATGATTTAATGCACTTTAATTTTGTATTTTAGGATTCCTATTTCAGTACTCGAGCATGTTTACTCATTTAGTGAAACTTTAATTTGTATTGTAGGTTATGTGCCGGATTGGATGTTGAAGAAGGTGGTTTGGAGGGTACTAATAGTGTAGTGAAATTGCCATTGTCCTTTGTGATTCTCGATCACCCATTACAGGGCAACACATTTTCAGTCTTGGTTATTGCTTATCCAAAACGAAGATTTGATAATTACGTCAGTTGCATCAGTGTTAATGATTACAAGGGGGACGTTGCGCCGGGTTATTATGAAGTCCTTTAATATATAAAGCAATGACGTTGGTTCCCATAAAGAGCCCGTAATATGGCTGCCTATCCAAAAGCACTTCACTCAATTGCAGCTTCAGTGGGGGGACTTGCCTTGTTCTTGATTTTTGCTTCATTGCTTCTTGTCTCAGGACCAATTGGGTCCACAGTTCGAGGGTATTTCTATGATGCTGGTAGTTTGAGCAAATTTGATACAAATTCGTTTACAAATGAAACAGTCATCGATCCTACACTTCGTGAGAATGATGTCAAAGATAAGGTAAAGCCAAATGCATCTACGTTAGGTGGCAGTGAGCCTGTGGTTGGATTGACATCTGATATGAAGAATGAAAGCCGAGGAGAAGGATTAGATGGGAATCAATCTTCTAAGTCTCAAGACACAAATAAGATTTCTAATTCTAGAGAAGAAGTGTCTGACAGTTCATCTAGCCTGCCGGTTGCATCAAAAACAAAGGAGGTCTATCGACCAGTGGGAATGGACCCACCATCTCAAGAAGGGAATACCACTAAAAATACTATACCAGGTCTTGAGAAAACTGAAAATGTGGTACCAGGTTTAGAAGCTGTCTTGCCCTCATCTCCTAGTGTCAGTAACATAGGTCAGACTGGTACAGTTAATTCAGGTATCATCCCCAATTCTTGCTTCTTCATGTTTTATTTATATAACTTTCTTCACATTCTTGATTATCTTTGGATATTTGTTTTATGTTTTTGCAAGAATACTTGTGAAGTGGTAATAAGCAAATTACTTCCTTAATTATGAATCCAGTATTGGTCTCTTTTGATTGATTTGCGTATTTAGCCCCAGCCGATTCATGAATCCAAACCTTATGCCTCCAGGGGCTTCCTCACGTCCCTAGTCAACTTCACAACGCCAAATGCATTATAATTTTTGTGTTAGTATAATTTTGGTCATTTTGTAGTTTAAGAATTTATTAGTACATTGGTAAAATATATAATGAATATTGGCATCTCAGGCATATAAAGTTATATAAATTTTTGGGTACTTTAAGTTATAAAGTTAAATATGATGTATCATCAAATTTGGTAAGCTAATTTGTTTCTGGTTGCATATTGTCACATCTGTCTTTAAAGTTTATAGCGGACCTTGACTGGTTGATCTCAAGTCATACTGCATCAGTTTGGTTGATCACACCCAATATTTTCAAACATGAAAACCATATTTATGTATGACTTTTAATACTATCTGGTGTCACCCAAAACCATTACGTTTACAGTAATCAATGACACTCCGTCACATCTGTGAATTTGGGTAAAAGTTAAAACGTATATATTTTACAGGAGTAAAAAGCTTGACCATGGCTAAATGTTATTCAAGGGATGATACTCTTTTTGAAACATGGTAAAGCTTAGGGCAAAAATCAACTTATGTCGGCAATTAAAAGGTTAATCACATAACAATTTCAAAGGAAAGAGTTTTCGTTACATGTCATAAATGAATCCTTTGTAGAAGTCCAAGCTTTCTTCTTGCCCCCGGTAGATCCCTAGCGTTCTACTCGGTTGTGGGAGTTCAGGTTACATCCGAATGAACCTTGCTACCAAAATGATGCAGAACTAACTACTTTAAGATACAACAGTCAGATGATCAACAAGAGTGGAAACTACCATACAAGAACCAAGTAATTCAATCCAAGGGGAAACCTTAAGATTTTCATCAAGCAAACCTATTACTCTGCAAAATAAGCTTGTTATACATGGATGGAAGTGCTTACTCCTAAGTATCTTACTATAAATTTCCTAAGAGGCCCCACCAAAAGGTATACACTAACATAATAATGCTGATAAACTACTCATAATCTGTTTTTATTGCTCCTGCATCATACAAGCTCCATAATTTTCTACATATTAGGAAGATGCAAGGACTTAAGTGAAGTCCTCATAAGTTTAACCCCCTTGCTTCAAACCCAAGTTCATTGTTAATGAAGAAGAGGAAAGTAATTTTGTTTTTATGACCCAAAATATTTTCGTCCCTTAAATTTATGAATGATTGAATTCCTCCTTTCAAAACCCTATTGACCATTCACATGTTTCAAGGAAGTAGTTGAGTCGTTCGGTATTTTCCCTAAATAGCCTCAAATTTTCATCAGTGGTGTCATATCAACTGGCCCAACGCCTTTCCACTCCACATCTTAAAAGACATTATATGCAGTTGACAAATATAAACTTGCTGAAAATGGAAAGGGAATGCGTTTTGAGACATCCTAAAAGAGGAATACATGACACCTGGCATGATGTCCTGCAGACTTCATTTGTTATCATTTTTCGTTCATAACTTTTGCACATATTTTGTTTGTTACAGATGACGTTGTGGGTTGTGATCTGCTTGATGGGAAATGGGTATATGACTCAGCAGGGCCATTGTACTCGAACAACTCATGCCCTGTCTTGACGCAAATGCAGAATTGCCAGGGAAATGGAAGGCCTGACAAGGATTATGAAAATTGGCGATGGAAACCTACACAATGTGACCTTCCACGCTTTGACCCCAGGAAGTTCCTGGAGTTGATGAGAGGGAAAACATTAGCTTACATTGGCGACTCGGTTGCTAGAAACCAGATGGAATCAATGTTATGCATCCTTTGGCAGGCAAGTTCCAGTACTTTCACTAATGATCCCATTTTGTTTGCTGGATAATAAGGTTACCTTTGTATACTCTACATCCGTTCCCAAAAAGTAACCCGTGTTCCCTTTTTGGGTCATCTCAATAAACATTTTCATTTCTAAATAAGGAAATGCTTTAGTGCAATTTCAGTATTTCACCAATGTACAATGGGACCATTTTTTGAGGACACAGGGAGTATCAAAATTGGTTAAAGTCAACTTTGATGTGGTATATTTTTTTCCATCACCTGCAACCCATCCTTCCTTTAGTCTAATCTGAAAGTGACGAAGTAGAAAAATTGCAGAATAAAATGAGATCTTCAATAAGGTAACTGTATTACATCTCATCCAGGTCTAGAATTTTGATTAGAAAAGCTTAAGCAAAGAGCTGGTAATGATCCGATCCAGAAATTTGGTTTTGCCAAGCGGTTACAACTTGCACCATTATACTAGAAGACAATACTTGTGAGAAAGCTTGTACAAATTCCAATATCCTGTTGGACTCTTTTCCATTAGATTGATGTTTGATTTGAAAAACACAAGATTCAAGCGCCTATTTTTTTAGTTTTAAGTGATCACGAAATCTTGTATAACACTACATAGCTGGGTGAAGTATCTATTATTTAGTTCTGTGATTGAGATGAGTTGTTTCTGCATATTTATGTTGCAAATCTTTTTGACCCTTTCATGATTGGGATAAATATAGGTTGAAGTTCCGAAAAACCGCGGAAACAAAAGAATGCAGCGTTATTACTTCAAGTCTACATCTACAATGATTGTCCGAATATGGTCATCCTGGCTCGTCCATAGAACATCTGAGAAATTTGATTTTGCTCCAGAGGGTGTAGACAAGCTCCATCTCGACGCTCCAGATGAAACTATCATGGAGTTCATTCTCAATTTTGACGTGCTTGTCCTTTCCTCGGGGCACTGGTTCGCAAAACAATCAGTTTATATCCTGAACAACGAGATTGTAGGCGGACAATTGTGGTGGCCAGATAAATCTCGACCAAAGAAAATCGACAACATCGAAGCTTTTGGGATATCTGTTGAGACAATACTCACTGCTCTGGGAACGCATCCCAATTACACCGGTCTCACCATTGTTAGGTCGTATTCACCTGATCATTATGAGGGTGGAGCTTGGAATACAGGAGGATCGTGCACCGGAAAGGTAAAGCCTGCATCGGATGGTGAATTTGTTGAAAATCAGTTTACTAATATAATGCATGAGAAGCAAGTGGCAGGATTCAACAGGGGGATTAATAAGAAGACGAATAAATCAAAATTGAGGTTGATGGATATCACAAAAGCTTTTGGGTATCGTCATGATGGGCATCCGGGGCCATATCGAAGCCCTGATCCAAACAAGATCACGAAACGAGGCCCAGATGGAAAGCCTCCACCTCAAGATTGTTTACACTGGTGCATGCCAGGCCCAGTAGATACATGGAATGAACTGGTTTTTGAAATTATAAGAAGAGATTTTGAGGGTGTTTTCTAGATGCAATATCCGTGCTCGTCCTAATTCTTTGGGTAATTTGCTTGGAATTATTTTGAAAGTCATATAGAGTCATGGTTAAGTAGCCTAATCCGTTTTTTATATGATACGAGTCTAGGAAAATTTACTTGTATTTTAACAGGCAGCTCATTGATGAGCTAGGACATCTGTCTGTATACATATATAGCTAATATTGAGAATCATTGCTTACATTGCTGCTTCTTAATATTTGATGATTTAATAAAAACCTGCGCTTTATGACAAATTAGATCTTCGTTTTGCTTTCATTTGTGTATAGTTGCAGGTTTATCATCAGGGGCAGAACGTTATTTACCAGGTATTGATTTTCTCTTTGCTTTTGATAGTACTCCGTATTCTGTAATTGCTTATGGTTTTCTTTGCTTTGACATTCCGTTCGTTAACTTTTTTGCAGAAGATTCAGAGGCTGAAATGCAGGAGCTTGTGTTTGCTGGGCAGACATTCGGGTGTTTGCTTTCTTTTAGTGAGTTAATCCTTTTTTTCTTAATTGTTGACATGATTAACCGACGGTGATCAAAATATTTCATTTTTACTATTTTCCTACTCCACCGATGCTTGCTGCCTGCAGGGTGGATAGAACAGACATCTTAACACTGAAGACTGATTTCTAGTGGGTCAAAGTTAGTGTTCTCGTACTCTAGTAATCCGAGATCTGCAGGTTTCATTGCATTTTGTGTGTGCGTGTGCTTGGTCAGAGGTATACTCTATCCGTCCCTAAATGAATGTTCAAATTTTTATTTTTATTTTTTTCCCAAAATGAATGTCCATTGTTTTGGAGAAATTACTATTTCCTCCCTCATCATACAACAAGTTCTAATTGACATTTAGACTTGCAATGCAATATGGTGAGATCGTTAAAGGTTGGTATGTATTTTTGTTATAAAAGTGCTTTAACATTTTTTGCAAATGTCCTTAGTAAAATTCAGACATTCATTCAGGAACCGAGGAATAGTAAAATTTAGACATTCATTCAGGAACCGAGGAATAGTAGTTTCCTTCTTGTTTGGTTAGCCGGAGTTGAATTAGCTGAATGCAATGGTCCATGGAATGCCATTCCAGCATGATTGGGAATCATGTCAAAAATGGTTCCCATGTTGAAGTCGGATCTTGGTCCATTGGGAGCTACGATATCGAGTATAGATGTCGGACCTGGGTCCTTTGGGATACGAGCCCAAAATGAATGTCGGGCCTTGATCCAGTGGACTAAAAATCCAAGCATGGGCCTGGATGATGAGTTGATACCGAGTATATTTTGGGCTTGTGCACATCAAGCGTTTTGTTAATCTTGCAAGACTGAAGAGTCTACGTTGATGAATGCTCGTAACTAGACTGCATAAACATAAAACCGTTCCTTGACATTGACATTTTCCGTTGTTGACAAACTAAACAAGGCTCAATTACTCCATCCACCCTTAAATGAGCCTCCAAATTTTAATTAAGGGGTATTCTAATATGGAGTATATGTTTTGCTATTTACACAATTTAATGTCAAAGATGATAAAACATTCTTGTTACTTTTTAAACATTTAGTTTGACAATTGTTATCTGTTAGAACATGGCTTGCATTACAAGTCACTTAGTAATTCCATAGATGAAATCATACCTATAATGTTATTATAAAGTGTAGTTGATAATAAAATGTGTAGAATTCCTGGATGTATGATTATCTAATTGTGATGGGCAAAAGGGTAATATAACATCATTAAGCTTGAAAGGGTGTGGTCCCTAAATGAAATGTCACCAAGTTTACTATATAATGGGTCTTCCATCAACCCTTTAGACTACTACATTTTTTTTTATTCTCTCCTAAACTCTCTTTATTAGAAGTACTTGAGAGATTAAAGAAGACATTCATCATTTAGAAGATCCATTCTCCCTACATCATCTTCTTCTTCATCTTATTTCTCTCTACAACATCTTTAATGGATTCAACAAGTAATACTTCGCTTCCGCCTTCATCTCTTCCTCAATCTCTTTCCAGAATAGAGTATGGCATTCAGGGATATTAATTGTTCCAACAATTGGTATCAGAGCTCGCTCTTTTCTAGTTTGAGTTTGAGTTCTTTTGGAAAGCCTTAAAACGCTTTTGATTCATTTTTCCCTGTTGAATCATCAAGTTTTGATGTTGTTTAGAAGCACTAATTCATTCATATAGTGCTGATGTTCATCATATAAGTTTTAAAGAAATGGTTTGAAAAGTTTTGTTTGACGAATACAATGGTTCAAGTTTGACTATCCCTTCATAACATGGTTTTATGCCTCGTGCATACCATGTGGATCTACTCACTTGATTTCATTGATTTTTAACAAGATTATCCCTAAATAACATGGTTTTATGTTTTAAGTACATACCATGTGGATCTACTTGTTGTTCATTGGTTTTTGGGAATAATTAAGACAAAAATCAGAAAGTGCAGAAAACCCTCTGCTCGATCGAGTCTTATGATATGCTCGGCCGAGCATTTGAAACGGTGCTTGTAATATGGCGTGGTCCGGCCGGATCTTTGGTCGAGTCCGGTCGGACCCCTTGAAATTGTTGGGTTTCGTAGTAACATGCGCAGCGGAAAATAGCATTTAAAATTTTATGAAACCCAAAGCCCATAGATCAATTCATATGATTAAATCAAATACAACAATATGAATACTAGAAAAAACTAACCCTTGATGACTTTGAATTTGGTCTTTGATCTTGGTGGAGAAATTGAAGCTTTAATCACGGACAAGTAAGAACACGAACTTTGAAGATGATAAAACTCTAGCGATATCCACACCTTGAACGAATATCAAGAATCACTTGATCTTGGTTGCTAGACCAAAATTGTGAAACACGTTTTCACAATCAATATGAACTATATGGAATTTTATTTGTGTATTATTTTGTTCTTCAATCTAGGATGTCTTAGAACAAAATAAAACCTCTCTCAAACTCTTTGAGACTTGCATAAAAGCTATGATATGTTCTGGCCCGAATTTGGCTGTTTATACACAAGTTAGACCTATTCCAAATAAGAAACTTGTGTCTAAGGATTCGTATGACATAACTAATATGAGATATATGTACGACATAGACCATGACATAAATCTCATATTGCGTGTCTTGTCCAGTACCTTGTTCCAAACAAGTACCTATAAATCTAACATGATCATCCCATGATCATTTAGCCTTTATACTAGTGCTTAACACGTACTAGGGACGGAGATTATTATAAGTAAACATGAACAACAATAATAATCAAAACATCTCTTTATTGATATGAAATAAATGATAACAATTACAACGTTTATTAAACGTGCCTAGGGCACCACTACTAACAATCTCCCACTTGCCCTAGGCCCAATCTCCCATGTATCTAATACCCATGGACCTAACATGACCTTCATGTTTAGCTTGTGGAAGTCCCTTTGTTAGCGGGCCCGCGACATTGTCATCAGTAGGTACTCTGCATATATTTACGTCTCCCCTATCAACGATTTCTCGAATGATATGAAAACGCCTAAGTATGTGTTTGGATTTCTAATGTGCTCTTGGTTCCTTTGCTTGAGCAATAGCACCATTATTATCGCAATAAAGGTCTATTGGATTAGCAATACTAGGAACCACTTCAAGTTCAGTAATGAACTTCTTAATCCAAACAGCTTCCTTTGCAGCATCTGATGCAGCAATATACTCAGCTGCCGTTGTAGAATCAGCGGTTGTACTTTGCTTGGAACTCTTCCAGCTTACAACTCCACCATTTAACATAAACACAAAACCCGATTGCGATCGACTATCATCTTTGTCGGTTTGGAAGCTTGCATCCGTGTAAGCATTTACCACGAGATCATCTTCCATTCCTCCATAGACCAAAAACGAATCTTTAGTTCTTCTCAAGTACTTAAGAATCGCTTTTACAGCCATCCAGTGATTTTCACCGGGGTCGGATTGGTATCTACTTGTCATGCTTAAAGCATAAGATACATCCGGCCTAGTACAAATCATGGCATACATGATGGACCCAATTGCCGAAGCATATAGAACATCATTCATTTTCTTACGCTCATCTTTTGTCTTAGGACATTGAGTCTTGCTTAGAGAAACTCCATGTAACACTGGTTAGGTGCCTCTTTTAGAATTTTCCATACGGAATCTTCTAATGACCTTGTCAATGTATGTACTTTGGCTTAAACCAAGTAGCCTCCTTGATCTATCTCTATAGATCTTAATGCCAAGTATATATGCGGCTTCACCCATATCTTTCATTGCGAAGCATTTTCTTAACCAAGTCTTCACGGACTGAAGTGTAGGAATATTGTTTCCAATGAGTAATATGTCATCCACGTATAAAATAAGGAATAGCACTATTCTCCCACTAATCTTCTTGAATACACAAGGCTCATCTTCGTTCTTGATGAAACCAACCTCTTTGACCGATTCATCAAAACGGAGATTCCAACTCCTAGAAGCTTGCTTCAATCCATAAATGGATTTCTGCAATTTGCATACCTTAGAATCTTGTTCAAAACCTTCTGGTTGTGTCATATACACATCCTCTTGTAGTTTTCCATTTAGGAAAGCGGTTTTGACATCCATTTGCCATATTTCATAGTCATGATATGCGGCAATGGCAAGCAAAATTCTTATAGACTTGATCATTGCTACGGGTGAAAAGGTTTCATCATAGTCAATACCATGAACTTGCCTATAACCTTTCGCTACAAGTCTAGCTTTGTAAGTATGCACATTCCCATCCATGTCAGTCTTCTTCTTGAAGACCCATTTGCATCCTATGGTTTTTACACATTCGGGCGCATTAATCAAGTTCCACACTTGATTATCTTGCATGGATTGCAATTCAGATTCCATGGCTCCAAGCCACTTATCCGAATCAAGAGAAGACATCGCCTCTTGGTAGGTTGTCGGTTCATCATTCTCAATGATTTCCACCTCATTACTTTCCGTTACGAGAAATCCATATCTCTCGGGCTCGGATCGTAACCTACTAGATCTGCGAGTTGCTTGTGTGTTTTGAACAGGTTCCACAACTCCTTGTGGTTCTTGTTCTTGTTCCACTATTGGTTCAATGTTATTTTCTGGGTCTCGAATTTCTTCAAGATTTATTTTACTCCCACTGATTTCTTTGGAGAGAAACTCTTTCTCTAGAAAGATACCAGTTCGGGAAACAAATACTTTGTTGTCCGTTTGGTTGTAAAAGTAATATCCTTTAGTTTCCTTAGGATATCCCACGAAAATACATTTATCAGATTTGTGTGCAAGTTTATCTGAGACAAGTCTTGACAAAAGCTTCACAACCCCAAATCTTCATGAAAGACAGACAAGGCTTCTTTCCGCTCCACATCTCATATGGAGTCTTTTGAACCGATTTAGTTGGAACACGATTTAGTGTGAAAGCAGCGGTTTCTAGAGCGTAACCCCAAAAGGATATTGGAAGATCAACTTGACTCATCATTGATCGAACCATGTCTAACAAAGCCCGATTTCTCCTCTCGGACACACCATTCCATTGTGGTGTTCCGGGTGGAGTCAATTGTGAAACTATTCCACAATTCTTTAGATGATCATCAAATTCATGACTCAAGTATTCTCCACCTCGATCTGATCGAAGTGCCTTAATACTTTTGCCAAGTTGTTTTTCTACTTCATTTTGAAATATTCTAAATACCTCAAATGGTTCACTTTTATGTTTCATTAGGTAAACATACCCAAATCTACTATAATCATCAGTGAAGGTTATGAAGTATTGAAATCCTCCCCTAGCATTGATACTTAATGGTCCGCATACATCGGAATGTATCAACCCCAATAAGTCGCTTGCCCTTTCACCTAGCTTGGTAAAAGGTGTCTTAGTCATTTTTCCAAGAAGACACGACTCGCAAGTATCATATGACTCGAGGTCACATGAACCCAAAAGGCCGTCCCCATTGAGTTTTGAGATACGCTTCTCATTAATATGACCAAGACGGCAATGCCACAAATAAGAATGATTTACATCATTAGGTTTAAATTTCTTATTTATATGATAGACATTTTCATTATTTTCATTCTTGACATCCAAGATATAAAGACCATTAAATGAATTAGCAATACCATAAAGCACATCATTTAAATAAATAGAAAATTTCTTATTCTCAATAAGAAACTTAAAACCTTCATTATCCAAACAAGAAATTGAAATAATATTTCTACTTAAATCCGGTACATAATAGCAATTGTTCAAAACAAGTATTAAACCGGAAGGTAAAGTGACTTCATAAGTCCCTACGGCTAATGCAGCAACTCTTGCTCCATTCCCCACGCGTAGGTCTACTTCACCCTCTTTAAGTAGTCTCCTATTCTTTAGTCCCTGCACATTTAAACAAATGTGAGAACCACATCCGGTATCCAATACCCAAGAATCAGTGGTAGAAAGGAGAATATCTATCATATAGATACCTGAAGTCGACGCAGCCTTGCTGCCCTTCTTCTTCTTTTGCTCTTCCAAGAAAGCCTTACAATTACGTTTCCAATGACCAATTTCTTGACAATGGAAACAGATTGCATCCTTTTGTGAATCGGGTTTTACCTCAGAAGTCTTGGCAATCTTTGCCTTGCTTATCTTGGGTTTGACAACTTTTGCCTTACCCTTTCCTTTGGCACCAGACTTCTTTCCATCATGAACCAAAAGCACAGGAGAACCTTTCTCCACAATCTTCATCTCCGCAGTTTTAAGCATCCCATGCAACTCGGAGACATTCGTATCCATTCCATGCATGTTATAATTCATCACAAACTGATTATAACTTTTAGGCAATGAATTAAGAATGAGATCCGTGGCTAGCTCCAATGGAATTGGATAGCCGAGTTTCTCAAGATGCTCTACACAACCTTTCATTTTAAGCATGTGAGGACTCACTTGTTGCCATTCACTCATTTTGCAAGAAGTGAATGCAACAATGGTCTTGTACCACTCTTGCCTAGCTTGCTCTTGAAACATGGCTCTTAACTCCACGCCTATCTCATAGGCTTCCAAATGTTCCAAACTTTGTTGGAGTTTTGAGCACATAGTAGCAAGCATGAGACAACTTACATCTCTAGAATCATTACGATGTTTTTTGTAACTGTCTCTTTCTGCCCTAGGGGCAGTAGGTTCTGGTTCAGCAGGAAGTGGCCCATCGAGAAAGTACAACTTATCTTCTTGCCTTAGAACAATTCTTAGGCTACGGATCCAATCGATAAAGTTAGTACCATTCTCTTGGAGCTTATCCTTCTCAAGGATCGATTGCAACGAAATTGATTGAGTGTTGTTAGTCATTATCCACAATTATGCAAAATTTCCAAAATTTAATTAGTACCAATTTTCATTCAAGAAATAAACAATGTATTTTTCAAAAATACTCCCACTAAATTATACAACCTTCTTTATACATCCAATATATAGTATAATTTAAATGGGTTAAGATCCCGCTTTAATTTAATTTTAAGTACGCTTTGGCGCACCGCTCAAAATCAAATTAATTAGGTAGACAACTCTTGTCAATAATATCTCATATGACTCTCAGTTCTTTTCATGAGATTCTTTAAGAAATCTAATTTCGAAAAGCATGTTAAATCTCATCTTTGCCTTAAGCCCAAAACTGTTTTGACGCTTAATTAAGTTCAACTATTTTAAACGCATAAGAAACTCTTATTCACTCATCCTGCTCATACATGAATAATATCAATGCACCTCGCTTTGGCGAGCCCACACAAAATTACCCATGTATAAACAAGTGTTTTAATCATGGCATGGCAAAAGGGCTTAAAACTTTCTTTGAAGGTTCATCACATATAGCATATAACACATTTATGAGCACATTATATAAACATGTTACGCATCAATTTTAGCCACTAAATTAATCTCCATTAATTTACGCATAATATTTATGTGTCTTTAGTTTCTCTATAATTATGAGGATGAGACTATTTCAACTTTGGTTATTATCTCCAAATCAAGACAACAAGAAGTGCGGCCGAAACTAAGCCATAAGGCATCCACAATTCCGCACTAATTCAAGAAACCAAGAAAGTATTCCATGTGGCCGAAACTGAGCAATAGATGGTCTCGATGAACGTAGGCCAATTGCATCCACAATTCCACATGGATCTCCAATCTTTGAATCAAGAACTTTGTTTCTCAATTTTAGCAATTATGAACTCTTCATAATTCTAACTTCGTTTTATATTTGAAACTTTGATTGCGATCAAGTTTGGGAAACACAATCTCGATGAACGTAGATTAGCCATCCCAACCTTGAACCAATCTTAGAATCACAAGACTAAAACAAATAGGAAAATCAAACCCCAGGATCCACACCAAAACCAACTGCCCAAAACCCGCTCCAGATCAGCAGGTCTGGCCGGTATTGTCACTGATTCGGTTGGACCCCATCAAAATTCCAGAATCTGATTCTGATTCTGACCAACTGTGCGGCCACCCAAGAAAATCTGTGCGGTCGCCCAAACATGTGCGGCCGCCTAATATTTTATGTGCGGTCGCACAGTAGCATCAGACATAATTTTTAAAGTTCGAAAATTTGTCTCAAAATTGTTTTCCCCGATTATTAAAACTTTGATCCAATCAAAAATTAATAATCAAACAATTCAGAATCCAATATAATTTTTAGTGCGATTCAATAGTGCGATTAAAGTTGTAAAACAATAAACCACATAAAATCATATAACACATAAACATCATATATTCAATATTCATATCATGTTAAGCACATAAACAATTTATATACACACAACAAGATCTAAGTATTGAAATAATCAACATGAACGGGGCTCTGATACCACTGTTGGGTTTCGTAGTAACATGCGCAGCGGAAAATAGCATTTAAAATTTTATGAAACTCAAAGCCCATAGATCCATTCATATGATTAAATCAAATACAACAATATGAATACTAGAAAAAACTAACCCTTGATGACTTTGAATTTGGTCTTTGATCTTGGTGGAGAAATTGAAGCTTTAATCACGGACAAGTAAGAACACGAACTTTGAAGATGATAAGCTTAACCCTCTAGCGGTATCCACACCTTGAACGAATATCAAGAATCACTTGATCTTGGTTGCTAGACCAAAATTGTGAAACACGTTTTCACAATCAATATGAACTATATGGAATTTTATTTGTGTATTATTTTGTTCTTCAATCTAGGATGTCTTAGAACAAAATAAAACATCTCTCAAACTCTTTGAGACTTGCATAAAAGCTATGATATGTTCTGGCCCGAATTTGGCTGTTTATATACAAGTTAGACCTATTTCAAATAGGAAACTTGTGTCTAAACCCGTCCAAAATTCTTTTCCAAATCAAATTAGGAAACCAGTCCTGACATGGTGTGCGGCCGCCCAAAACCACCTGTGCGGCCGCACATCTATCTGGAAGGTTCTGGTACTATTTGACCCAAACTGTGCGGCCGCCCAACCCATCTTGTGCGCTCGCACACTTGTCCAGATTCCCATAGTTTCCAAAATTCCAATATAGTTCTTATTTAAGATTTGTTCTATTGTGTGTGACCCTCTAGGATTACACTAAGTTGGCAATGGGTTCAAACATGAAAACATAAGATATGATTAGGTTCTAGCAAACCGTCATACCTACCCAAATAGTATAACTAGATACAAGTTCGCATTCCTTTAGAACATGTCACAATCACTTTGTCCACGATGTCATTGAACACAAGTCATGGTCAACAAGTCAACTTGTTTTTGTTCAATACTTTCTCGATCCCGAATATGTTGATAATACAAATGACATTGACCTAATCAATCCATTTGAGTCCGGCCGATTATTTTCATCAACATCATTCCTACGAGAGGCCTAAGCTTGACATCTCTCCGAAGAGGGACAAATCCATTTAGCTTATTATTCTTCCCTACGTGAATCCGATTATGCCAATCATACCCTTTATAACTACCCGGTTAAAGGTAGCGTTTGAATATGTCAAACATAATGTTCATCAAGTGGAAGACTATCATAACTTCATGTTTAAGGATTCGTATGACATAACTAATATGAGATATATGTACGACATAGACCATGACATAAATCTCATATTGCGGGTCATGTCCAGTACCTTGTTCCAAAAAAGTACCCATAAATCTAACATGATCATCCCATGATCATTTAGTCTTTATACTAGTGCTTAACACGTACTAGGGACGGAGATTATTATATGTAAACATGAACTACAATAATAATCAAAACATCTCTTTATTGATATGAAGTAAATGATAACAATTACAACGTTTATTTAACGTGCCTAGGGCACCACTACCAACAGAAATAATCCGGTCTGGTTTTGGTTTGCCCGGTCGGACCCAAGGCTTGCACGGTCGTGCAATGTGTGTCGAAAAACAATAATTTTCTGGAATTTTGTGCTCGCCCGTGTCCTTTTGTATGCTCGGCCGAGCATGTTCGTTCAGCACGGTCGTGCATTATGTTTAGCACGGTCGTGCACATCATGTTGAAATGGCCAAACTTTCTGTAATATGGTGCTCGGCCGTGTCATTCCCTATGCTCGGCCGAGCAGACACTATTCACAGGTTTTGGACTTTTTCAAGTTTCTGCACCATTTTGTTTTCCTTTTTGGACAAAACATACATTTTTTCAAACCTTAAAGTTTTGATTATTTATATGCTTAAATAATTTTATTCATTATTTAATAATATTATCGCCTAAGTGATTAACGTTATTTAAATCCAAAATTATTAATGTGTTGAATGTTTAAGTTAATATGTGAATGACATGAATTTTCCAAATAAGATCTTGACATTTGACTAAACTTAAGCATTCATGTGATGACAAATAAAATGAACATTAAGTTGTTTTATTAAATGCTTAATATTACCCAAAGAAATATTATACATTTAATCAAATGTTGTTCAAATTACTTGTCATCTAAGGCAATTATTTATGAGTCAATTCGCAATCCAAAGATTAGTTTTGATGTCATGTTGATTACCTTGTTGATGGATTTCATTGATATAATTAATCATTTATTCATTATGTAGTTTCTTATTATGTTTTGTATTCATTTTGTTCTCGATTCCCAATAGATTTACTTATTGCTTCATCCGTGATTATTACTATGAGTACCTTACCGATGCTTAACGGGACTAATTTTAAAACTTGGAAAAATAAAATGATTATGATCTTAGGCTATATGGACATAGATCACGCATTAAGGGAATCGTTTCCTCTTCCTCTCTCTAATGTAAGCACTCAAGAACATTGCTTAAATGTTGAGAAGTGGAAACGCTCCAACCGCGTGAGCCTAATGATCATGAATATAGTTGTCCCGGAGACCATTTTGAACAGTGTCTCTAAGGATGTTGATGCTAAAACATTCCTTGATATTCTTGAGGAACGTTTGGCATCTACTTCTTCTCATGGGACAAAGAGAAGAAGGAAAGAAATTGCAGTTGCAAGTAATAAGAAGCCTAAGGGATCATCTAATGATCATAAGGAAAAGAAATGTTTCTTTTGCAAAGACCTCACTCATATGAAGTACGACTGCCCTAAGTATCACGCTTGCGCGTGAAAGGTATATCATTTGGTCTAGTTTGTATTGTATTGAGGCTAATTTGGTTTCAATTCCTACATATACACGGTGATTGGATTTTGGTGCAACCAATCACATAAGGATGTTTAAGTAGGATTGCCTAAATTACCGAACACCTAGTAAAGATGAAGAAATTCATCTATATGAAAACTAGGAATCCGGTTGAAGTTATAGGCATAAGGATCCTTTAGGTTATTGTTAAAGTAATAAGTATTATTTGTATTAATAATACATTCATTGTACCATTATTTGAACGGAATTATGATATCTATCACAATATTAGACAAAGAAGGTTACTCTTGTTCTTTTGATAATAATATATGTGATCTTTATTTTAAATTCCAAGGTTATTGGTACTAGTACTTTGTCAAGTAATTTTTATTTACTTGATACTATTCAAACAATAAATGAGTTCCATAATAATGAAACCAAACTAGAAAGCAAAAGTTATCAAGGGAAAATTCTTATACCTTATGGCATAAGCATTTGGGTCATATCTCCTTAAGGAGAATTGATAAGCTTATGTAAAAAAGAATCTTGAACAAACTTGATATTCCGGAAAAGACCTTTTGCATTAAAAGCCTAAAAGGAAAATTTACAAACAAAGAAGTATCCTCGAGAGCATCAAGTGTTCTAGAACTAATAAATAAGGAATTTTGTGGGCCATTCGCTACCCCTTCATGGAATGGTCAACAATATTTATTTACGTTCATGAATGACTACTCTCATTTATGGGTACATTTATTTGCTTCATAAAAAGTATCAATTTTGGACATTTTCAAGTCTTATAAAGTCAAAGTTGGAAATCAACTTTGAAAGACTATTAAGAACGTTAAGTCCAATAATGGTGGTGTATACTATGGTTGGAATGACGGTTCAAAGGAACAATGTCTGTGTCTTTTTGCTCGCTATTTTGAAGAGTGTGGGATTGTCTCTCTCTATATTAAGCCGGGTACGCCTAGCATAAATAAGTGTAACAGAGACATAATAGAATCCTTAAGGATATGGTAATAAGTATGTTCCTTGTAATTATTTTACCTCACTCATTATGTGCAATACATTAAAACCACATCTTATGTTCTCTATAGAGCTTTCTCTAAAGCTACTAAATAAAAACCCTTATGAATTATGGACAATTTAGAAACTGTCCTTAAATTCTTCATGTATAGGGTTGTCCAATAGAAGCTAGGCCTTATAGGCCTAATAAGGGCAAACTGGACACTAAGAATTTTAGTAACTATTTTGTGAGGTATGCCAAGAGATCTAGGGGATATAAATTTTACAACCCGAAAACTAGAACTTTTTAAAATGAGAAATGCTAGGTTCTTTGAGGATGTTGAATTTAGAGGGGAAATTAGGAATAGTTTTGAATTTGAAGAGGAAGATACATCCATTTTATACCTCTTTCCTTAGTTCCAATTGGAAATCAAGTATTTGTACCTGAAATTCAAGAGGAACATACAATTCAAAATAATGATTCCCCATATATATTGAACAACATGGAAATGTTGATCATAAGGATTAAATTCAACAACCTCAAAATGAGGAAGAACATGTGCTCTTAAGGAGATCCAATAGAGTAAGAAGAAGTGTTCTTCTGGATAATTATAAGGTGTATCTTGCCGAGAATGAAGGACACTTAGGTTTAGTGGGAGATGAGCCTCTCATCTTTCATGAAGCCATTAATAGTCCTAAATTCTCATTAGTGAATTAATGTCATAAATGAAGAGTTAAAATCTATAAAGATAACAACGTTTGGGATCTTGTCCTATTACCTAAAGATGTGAAACCTATTGGGATTAAATTAGTCTTTAAGACCAAAATGATTCACAAGGTAATATGGAAAGATATTAAGCCCGTATAAGTTGTTAAAGATTTTACTAAAAAAGGAAGACATTGATTATAAAGAAAAAACTTTTTCCGGTATCTTCTAAAACTCTTTAGGATCATTATGGCACATATGGCATATTATGATCTTGAGTTCATCAAATGGACATAAAGACAAGCTTTCTCAATGGAGACATTGAGGAAACTATTTATATAAAGAATCCAGAAATGGTGACTGATTTATTTAAATCCATTTATAGGCTTAAGCTAACTTCTCGTTAATGGTACTTAATTAAGTTATTCTATCATTTGGTTTTGAAACAAATCTTGATTAAGATTGTGTATACCGTAAGTTCAGTGGGAGTAAGTTTATAATTTTGATCTTATTGTGGATGATATTTTGCTTGCTAGTAATAATATGAACCTTCTTAAGGAAACTAAGAAATTTCTTATTTGAAATGAAAGATCTTGGTGAGTCATCTTTGTATTAAGAATCCAAATTCACTGTGATCACTCACGAAGTGTTTTAGGATTATCACAAAGGCCTATATAGAAAAGGTATTACAAAGGTTAATCATGCAAAACTGTAAACCACTTTACACCCCTAATTTTAAAGGAGACAAGTTTAAAAGTCTCAAACAGTGTCCTAAAAGTAATTTTGAATTCAAGTATATTGAAAATATCCCTTATACAGCAGCAGTAAAGAAGCTTAATTTATGCGTAAAGTCTTATATTTATTGTTGGGATGCTTGGTCAATACCAAAGCAATCCGGGAGAGAACATTAGGTAGCAGCCAATAGAATGAAAAAATTATTTACAAAACACTAAAGAACTACTTGCCTATATTTGAAGTCGGATCATCTTGAGATCATTAGGTATTCCGACATTAGTTAAATTATACGGCTGCATAAGTTTATTAAGGGACTGCCAATTGTCAACAAGTGTCGAAAGACCTCTTAAGATTTATTGTGACAATCAGGCGGTAGTCTTACAACAACAAGAGTTCATCAAAGTCTGAAGGATATAGACATTAAGTTTCTTGTTGTAAAGGAATGAACAAAAGAAATACAACTTGTATAAACAAACTCCATTTTATCGGATCCATTTATGAAAGGGGTTATCATCTTCAGTGTTTCACATGGGTGTAACAATTTTGATAACATTTAGTATAGTGGGAGTTTTGTGTTGTTTTTCATTAATTATTCTTTTATTTAAAGTTTTTTGATCTCATATGGTTAAGTTGGACTAGTTGGAAGAATATGTTGATATTCATAATGATTCCATGCTACACATCTACACTTTTGATCTATGTCATTTAGTTGAATTTGTATACGTGATTACTGTGGGTTTAGTTGCGAATCAATTACAACGACTGCCCCTTTAGTCCTTATACTTGGATAACTAATGGACGAGATTGTTATAGATGACAATAAAGTGCGCAAATAAGGGTTGTCATTTGTGTTTTTTAAAGGAAAGACTTGTTTTGCAACCCAAGTGGGAGATTGTTAGAACATGGCTTGCATTACAAGTCACTTAGTAATTCCATAGATGAAATCATACCTATAATGTTATTATAAAGTGTAGTTGATAATAAAATGTGTAGAATTCCTGGATGTATGATTATCTAATTGTGATGGGCAAAAGGGTAATATAACATCATTAAGCTTGAAAGGGTGTGGTCCCTAAATGAAATGTCACCAAGTCTACTATATAAAGTGTCTTCCATCAACCATTTAGACTACTACATTTTTTTTTATTCTCTCCTAAATTCTCTTTATTGGAAGTACTTGAGAGATTAAAGAAGACATTCATCATTTAGAAGATCCATTCTCCCTACATCTTCATTTTATTTCTCCCTACAACATCTTTAATGGATTCAACAGGTAATACTTCGCTTCCGCATTCATCTCTTCCTCAATCTCTTTCCAGGATAGAGTATGGCATTCAGGGATCTTAATTGTACAACAATATCTACTTTTTAAACATTTAGTCTGAACATTTAATTCGACAAGTATTTAGGTACAAAGGTTTGCCGAAAATGACATACATTATTGAAAAAAATATCTGAAAACGGCCACATTCATTTAAAAACCAAAACGGGAAAATTACCGATCTATGCAATATATCAGGTCTTAATATTCAATTAATGCAACGTAGTGCTTACTTTTGAAAATAAACAACGTATTTTCTTATTGTGTATCAAATAATGCAACGTTATTCATTTAAAAACGGAAGGAGTACTAAATTCTTCTAAGCTGGGGAATCACAGGTAGGGGTGTAAATGGTTCGGTTTAGTTCGGTCTCGGCCGTTTTAGAGACCAAACCACTAGTCATCGGTTTGGGAAAATTCCAAACTGAACCGAACCACGAAAAATTTCAAACCGAACCAAACCAAACCGCCATGTTTTGGTTCGGTTTGGTTCAGACCGCGGTTCAGTAATGTGGTCTAGACTGCGGTTTAGACGGTGGTTCAGACCGTGGTCTAGAATATGGTTTAGATCGTGGTTTAAACCACCATTCACACCGAGGTTCATATCACGATTCAAATTATCGTTTACACTCTGTTTAAAAGAGAAAATTCAGAAGAATGAAAATATCAAACGAATAAAAAAGCCGAACGAAGTGAATACACTACAGAACTTTGTCAACTATGTGCCTCAATGAATATAACATTCGATGAAATGAATATTGAATAAGATGCAAAACGAGAGTTAAGAATGATGTAATGTGATGTAAATTATTTCAATAATTTAAAGGTGAATGTTACTTAACATACAAATATATGATTAATATATGTGGTCTGACGGTTTGGTCTGGTGGTTCGGTCTGGCGGTTCGGTCTGGTTTGGTTTGGTTTGGTCTGGAGGGGTCAGACCACAAACCAAACCGAACCACGCGGCTTACCAATTTTTGAGACCGAACCGAACTACTTGTGCTTAAAACCGAACCAAACCGTATGATTTAGTTCGGTTCGGTCCCAAACCGCGGTTTGGACCGAACCACTGACACCCCTAATCACAGGGCATGATTACTTTCAGTGTTGGATGCATATTGGCACTTTGTTTTTATCAATTGGGCACCAAAATATATTTTGGGTTAATACTCATCATATCATATCAAGTTGACGCTATAGGGATCAAAACAATATTCTAGTATAAATATTACCACAAATTAAGGGGTCAAAATTAAAATGGACACATAATATTTGTAGTGTATTCTTTAAAATATTCAAGGTACTAAAATGATATTATGCTTCTTCAAATTAAAATACTCATTCAGTTTTAAAAGAAATATTTATATTTATTTTTAATTGAATAAGAAAAATTTTAATGTTCATTTTGTTAAGGTAAAGTGACACCATGATACTCAAAACTTAATTCCTTTTCTTCGAAAAGTACATTATTTTTTGTGTTTTGCAAGTATTGAGCCAGTCTTATGAAAACTGTTTTACACTAAGAGATGTATAAAATTATTTTACATTAATAGATTTTGTTTTACATTAAAAAATAAAAACAAGTTTTACACTAAAACGAGTGTAAAACAATTTTTTTTTGATATTTTTTTTGGGGAAACTAGTTTCTCAATAAGTTATAAAAAAAACTCTTGTTTTTATAGGGTTTAAGGTTTATGGTTTAAAGTTTAAGGTTTAGGTTTTTAGATTTGGGATTTAAATGTTAAAAATAAGACTTTTTATAAATTATGAAGGAACAACTTTCCTCCAAAACACACTCAAATTTTTTTCTGGAGATTTTTTCACACACGAAGTATTCGCGAATTATGCTAAAAAGGCATAAATTCAAAAGACAACCTTGGCAGTTACGACGTCGTGGCACATACGTTTCTCGCTGACCTTTTTTAGATCTTCTTCCACAGTGTCACTTTTATAATGTCCCTCTCTCCTCTTTCTCTCTCCTCTCTCCACTTTTGAAATTCAAATCTCTCTCTCTCTCTCTCCAATAGGTTCGTTCCCCCAAAATTAAATTCCGCCCATCTCCTCATAAAAACCCTCACTCTCTCTCTCTCTTCAACGGTCGAATTCTAAAAAAACGCCTCCTTCCTCCTATCTACTAGCTTCATTTTCAAGCCTCCCACTCAACACAAATCTGTACTCTGTACTCCGTTTCTGCATTTCTCTTACCCTTCGTTGAAAGACACTTCGTTTCAGATTTGATTTCAGGTAAATTTCATTCGATTTATATTCACTTTGCTCGCGAAATCAAAAGAAATGGGTAAAAGAATCAGTAAATTGTTGCTGTTTTAATTTGACCAACTGTAAAATGCTCATCTGATTAAGTTGATCTGAAAATTTGAAGTGATTTTGTGTTTTAAGGTTTTAGATTTATTTAATTGCTGTATTCTTTTTGGCTTTTTAAGCAGTCTGATTCGTGTCTGTTTATGTTAGTTGTTGGGAATAGAATGAAGTAAGCTTTACTGAAGCTAGTGTGTTTTCTTGAAACCTTCATTTTCACTTAGAATCTGGAGGATCTGTTTTCAATGCATCTAGGGTATTCAGGATTTGGGATGTAAAGTGTGTTTAGGTCAAAGTTGAACTTGTATATTCATGTAACCTGACTTGTACCAGGAACCCTGCTCCCTCTCTATTGGGTTTTCTGATTTGGGTATTTAAAACCTCGAGAGATGAAAAGTTAATTGCGACTGATACTAAGGTTGGTATACTGAATGCAGCATATAAATCGCTGGTATCACTCGTCAAAAACATCTTACTCCCTCCGTCCCAAAATGTTCTTCCTATTTGCCATTTTTCATTGTCCCAAAAAGTTCTTCCCATTTCTTCAATTTAGGCTTAAAAGTGCATAAACAAAACATGACTAGTGAATCAAGTGTTCATATCCTTAAAAAGTTTGAATAGTCAAATGAGAAGATCATTTTGGGACGGAGGGAGTAGTTGCTAATTTGCAACAGTTACTGAAGACTTGAGAGCACAATAATATGTGTAGTATTCTTTGAGAAATCATTTAGAAACTGTATGGTATCTGTTGATTGAATAAATAAGTCTATATGCGTCAGTTATCCGCTTTGCGAAGGTATCTCCTTACTTTCACGTTGTTCAGACTGCAGAATAGTAATTCAAAGCATTTTATTGAATACAAATATGTATATATATAAAAAGTTATGCTTAATGTTGATTTTGTCAGACAATTGCACACTGTTTGTCGGATTTTTGTAGCTATATAAATATCAATGCAATTTAGTACTTAATTTTTGATAAAAGACTATCACCTTAAAGAAGTTCTGACCACTGCTGTTTTGATGTCTGGTGCACATATATGTAGGACAGCTTACCTAAACATTCTGTTGACAGGTACAATTGTTTCAACATGTCTAATCTCCAGAATGATCCGCTTCTTCAAGTAGAGACAACATGTGGATCTCTTCTATATGAACTCCAGGTTTCCATATGGGCCTTAAAGATTCATATTTTCCATACTGAACATTTGAGCTTATTTTGACTGTGATTAAATTAAACTGAACGGCTGGTGTGCCAGATTATATGGGATGAAGTTGGAGAGACTGATGTTGAAAGGGACAAAATGCTGCTTGAGCTTGAGCGGGAATGTCTAGAAGTGTACAGAAGAAAGGTTGATGTGGCAAACAGATGTAGGGCGCAGCTAAGACGGGCAATTGCTGATGCTGAAGCAGAGCTAGCAGCCATCTGTTCTTCAATGGGGGAGCGACCAGTACATATTAGACAGGTAAGGGATGAAAATTTCTGTGTAATCTGTCCAAATAATCCTGCATGCCTTTCTGAAATTTGGTTATAAGTTTATGCCGTGTACTTCACTCATTTAAAGTTGAGATAAACAGGCCTATCTTTATCCCAATTTTTTGTGATATTTCAATTGACAATAAAATTTTGATATGTCTGATAAAATCATGCTTGCAATTGCGGGAGGCCATCAACTTATCAATTCTTCTTAGTTATAGTAACACTAACACAAGTTTTTTCAAGTTTTTAAATAACTAAGAAAACTCAAACGATGTAAATGTAGATAAAGGGAAACTGTTGTTTAATATCTAGCAGTTAGCAACTTATTTCTGATTGTAGAGGATCTTGGTAGATGATTTCTTTACGAGGAACTGAAGTATCTTATATATAAGCTAACCTTCTCTTCATTAGAATAATTCCACATCTCTTTTTTCAGTCTGATCAAACCCCTGGAAACTTGAAAGGAGAGCTCAGAGCCATTCTTCCAGAACTTGAGGAGATGAAGAAACGGAAAGTCGAGAGGAGGAATCAATTTCTTGAAGTTGTAGAACAAATACAAAAGATTCGTAAGGAGATCTGTATGCCTAGTGAATATAGCTCTCTAAACACTACTGTGGATGAAACTGATTTGTCATTAAGAAAGCTTGAAGATTTGCAACGAGAGCTCCAGGCACTTCAAAAGGAGAAGGTAAGTTCAAAATTCTTTTATTTGTAATTCATCATTTCATTTTTATCAAGTTCTTACTAGAGTTCATTATCTGGACAACACATTAGCTCCCAATTTCTATGTCTTTGAGATCCTTTGGTTCACTTTACTTAACTTTTTGCCTACTTGCAGAGTGACCGTCTGAAGCAAGTTCTAGACCATTTGAATGCTTTGAACTCATTGTGCTTGGTGCTCGGCTTGGATTTTAATCAAACTGTAAATGAGGTTCATCCCAGTTTAGTTGAATCAGAAGGAACAAAGAGCATCAGTAACGATACTATTGAGAGACTAGCTGCTGCCATACAAAGATTACGAGAGGTTAAAATTCAGCGAATGCAAAGAGTAAGTTGTGTATTTTAATTTAGTTCCAGATGCTTAAAGAATTCTCATGGTAATTTCCTCTATTATTAACCTTCTAATCTCCTAAATTGTTACAGATCCAAGATCTTGCGAGCTCCCTGTTAGAGTTATGGAATTTGATGGATACACCAACTGAAGAGCAACAGATGTTTCAGAATGTCACCTGCAATATTGCTGCTTCAGAACATGAAATAACGGAACCAAACATGCTTTCCGTGGACTCTATTAATTACGTGAGTTCTGGTGATTCTGAAATTAGGTTTTTAGATTATCTGTTTAGGTGTATCTTTCTCATTGAAGTTTATTTTTTTCCTTGGGAATAACATTGATACAAATTTATAATGGAAGGTTGAGGCAGAGGTATCTCGACTGGAAGCCTTGAAAGCAAGCAAAATGAAAGAGCTTGTTTTCAAGAAGAGATCTGAATTGGAGGAAATTTGCAGAAAAACACACATGATTCCAGAATCAGATTGTGGTATGGAAATTGCTATTGAAGCTATTGAATCAGGTATGAGATTTACATACTCCCTCCGTCCCAAAATGATCTTCCAACTTTTTTTTTCTTTATTACCAATGAACTTTGAGCAATAAATTTAGGTTGCTTTAATTACACTAATAAAAATTTGAAACTTGTTATTGATACACCATCAACAATACTATCAATAACAAGTTTTAGACTCACATTATGATAAGTAAATCAACCTAAAATATTGCTCAAAGTACCTTAGTAGTAAAGTAAAAAAAAGGTGGGAAGATCATTTTGGGACGGAGGGAGTATGCAACTGTGCACTGACATTGGTTAATATCTAAAGTCTGCTTAGTTGTCTCTTTCTTATTCTCCGTCTCTTTCTAATGTTGAATAAATAGGAGCTGTTGATCCTGCAAGTATCCTTGAGCAAATTGAGCTTCAAATTGGCAAAGTTAAAGAGGAAGCTTTTAGCAGGAAAGAAATACTTGAAAAGGTTGAGAAGTGGATGGCTGCATGTGAGGAGGAGTGCTGGCTTGAGGAGTATAATAGGGTTGGTATTTTTAATTATTTCATTTGGTATTCCCATTTTATGTTTTGGGTCAAGTATATTCCCTTCTTAAGTTGTACTTACTTTTTCAGGATGACAACCGATATAATGCTGGGAGAGGCGCTCATCTCACCCTGAAACGTGCCGAGAAAGCTCGTGCATTGGTTAATAAACTTCCAGGTAGAATGATAACGATAGGATTTGTGTATTTAGCAAACCAATCAGCTTGTAGTCGATTGATTTGTGTGTTTATTAAAACATAACTGATTTCCTTTGTTTGTAGTCGATTGATTTGTGTGTTTATTAAAACATAACTGATTTCCTTCATTTATCTTTGATGATTGGCTTTATTTTGCTAAAAATGCAATTTTATCAAAAGATATGCATATTCTGGTTACACAGAAATAAGGGACGAACTTACAATTATTTCTACCTTTTGCATCTCTTGTGACAGGAATTGTGGAGGCGTTAGCTTTAAAAACCACAGCATGGGAAAATGAACGAGGCATTGCTTTTACTTATGATGGTGTAAGTACTTTTTCCAGTTCTGATTAGGGATGGCAATTTTACCGAATCCGATCCGTATCCGGGACAATCCGACCGGGGATGGGTGGGTTTGATAATACATTTTGAAAATCCGGCGGGTTCGGATACGGGTTTGGTATCTGTCTGATATCCGCCCGTATCCGAACCGTATCCGACCCGTATAATATCCGAATAAATTTATATCCGTATCCGATCCGTATCCGACCGTATCCGTCCGTATCCGACCGTATCCGATCCGTTTACTAAGCTATTTACTCTTTTACCCTTATATTCAATTAATATTACAACCCCAACCTTATATATATATATTGTGAGGGGAGAGAGAGGATCAGTAGGGTTCAATCCGCCGGCACCCCTCCCGATTCTCTCTCTCACCACCATCTCACCATCGGCTCATCTCCCTCATCTCCCACATCTCCGGCCGTCGCCCAACAACCACCGATCTCCCTCCCGATTCTCTCTCACCAGCTCACCCATTTCTTAGATCCGTCACCTCACCCACTCCCTCAACTCCGATCTCCACAACCTGCTCGCTCCTTCCATTCCGGTCACCAACAACCGCCATCGCAACCGCCGCCGCCGTTTCCCCCAAATCCAGTTACAACTCCCCCGCCGGCAACACTCTTTCCCTCCGATTCGACCACCTCCCTCATCTTCATCACCAAAATCCCCAAATCAGTCGCCCTAGCTCTCTCTCTCTCTCTCACACGTCTACCACCACCCCTCCGATCCCGGCGTTCTACCTATGTCTGACGCCGACCTTCAATTTCAGACACGCCGGAGTCGCTCACTGTGGTGTGTCTACTCAGTAGCTCAGGTAAGTCATAGTCCTTATACTTTTTTTGTGTGTGATTCTTGAGATGATGGTTGGTCTCTGATGATTCCTTTGATTTAGATTATGGATTTTATGAAATTTTCTTTGATTCATTTGTGAAACCATGAAATTGAATAAAATTGTTGATTCCCTGCTCCTATTATTCTGTTGGATTCGTAGAAAAATCTACTTTGCAGATCTAATCACACAAATTGTAACCATAAATTAGAACAATGTTTGCTGCAAGCCCTTCCCCCAACAAAAAAAAAAAAAAAAAAAAAAAAAAACTGGGCGGATACGGGCGGATACGGATTTTCGCATTGTCGGATACGGTCGGATACGGATACGGTGTTGGTAGGCTCGGGTCGGATACGGGTTTGGCAATATCCGGACCGTATTCGACCCGTTGCCATCCCTAGTTCTGATATACAAAAGGTTCCAGCTTGTAGGTACTTCTGTGATAGTTAATGTGAAACATTTTGTGTATTTTCTCTATACTCAGATTCGGTTGCTCTCCATGCTTGAGGAGTATAGTATTTTAAGACAAGAAAAAGAGGAAGAACGTAAAAGACAGAGGGTATGTTACCGATCAATTATTATTATTATTATTATTTTGTTTGTGAAATTGGTTGTTTTATATTTGAATGTTTATGCATGATGCACAATTGTTCATTCATTACAGGACCAGAAGAAACTTCAAGGACAGCTGATAGCAGAACAAGAAGCACTTTTTGGATCAAAGCCAAGTCCTATGAAACAACAAAGTGGTAAAAAGGGTCCTAGATTGTCTTGCGGTGGTGCAACAGTCAACAGAAGACTTTCAGTTGGAGGGGCAATGATACAAACCCCTAAACCAGATCCATATCATCATTCTGTTAAAGCTACTCCTAATCCGCGTCAAACAAAAAGGAACGACCGTCCTCGCCCAAATGATCTCTTTAATCACAAAGATGATGGGTTTGCAGCTTTATCTGCAGGTAAATTTCATCTATCAGCTCTAAAACATATGATTATCAATTTCTACATCTGAAGTTCTTCATATTAAGGATCGAAATAGTTTTCCGTAAATACCCTTAATTTTATAGCTAATGTCATACGCCATGACTAATTTGAGTTTTATACTATACGCCCTCGATCTGTCTTGAAATGACCTTCTTATTGTCCCAAAAAGTTGTTCTCATTTCTACATTTTGGGCTTAAATGTGCATAAATACAATATGACTAGTGAAGCAAGTGTTCATATCCTTAAAAAGTTTGAATAGTCAAATGAGAGAAAATTATTTTGGGACGGAGGGAGTATATAGATAGACTGGCTGAATGATCTGTGGTTTGTTGATGTATTAGGAACAAGAGGCTTGGACATTGCTGGTCTTCCCATGAGAAAGCAGCACCACCCTCTTGGTCATGAGCTAGAGTCTCCCATGGTCCGTAAGCCCTTCTCCCCCATCTCTTCCACAGAATCGTCAAAGTCAAACGTAGCAAGCTTACTGGAAGACCTAAATAGAAAGCACAGTGAACCGTTCCAAAAGTCAACTCTTCAAAGTAACAACAACACACCATTTGCTACTCCTTCCAAGGCAATTATACCTGCTAATGGTGGTGATCAGGAAGAGAACAGAACTCCCAAGACAATGACGGTTATACCCTCAACGCCTTCGACAGTATCTGTTCCTATGCAAACTGCGATCACGCCAGCTCCCCCGGGTAAAGATGTCTTTGAAGAAATTGAATACTCTTTTGAAGAAAGAAGGCTTGGGTATGTGGTTCCTAGAGCACATGTGAAGACTGTGGTTCAAGTTTAATTTTGTTTGTGATGAGGTCTCTGTGATAATGAAGATTGTTGTTATTGTGATTTTCTTGGTATTGTTTTTAAATGTTGGAGGTTGTATTTGATATAAGTCAATTTTAATTGGCTTTTTTAAATTTGTATATATATAGTCTACGGGTAACTGGCGTGGGCTAAAAACTTCTTGATTAATGGGAGCTCAACTTTTCTACTAGCTATGTCCCAAAATGAATGGGGAGTACTACATTATTAGATTATCAGAAGTTGAAATTTTTGCATTTCAATTTTTTGGCACATTCATTTTGAGACGAAGAAGTACTACTCTTTCGGCTTCAAAAGATAGTCTCATTTTGACTTTTTATAGTCAACAAAAATAAATTTTGACCAAACATTGGTGTCAAGTTAGCCCTCTAAGTTTCAGAAATTTCACTAAAACCCTTACTAACTAATATCATTACAAACGCATCCATTTAGTCGATCACGTGCTCGGCACATGTCACTTAACTGACTTTTCTAACGATTTCCGTCAAAAAGCCCTTAACTGCCGAAAAATTTAGATATTGAGCCCTGATCTAGCGGGAAAAAAAAACCCAGGCCCCTTTTAGACGCACCCCTGGTAGGGATGGCAACGGGTCGAATACGGTCCGGATATTGCCAAACCCGTATCCGACCCGAGCCTACCAACACCGTATCCGTATCCGACCGTATCCGACAATGCGAAAATCCGTATCCGCCCAGTTTTTTTTTTTTTTTTTTTTTTTTTTTGTTGGGGGAAGGGCTTGCAGCAAACATTGTTCTAATTTATGGTTACAATTTGTGGGATTAGATCTGCAAAGTAGATTTTTCTACGAATCCAACAGAATAATAGGAGCAGGGAATCAACAATTTTATTCAATTTCATGGTTTCACAAATGAATCAAAGAAAATTTCATAAAATCCATAATCTAAATCAAAGGAATCATCAGAGACCAACCATCATCTCAAGAATCACACACAAAAAAAGTATAAGGACTATGACTTACCTGAGCTACTGAGTAGACACACCACAGTGAGCGACTCCGGCGTGTCTGAAATTGAAGGTCGGCGTCAGACATAGGTAGAACGCCGGGATCGGAGGGGTGGTGGTAGACGTGTGAGAGAGAGAGAGAGCTAGGGCGACTGATTTGGGGATTTTGGTGATGAAGATGAGGGAGGTGGTCGAATCGGAGGGAAAGAGTGTTGCCGGCGGGGGAGTTGTAACTGGATTTGGGGGAAACGGCGGCGGCGGTTGCGATGGCGGTTGTTGGTGATCGGAATGGAAGGAGCGAGCAGGTTGTGGAGATCGGAGTTGAGGGAGTGGGTGAGGTGACGGATCTAAGAAATGGGTGAGCTGGTGAGAGAGAATCGGGAGGGAGATCGGTGGTTGTTGGGCGACGGCCGGAGATGTGGGAGATGAGGGAGATGAGCCGATGGTGAGATGGTGGTGAGAGAGAGAATCGGGAGGGGTGCCGGCGGATTGAACCCTACTGATCCTCTCTCTCCCCTCACAATATATATATATAAGGTTGGGGTTGTAATATTAATTGAATATAAGGGTAAAAGAGTAAATAGCTTAGTAAACGGATAGGATACGGTCGGATACGGTCGGATACGGACGGATACGGTCGGATACGGATCGGATACGGATATAAATTTATTCGGATATTATACGGGTCGGATACGGTTCGGATACGAGCGGATATCAGACAGATACCAAACCCGTATCCGAACCCGCCGGATTTTCAAAATGTATTATCAAACCCACCCATCCCCGGTCGGATTGTCCCGGATACGGATCGGATTCGGTAAAATTGCCATCCCTAACCCCTGGAGTTCAGGCTCTGAATTGTCATTAACCCTTTAAAGAATGTTGAAATTCAATTAATTTCTACTTTGGTCAATACTATTGTTCTCAGCAATACAACTTTCACAATATTCGTACTCTACATTTTTTTTTTTTTGGAAATTGTGAAATGCAGTTATTTCACTGCTCAGAAAAACAAAGTATTATTTCCTCATATTGACTTCCATTAGAATCGGAAAAGCACTTAACAATGTTTATAACGGTCTTTTAATCTAAAATAAATTTTTTATATTTTTTTATATGACAAATGGGTATATTTTTACTTTTTAAGGATCTAACAGAATTTTCACTTACAATTATTTCCTAATTTTAACAATTTATTCTACTTGTCAATATTTACACTTATCAATATGTACTTCATTATTTTTAATGGGCGAACGACAAGGTAGGGATGTACTATAGCGCTGGTTACAATTATTGCAACATACTGCGATTTGACATCTTAATGAAATGTACTTCACCATTTTGTTACATATAATGTAACACACCTTAACGACGTTAAAAAGATAACTAAAAAGTCAACAATATAAGAAGAAGAGCAACACCCGTTAAATATAATTAACATCTGTTAGAATACTTAATGGATTTGACATTTTCTTCCTTACCTTTCACAATCTCTGTCTACCATCCCCGCCCCACACCACCAGTCCGCCACAGACCACCATAAATCGTCACCCATTTGCTTCCATCAACTACCAACCCGCCGGAACCACAGATTTGGGATCAATTTGGGTTTGAATTTGGATTGGGGTTTCAATTTTCGAATTGGGGCTTCAACTATTCAAATATTGGGTTTCAATTTCCGAAATGCCATTGTTGAACACTTGAACTCCTCCGGCCTTTGTTCGATTTCGCCCAGGATCAATTCCATTTTTGTGTTTGATTTTGGATATTTTAGTGGGGAATTTCGAGATTTACATTGGTATTCATCCATTGTTGGCTGGAATAAAAGTGTTCATTCACCATTGTTGCTTGAATAAAAATGCAAGGGAGAAGATGAGTGTTAAATTTTTAATGACTGTTAGTTTATTAGTGAGTTGGTTGGTCAAGTTAACATTCCGTTAATGAAATTTAACGTCATCCAACCAAGTTGCATTATTTGTAACCCGATCAAAAAGTACATTTCATTATGTTGTTAAAGGAGAGTACGGAGTATCTGTTACCTTTTATGTAATGAAGAGTGTAGTACGTTTACCCTACCTTGTAATTATCTCTATTTTTTTTAATTGAATTTAAAAGGTGCTGAATAAGGGTTTGACTATCTGTAGGTGATAATTAGGGGTTTGACTCACAAACTACAGTGGCATCTACCGTAAAAGTCCCTAAATAAAAGGATAAAAGGGTATACTCCATCCGTCCCATCCTTATTGTTATTAAATGAGAGTGCACGAGAATTAAGAAAATATGTTGGAAAAATAATTATTGTAAGTGGGTAAGAGAGATAAAATGAACGGGTAGAAGAGAGAAAAATAAATATTTTAGGTAAGTAGTTGATGCTGCAAAAAACGTGTCGGATCAGTCCTTCGTCTAGTGGTTCGGATAAATCCAGCAATGAGAACCCTCCTGTCAGATCTACACACAAAGAACAAACGTAAACTACGCCGGGGCTCCACCGGTGAAGGCCCTCCGGCGTGAGAATAAGTATTTGGGTAGTAAATATGAGTGTAGAATCAATTGACTAGTAGAGAGTCTAAAAGTTCATTACCCGTTTCCCGTGTAGAGGACCTGTTTATATAGGTATGGGTGTAAGAGTCCTGACTTGTTAAGAAAGCCAGGGAGCCCGTGTTAATGTGGGACTCGTATTCCTTGGAGATAGACTCCTGATAAGGATGAGTAATATCTCAGTTATCTTGTAGAAAATATATCCTTGTTTAGATAAGGATCTTCACTGTTAGAGTTGTGTTATGACTCTTGTCAGTGGACTCCCGACGATAATGGGAGGCTTCTGATGTATGTCGGCCCGTCATCTAACTCGGCTCGTCATTGAGGCCGGTTAGGGATTGGGCTACTAGTAACTCGTTCTAGGCAAGGTCTGCCTGATCGGCTTTATTGATGTCGGCCTAAAAGCCTAGTCGTCTGGTGAATGGCTTCTCGGTATAGGCCTTTTAGGTGTACGGGCCCAGAGCATATGGGACCCATTTACCCAAGTCGGTTTATGTCGTTCAGTGGCCCCCCGAGTTTCTATCTCGGCATACCGAGTAGGAACTCAGACAGTTCATTAATTGCAGCTTCATTTATTGCTGATTTGATAGTCAGCCGCCAAATCCTTCTATGATTAGATTTGCTGATGTCATCTTGATTTGTTTCAGGTGGAATCATTACCCTTCTTGGAAAACAAAGGCCTCATTAACTGTGTCCTAATCATGGGCAATATAAATACTCCGCCCCTTTGTATTCTGGGGGTACATAAGAACAAAACGCCCCCTTGTATCTCTTGCTTTCACTCTCAAAATTCTCCAGGAAATACCCAAAATGGTTTCAAAGAGAATGTACGATGATGCTTTTCCAGAAGAAGTAAGCTCTGATTCAAAGAACCATTTTTCAAGCTCCGATCCCGATAGCAGCAGTGATTCCATGTTTCCATCCAATTATTGTTCATCTTTTCCGGCGGAAGAGTCACTGTCCGATAGCAATGGAGAATTTTCGGAACCAGACCCTGTCGATGAATTCTCCGACGATGATGCCGGTGCAGAAGAATCAGAGAATGAGGACGAGGGTGATGATGAAGATGATGAAGATGATCCAGAACCCATTATTATTGACGAATACGGGTATGACGGAGATGTCGAGTGGGAGGAGGATGATGAAGATCAAGATCAAGATTGTGATCTTTCTTGAATCTTTAGCTTGCTTGATCTAGTAGTTTTCCTTTTTGATTTTGTACAGGTCAGGCCCCCGACCTGTTGTGGGGGTCTTTTGCGCATATATAATAGTACCTTATCTTTCCTGCTTTCCATTATTCTTGAACCTTGCATCTTTATCTTGTTGTATACCCATGATCAGTCTTTTGAATGACCTCGGCATGAGTTTTCAATTCCTTAATCGACCTATTTGCTCGGCATTCTGTCTTATGATGCCGATTTAGTCATAGTGCTGACAGTCCGATCTTTGTCGATATATCGGTATGGGTGGAACTTGTACCAATATTCCCATAACTATCAAGCTTGGTTAGAGGCGATGCGTCGTTATTTCCAAGTAGGTCTATACTTGGCCATTCTAGGTATGTCGCATTATTTGATCGGAGTGGTTGTACGAGGTAGAGATCGAGAATTGGTTGGTTTCGGCTGTTATGCGCAACCTTCTCGTTCTAACGTGTCGTCATTTATTTCTTTCTTGATTCTCCTGTTCGTCACGTTGACGGTTCCAAGTCGGTGCATTCATGTTAGCTGACTGGTATCCGGTTTTGACGGTTGAGTTACATCAGACGTTCCCCATTCAACTGTTCAGTGTCAGGCGGCGAATGCGATTGAGTGAAAAGACATCCCCTATTAATGAGGGGTAATGATGGGACTTAGTGGGGAGCGTGCCAACCCACGGGCCTCTGGGTACGGTCGGTTCGGATTCGGGTATAACCCACCTGACCCGGGATATAAATTCAAATTTCTCTTTTCATTTCCCACTTTCGAACATTTATCAAAGGAAACTGCGTATCTCCAGCCGGCGAGTTCTTTGAGAGAGTCGGTTTCTGCTGCAGATCTTCCGATTCTGTTCCGATCTCCCCCGTTAACTTTCTCAGTCGACCTCTTTCTACCGATTACATTTTCGCCTAAGGTACTGTTCTGATCTCTTTTCTGTCATTTCTGCTATTTATAACATTGTTAGGGTTTAAGGGCTTTACAATTCTTCTTCCCTTTGAATCTCGTCTTCGGAGTGAGCCGTGTAGCTCTAGGATAGCCCCTTTTCTGTTATGTATGGTATTCATAATTTCGACCCCGATGCCATGTATGGCTTTTATGAGCGCAATAATAGGATATACAGGTTGTCAGAAGGGGTATGGAAAATGTTGTCTTTGATGGCGATAGGCGACCTATTGTTTCTGAATAGAACCCCTCGAGATGACGTGAAATATCCCTCTGGCCTGTTTGCTCCGAGGGCCCTCAGTGGTAGTGCCGATGGCATCATACTTCTTAATACCTTTGACACTGTTATTCGACACATTTTTCTTCATTACGTTAAGGATAAGTCGGCTTTCCCGTCTCTATTTGAGAATGCCCCTTCCTCGGCCCCAGTAGTCGATTCGGGGGGGGGGGAGACATGGCTTTATCTAGGCCTCTTGATGAGTCTAACCCCTATGTCTCTTCTACAGGTATGGCCGGGGAGAGTACCTCTGGGAGGATAGTAGATAGGTTTGAGCCCAACGCTGCCGCTCCGGGACATGGTGCTGATGCAAGGAAAGGCAAGAGTAAGAGTAATCCTGGTTCAATCTCAGTCAAAAATCCTAAGTCGGGAGCCGAGAAGATTGAGGCTCTCTATTCCCGGTATGGAGTAGACCGTGAGGAATATCGTCTGTATTATAGTAAGGCTGTTCCCTTAGATTCAGATGAGAAGATCCATACCTTTTACTATGATCAGGCCGTGGTCTCGTTTTTCTTTAAGCAGTTCGAATTAGGATTGAGGCTTCCTCTTGACCCTTTTATCAATGAATTTCTGGAGTCCTGGGAACTAATGCCCGCTCATATCGGAGCGAATGCCGTCAGATATCTGGTTAGTTTCATTGTACTGTGTCGCAGCCTCAGCTTTGAGCCGTGTATGTCTGCCTTTGACCATTTTTTCAATGTGAGCTACAACAAGACCACAAGGACTTTGACCATCAAATCTGATCCGTCCAAACCCAAGATCATCTCCCCTATTTCCGGCACCGTAAGTAAGGTGTCGGGTTGGAATTCTCATGTGATTAGGGTTGAGTCCCGCTTTGGTTGGGAGTTCGCGGTCCCGTCCTACTCACCATGTCGTCCTACCGAGGTCCACAAACCTGCATGGAGTGATGATTTGATTGCAAAACTTGAAGAATTTTCTGCTCTTGGTACGCTTGATTGGAGTGAGTTGGAGAGGGACCCTCGGTATTATGTTCAGGCTGGGTTGATGAAGGGTCCTATAGATGGCATTGTTCCCAAGGTCGACGTTCTGAGAGGGAATAGGTTTCCGGATTGGATAATTCACCCGAATTTTGTTTTTCTTCATGAGTGCGGGCGTTGCAAGGAGCAGAACAATATTTGCCTCCGAGTTGAAGATACGATAGGCTGTAATCGTTTAATCCTTGCTCTTTTTTCCTTGATTTTTATCTCGTCTCGGTCTGATACTTATCTTTTTATGCAGTTCTGACCATGGAGCAAATTGAGGAAATTGAGATTGAGGAGGTTGATCCCGTTGAGGCGGCTAGGTTGAAAAAAGAGAGGTCTAGGACGGCGGCCCTGGAGAAGCGTCACGCCGACATGGAGACTAGACAAATATTGCTTCAGAATAAGGAAGGCTCTGCGGTACCTCTGACAGACCTAGTTGAGACTGGTAAAGATGCTGAGGATGTGGCCCCCGAGACCGAGAAAAGCCCTACTGCCAGCCAGTCTATTGGTCAGAGCCATAGTCAAGGCCTCCAAGCTGCAACTGAGGTGGACCAGGGAGATTCCTTTATTCATCGAAAGAGGCCGAGGGAAGATGTCAGGGAAACCCGGGCTCAATCTGCCAAAAGGGTGGCTCCATCCACTCATGACTCCACATCCACCATGGTTACTCATGAAGACGAGGTGAAGCGTTGGGTTGATAAGTTTGGCGGAGTTCCCATTCTGTCAGGCATTGATGTGGCGGCCCGCTCCGGTCTTTCTTTAAAAAAGGGGGGCCCAGTGAAAAAAGAGCCATGAATGCCGACACTATAGACCAGCTGGCGGCCGAGAGGCTCACATCTCAGCAAATGCTGAACCGCAAGGGCCTTATTCTTAGTGAGGTATTGCTTCTGGCTATCTCGGTCCTTATATGTTCCTCTTGTATCTGCTCATTTCTCCCTATTTTGCAGCTTGCCTCCCTTGCTCAGGTCGACTACACCATGTATCGTCAAGCCTATGAAACCTTGAAGGAGAAGGAAGCCGAGGTGGTGAAGCTGAAAGATCTCAATGGTGAATTGAACGGTAGGGTGATTTCTTTAGAGCAGGAGAATGCCTATCTTGATGCCTTCCATCGCCAGTCTCAGGCCGAGGTAGCCACTTTAAAAGAAACCCTGTTGATTTCGAGGACGGGTGTTGAGGAGGAGAGGAAGCGTGCTGAGATTCTTGCCGGCGAGAAGGTCACAGCAGAAGAGAGGCTTGCTTTGCTAGAAGACCGGTATGCTCGTTTAGAGGAAAGTGTGGTGGAGAGAGAGAGAGCCGCCGTTGAAGCTTACAAGAAAGGGCCTCAATTTAGGGAAGATTTGAGCGACCGTGTCGGCACAGTTTACAATGATGCTTGGTCTAACTTGACTCGTCTTCTGTACATCGACCCCGAAGTCAACGTGCCTTTGGAGAAGTGTGCTCGTCTTTTTCAGCAGGATGCCTATAGCGTTGAGGCAAGGGCGGCTCATTCCTTGGTTCCGTTTTCTGAAGGTGCTCTTAGGATCATTAAGGCCCGAGACCGTAAAGCTAATAGGCCTGTTTGGGACCCGCCTGCACTTGATCCTGATAACTTTGAGAAACTTTTGGAAAGAGCTGCTGCTGATGCCAAAGCCGGTATATGTATTAGGCAGCTTTGTGGGTTTGGAACAATTCTTTGTATTTATGCCTGGTCGGCCAAAACAATTTATTTTCTGTTGCTACTTTTAAGTATTTATGTGACTTGGCCCAGTTCTTGGGGAAGTCGAAACACTTGAACTTTTAACATTCGTATGCCTCAGTCCAGTGTTTAACTGGAGGGCGCAAATACTTGTTTAAGCAGGAATTTGTTTACCTCGGTTTGAGGTGTAAGTTAACCTGCTTCCTTAACTGTGTAGTTAAGCGTCACCTCGTCATTTGTTCGTGTTACTTTATCTCGGTTTAAGATGTCTTAACACTGTCTAAAATGACGACATGACGCTTTTCGTATTCGATTAAGTCGGTGTTTGTAAGGACTAACTCATGACTAGTCTCAAATTGTTGTGGGGCCTAGATGTAATAATCTTTAACCCTAATTTGAGAGTACTAGCCGATAGAATTAGGTTTTAATAGTAGCCATGTTAGGCTACGCTTGTAGGCCGTGGTCGTTCACCGTAATGGCCGTGACGAGCGTTTGGGAGCTCGGTTTGAACTAACTCATGGCTAGTCTCAAATTGTCGTGGGTACTAGATGTATCAATCTTAGCCCAAATTTGAGAGCACTAACCGATAGAATTAGGTTTTGATAGTAGCCGTGTTAGGCTATGTTTATAGGCCGTGGTCGTTCACCGTAATGGCCGTGACGAGCGTTTAGGAGCTCGGCTTGAACTAACTCATGGCTAGTCTCAAATTGTCGTGGGTACTAGATGTATCAATCTTAGACCAAATTTGAGAGCACTAACCGATAGAATTAGGTTTTGATAGTAGCCGTGTTAGGCTATGTTTGTAGGCCGTGGTCGTTCACCGTAATGGCCGTGACGAGCGTTTAGGAGCTCGGCTTGAACTAACTCATGGCTAGTCTCAAATTGTCGTGGGTACTAGATGTATCAATCTTAGCCCAAATTTGAGAGCACTAACCGATAGAATTAGGTTTTGATAGTAGCCGTGTTAGGCTATGTTTGTAGGCCGTGGTCGTTCACCGTAATGGCCGTGACGAGCGTTTAGGAGCTCGGTTTTAACTTGACTAGTCTCAAATCGTCAGGGGATTTAGACGTCAGTCTTGCCAAGATTTGAGAGAACTAGTTGTCAGGATCAGTTCAATTCGTTGGAAGTCGAGACGTTTATTCTTATCTACGGGGGACCTCAGCTTTGTTGAATAACAGGTGTACCGTGATTACAAGGTCAAAGATTGTAGAAAGAAACTTTATTGATAAAATCAAGCTAGCAATATCCAAACTAACTAAGGCTATAAGCTAGATATTAAAATCTAAGAGAGGAAAGAAATATCTATTCTAGAAAACAATAAAAGATAGGGTGCCGAGGTATTACTGATAGTATCTCCTCAAGTGTTCCGAATGCCATGGGTGTTTAAGCTCTTTTCCTTCCGGAGTTTTGAGCATGTAGGTCCCTTCTCTGATAACGTGAGTGACGATGTATGGACCTTCCCAATTTGGAGAGAGCTTATAATTGATTCTTCAGGTGTGTCGACTCGATTTTTCTAAGTACCCAGTCACCAACTTCAAAAACTCTCTTCTTTACTTTGTTGTCATGGTAGGCTTTGGTCCTTTGCTTATAATTGATCATTCTTAGCTGAGCCGTTAACCTTTTTTCTTCAACTAGGTCTAGGTCCAGGAGTCTGTTACATTCATTGACTGCCTCGTCATAATTGGTGACCCTGAAAGTTGGTAGGGCCATCTCGGCTGGAGCCATAGCTTCAGATCCATAGGTTAGTGCAAAGGGAGTCTCCCCAGTCGGCCCCCGAGTGGTTGTACGAACTGCCCATAGAGCCAGGGGGAGGTCGTCCAGCCACTTTCCTTGGCTTCCTTCCAGGCTTTTGGTAAGGGCCCTCAGTATCAATTTGTTTGCTGCCTCGGTCTGCCCATTACTTTGAGGATGACTGACCGATGACTTCTTGTGCCTGACTCCCAATCTAGTCAGATCCTTCGTGAGGGCCTCATAGAATTGGAGCCCGTTGTCGGTCACAATAGAGTGTGGAATGCCAAATCGACACCAGATATAATCATGGATGAAATTGATAGCGTTTTCTTCTGTAATCTTAGCCAAAGGCTTAGCCTCCACCCACTTGGTAAAGTAGTCGACTGCTACTATAACGAACTTGTTGCTCCCCTTGGCCAGAGGAGAGGGCCCAATGATGTCGACCCCCCACATGTCGAAAGGCCAGGTCGGTATGACGAGGCTCTGCTCAACCGGTGGTACCTTGGGTAAGTCCGAGAAACGTTGGCACTTGTCGCACTTCTTCACATAGACTTGTGCTTCTTCTCTCAAGTTTGGCCAGTAATAGCCGAGAGTGATTATTTTGTCGGCAAGGGTCCTGGCCCCTGGGTTTCCTCCACATATTCCTTCATGTACCTCGGCCAGTAGCTTTGTGGTGTCTTTGGGAGAGACACATCTAAGGAGGGGCTTTGAGAACGACCTTCGATACAGGATGTCGTTCCAGACAATGTACCTGGCTGTCTTTTTCTTTATCGTTTTTGCCGACAACTCGTCTTCTGGCAACTTGCCTTTTTCGATGTAGTCCTTGTAGTCTTCAATCCAGGTTCTTTCTTCATCATCAAGAATCAAGATTTCTAATCTTTCGTAAGCAGGCTCGTCGGCATAGATGATTAATGGATTGGTTTCTTCTGATGTGGCCATCTTGGACAACAAGTCGGCCTCTTGGTTGTGTTCTCGTCCTACCTGCCGTATTTCCCAGAACTCAAAATTCTTAGTCAGATTCAAAACGAGGTCCCTGTATTTGGTCAGCATGTGGTTCTCGGTGTTGTATTCTCCCTTCACTTGGTTCACCACCAGTTGGGAATCACTGTAGGCCACCAACTTTTTTGCCCCAAAGAATTTTGCCCTTTCTATTCCCAGGATCAAGGCTTCATACTCTGCCTGGTTATTTGAAGCGGGGAATTTGAATCTGATGAAGTCACGGGCTACATGCTCGCCGCCTGGACTAGTTAAGTACACTCTGGCTCCACTTCTATCCTTAGTTGTTGATCCGTCAGTGAATAAGATCCAACAATCATTTGGTAGTTCTTCAAGCGGTTCCCTATCCATGGGAAACTTCCTCTTCCTGTTAATTGGCGTATACTCGCTTGAGAACGAAGTCTCAACTAGAAAGTCAACCAAAGGTTGCGCCATCAAGGTCTTCCTCGGTTTGTAGGTTATATCGAACTCGGTCAATTCAATGGACCAGTTCAATAATCTTCCCGAGCAGTCCATCTTGTGCAAAATCTTCCGGAGCGGTGCGTCGGTGTACACCGTGATGGGATGGGCAGAGAAATAAGCGCGTAGCTTTCTGGCGGCAATTACCAAGGCATAGGCTATCTTTTCGGCGTTGAAGTATCTGCTCTCGGTATCCGATAAGGCTTTGCTCACATAGTAAACTGGCCTCTGAACTCCGTTGTCTTCTCGTACCAGTACGGCCGCCACGGCTCTATCTGAAGCCGCAAGGAACACCGAGAGTATTTCCCCCATAATTGGGCTGCTGAGCAATGGTGGTGAGCCTAAATACTCCTTTAATTGATGGAATGACGCCGAACACTCTGGGGTCCAGTCGAAGTCTTTTGACCCTTTTAAAGCCTTGAAGAATGGTAACGACTTCTCTGCCGATTTGGCAATGAATCTGCCTAGGGCGGCTACCCTTCCATTTAACCTCTGAACTTCTTTGATGCATGTCGGCTCCTTCATGTCGACTAGGGCCTGGATCTTTTCTGGGTTTGCTTCGATGCCGCGCTGTGACACCATGAAACCGAGGAACTTGCCTGCTGTCACCCCGAAAACGCATTTGCTAGGGTTGAGCTTCATGTCGTTCTCCTTCAGGTTCCTTATGGTCTCGGTTAAATCGGGGACGTGACTCCCAGACCTGGTCTTTATTACCATGTCGTCTATATAGGCCTCCATGTTCCTGCCGATCTGAGACTTAAACACTTTGTTTACCATCCTTTGATAAGTGGCTCCTGCATTCTTGAGGCCGAAAGGCATCATCACATAGCAGTAGATCCCTCCAGCTGCTTGGAAGGCGGTTTTCTCAATGTCGTCCTCGGTCATCTTTACTTGGTGATATCCAGAATAAGCATCCAAGAAACTCAAAGTTTGATGTCCAGCAATGGAGTCCACCAACTTGTCGATCCTGGGCAATGGATAGCTATCCTTCGGGCAGGCCTTGTTGAGATCCGTGAAGTCCATACACATTCTCCACTTGCCGTTCTGTTTCTTTACCATGACGACATTAGCTAGCCATTCTGGGTATGTCGCCTCTCGGATGATGCCGGCTTTCAGCAGCTTGTCCACCTCGATCTCAATTGCTTTTTCTTTTTCTGTAGAGAAGGCTCTTCTCCCTTGCTTGACGGGCTTGAAGAACTTGTCAACTTCTAACTTGTGGAGAGCTATAGCTTCTTTTACTCCAACCATATCTTCTACTTTCCATGCAAACACGTCCAAGTTGTTTTTGAGTAGGTTGATGAGCTCTTCTCTCTCTTCTTGAGGGAGTTGTCTCCCAATCTTTATTTTCTGCTCCGGGTAGTTTGGGTTGATGATGATCTCTTCTAACTGATCAACCGGTCTCAACTCGGGTCCTTCTCTGAACTCTAGGGTTTCCACGATGATCTGCTTTACTCTCTCTTTGTCCTTGCCGTCTAGGGTCAAGTTTTCCAGATCAAGGAGTCGACCTATCTCGGCATCCTCGTTAGTGAGTACTGTGGCCCCCGAGCTTTGGACGAGGGCGAGGTTGGAGGAACTCGGCTCGTCCGAAGCTATGTTCATGGAAATACAGCCAAAACTGTCTATCCCGTAGGTGACCTCTCCTTCTGTTATGACCTCGTCATCATCAGGTACCACCCATTCTTCAGGCATGTCCACTGTTATCACGCCGATGTTGGGGGCTGTAGATGTGACCGTGGTTGATTTGGATATAGTTATGCTTCTGTCTGGGGTATCAATCTCCATCTTTGTTCTTGCCTTTCTGGATCTCATCACGTGCTCCAAAAAAATGCTTGGGGTTACCGAGGACGCAACCTATACCTTCTGGGGTGGGAAACTTCTCCCGTTGGTGAGGTAGGGAAGCAACCATCCCCAATTTTCCTTGACTGGGAGAGCCGAGGATAGCATGGTAGTCACTAGCCAGATCCATAACGATGAAAGTGATTGTTGCCGATGTCTTATAAGGATATTCCCCGACTTCTAGTAGCAAGTCCACGGTTCCCTTAGCCTCGGCCTTGTGGTTTGTAAAACCTTCCAATCTCCCGTTGTATGGGCTCAACATAGTTTCTGGCAATTCCATCTCCTTGAAGGTTTTGTAATAGAGCACGTCCTTAGCTGCACCAGAGTCTATCAAGAGCCTTTCCGACTCACAGTCATCAATTCGGCCCGTGATAACCAAAGGTTGTTCTCTCATGGCCCTGTTCCCGGCCAGCTCGTTAGGGGAAAAGGTGATTACCTCCTCTCCTTTGGGGATCCAGGGAGGGATGTCGTAGACCTTACTGAGCTCGAAGATCTGCTCATTCAGTCGTGTATTTGAAGGAATTTCTTCCCTGATAACACCGATCAATTTGGCCCGAGGTGGTCTATCCTCTCGGTCATCTCTTCTCTCGTCTTCTCTTGGACGTTTGTTATCCTTCTTTGCTATGAATTCGTCCAATTTTCCTTGATCGGCCATTTTTTGTAGTATTTTCTTCAAGGAGAAACAGTTGTCGGTCTCGTGGCCGTTATCTCGGTGGTAGGCACAGTACTTATTCATATCCCGGGGAAACTTTGGATTGTCCTTGAGAGGTTTTGGATTGGGGAGATTCACCAAACTCATAATCTCAGAAATCGGCTTTGTGAGGGGGGTATAGACCTCGGTTCCCCTCGTTCTGTTCTTTCCTCTATTTCCCCCACTATTATTACCTTGTGGCAAGTCGGTGGAGGGCGGCCTGCTTTCCCTTCCCCGATCTCGGTCTCTGTACCCTGACAACCATTTCTTTTTTTCTTCAGCGGTTGCTGTTGCGTAGGCCATCTGGTATAGCTCCGCCTTCGTAAGAGGTTCTCTTACTGACAATTCATAGGTGAGCTCCTCTGACCTTTGTCCATTACAGAAACACATGATGATCTCCCTGTCGGTGAGTCTTTCTTCTATTGAGTCGACCAAGTCCCTAAACCTGTTGTAAAAGCTCATGGTTGACTCATTTTTCCCTTAGACTATGTTTCCTAGGTCAGATAGCCTCTTCTTCCTGGCTCCCGCAGTGGCAAAATACTCTAGAAAACCCGTCTTCAATTTAGAGAAGGAATTGATGCTCTTCTTCTCTAGATCCATGAACCAGGATCGGGCTGCCCCAACTAACGTACTAGCAAAGGCTTTGCAAAGTACGTCGTCTTTGTTGGAAACCAAGGCCATCATGCCCTCGAAAGATTGGAGGTGATCCATGGCGTCAGAATTACCTGAGTATTTGTCGAGATGAGGAAGTTTTAGCCGGGGGTTAGGTGGAGAATCTTTAATCCACTGAGCGAAAGGACGCATCGCATCATAGTCGATCTTGACCTTCCTTTGTCCCTGGTTCATCTCAATGTTTTCCATTCTCTCCTGCAGATCTAAAATGACCTGTTCACTGAATCCCGAGCTACGATGGGAACTTTTCGGCCTATCCCTTTCTTTATCTCGGCCTCTTCCATCAACTCGGCTTATTTCTGGATCATCACGGTGTCGTCTCGGAGGAGTGTGACGAGGCGGGTCTTGTCTTGGTGGGATCTGTTCTTGGTTTTGCCATCGGCGCCTCTCTCCTAGATATCTCACATCTGGAGATTCAGCCTCCTCTTCTCTCCTGCGGTTTATCTGATCTCTCAGATCACCGACATCGGGATTGACTGGGCCGAGTCGGCCCTCCAGTCGGCTTGGTGGAGCTGCTTGGTTTCCTGGGGGTGCATTGCGCGGTCCCTGATGACGTCTGTCATCAGTACGCGGGTTTCCCCTACGTTCACTTCTTTCTCCGCCTCCGAAAGCTCCCCTTGTATCAGAGGGCTGGGCGAAGGGTGCTAAAGAATGATCGGGATCGAATTCCAGGAGAACCCTTTGAGCATCGGCCAGTTGCTGAAGGGTTGAATTTTTTTGGTGTAAAAGCGTCCTTCTATCAATAGGTGGAGGCCTGGAAGGACCAGCTTCGGAAGGTTGAGGGCGAGAAGGCGTCCGTCTCCGTCGCCCATATTGATTAACCACCTCAGGTGGTGGCCCTCGTGATCGGGTATGCATTCCGCCCCCCCTGAGGCGGAGGGGGGAGACCTTGATTCTGGACATTGTTATTTGCCCCGTTAAGAGGCGGTGGCGGATTGAGAGTAGCGTCTGGGGTAACGCTAGCTTCTCGACCGTCGGCGCGAACTTCAGACATGAGGAAATTTGTGGTTTTTCCGAACAAAAAGGTTCTCCAAACGAACGTTTCCCGGCAATGGAACCAAACTGATGCTGCCAAAAACGTGTCGGATCAGCCCTTCGTCTAGTGGTTCGGATAAATCCAGCAATGAGAACCCTCCTGTCAGATCTGCACACAAAGAACAAACGTAAACTACGCCGGGGCTCCACCGGCGAAGTCCCTCCGGCGTGAGAATAAGTATTTGGGTAGTAAATATGAGTGTAGAATCAATTGACTAGTAGAGAGTCTAAAAGTTCATTACCCGTTTCCCGTGTAGAGGACCTGTTTATATAAGTATGGGTGTAAGAGTCCTGACTTGTTAAGAAAGCCAGGGAGCCCGTGTTAATGTGAGACTCGTATTCCTTGGAGATAGACTCCTGATAAGGATGAGTAATATCCCAGTTATCTTGTAGAAAAGATATCCTTGTTTAGATAAGGATCTTCACTGTTAGAGTTGTGTTATGACTCTTGTCAGTGGACTCCCGACGATAATGGGAGGCTTCTGATGTATGTCGGCCCGTCATCTAACTCGGCTCGTCATTGAGGCCAGTTAGGGATTGGGCTACTAGTAACTCGTTCTAGGCAAGGTCTGCCTGATCGGCTTTATTGATGTCGGCCTAAAAGCCTAGTCGTCTGGTGAATGGCTTCTCGGTATAGGCCTTTTAGGTGTACGGGCCCAGAGCATATGGGACCCATTTACCCAAGTCGGTTTATGTCGTTCAGTAGTAATAAGTATGAAACGCTTAAAAAAAAATAAGTAATGAAAAATATGGGACGGAGTGAGTATTTAATTTCGTAATATGGTCAATTTTGATTTAACGTAAAAAGGCAAAAGAACTGGTTAAAGGTTGGAAATTGGCATGCTCTTTACCCTTCTAACGTTAACTTTACAGCTTTTTTTTAGTAAATAACTCTCAATAAGCCTGCATTTTCAATTACCAGGGAATTTCCTTTTCCAATAGATAAATAAATAAATATTTAAATTAATCCTTCATAATTACCCCATTAATTTATTTCCCATTTATTTTATACATTAATTTCTCGAGGACGGACTTGAAACCATTTTCTTAATCAAAATTGATTCTTTGAATTTTTGTTTAAAATACTATTTTTTTAAAATCAAATTCCCATTATTTTATTTTTTTGAAAGCAATTCCCATTATTTTATTAAATACTCCACCCTATTTATTTTATTTTTCCTACTTTATTTTTCTCCTTCCATCTTTTTCTCTGCAAAACCCTAATTTTCACTCATCTTTGAAATTGTTTTTTCTAGCAAGCTGAGACCAAGTCTGATTAATTTATTACTAATTGATTTTTCGAAAAATCAGATTTTACCATTGAAGGTGTGTTCTTGCTTTGCAAACCCAGATTTTTTGATCCAAAACCTAGTGTTTGTTTGAAGGAATTTTTGAATCAGTTGTTGAAATCTTTTCATTCAAATTTTTGATCTTCTTCGAAGATTTAAAGGCTTAGGAGTCTCGTTTGGATTTTAGTGTTCTGGGTTTCTGGTTTTGTTAACTTAATTTGTGAAGAAAAAGAATAATTTTCCTGGGAATGCCGTTAAAAGCTGTTTGATTTTGATCATAGTGAGGATTAACGTTTCAAAAAATTTAATTTTTGGGGGGTTAGGGTTTAGTTTTGTTACTAGGGTTTTAAGTTGAATTCTGGGAAATGGAGCCAACAGCGGGAGAGAAGCCGGTTCAAGCGCTGGTGGTCAGGGAAGTGGGTCCCAGCGAGATCGGGGGATTATCGGCCGCGACGCCACTAGCAGCCGCTGCTCCGCCACAACCACCAATAACGACGGCGGCCGGCATGTTGACGCCGGCAACGGAATTTAAAAAGAAGAGAGGGAGGCCGAGGAAGTACGAAGGCCAAGGGAAGAGCCGCACAGCGCTGTCCCCGATGCCTATTTCTGCTTCGATTCCTCTTTCGGGAGATTATTCCGGCTGGAATCACAGTCAGGCAAGAGCGTCCGAGCCCACCATCAGAAAGAAGCAAAAGGCTCCATTTAATTCGACTGGTAACAATCCTAAAATCCAATCATGATTTTGATTTTTTTGAGGTTTGACTATTATCTTTGCGATTTTAAAGTTCTATTCAGCTTAGATTTTTATCCCTTCGAGTTTGATTTTGTGATGGTTTTGTGATGGTTTGAGGACTAGATCTGTCGGATTGTTAGTCTTTTGAGTTTTAACTGAACAATTGATGCTTTAAATTAATGATATATTTGATGGGATCTTGCAATGATCATCGATTTTTTGGGGCCTGAAAACACATTAACGAATCAATCCAATTGACTAGAAGATAGACATGAAAAATGTATTAACCCTAATGATTTAGCAAATAAATAGAAACTTAATCTGTTCTTTTAATGTATTGTTGCCAAAATGAAGATCACCTGGCAAAAATAGCAACTTGCAAGGTTTTCTTTTCTGCAGGACCGGGCTGGGCCCCTCGAAAGAAAACCTTCATGAGATCTTTATGTATTTGGTATTTGGTATGCTGTTAATGGGGAAAATGTTTTTGTTGCATTGACATTTCGTACTTTGCAAAGGAGCAATGTCTAAGATAGCTTTTAGACAGTAGAGTTTGAACTAGTCTATGGGTCCATATTATTTTATTTCTGGATATGTTGCAAGGATGTGACATCAACAGATCTGTCTTTACCCAATCATTTCTTGAGAATATAATACTCCCTCTGTCCCTAAATGACTGTCCATTTTCTAGATTTTTTTGTCCCAAAATGAGTGTCTTTTTCGAACATAACTTCGTCCCTAAGTGTTTTTTTCCGAAAAAAAATTCGCTGGTCTCTTTATACGTGCAAAACTAAATGTTTGGAAAGGAGATTACAAGATTATATATGAATCTTTGCCACCAAATTGTACAAAAAGTTGAGATTTTCAGATCTCCTTTAAAATGAAATTTGGACACTCATTTAGGGACAGAGGTAGTAGGATATTTACACAGTACAATAAAGAACCTGAGCGGCTGAGAGTACTACTTGACTTGTCACTGCAGGCCCCACTCCCGAAAATTTCCTTATACAGTGTGATATTTATGGGGGGTTTCTATTGTTGAGGAGGATCTCATCTAGAGATGTATTTTGGTGAACTGCTAGTTTGTATGGGAAATACTCGAGAAATATCAAATCTCAATAAATTAGTTTTACTGGAGAAAAAAACCTTGTTTTACAATCATTTTCTGCCGTGGTTTTTAGTTTACGCTCAAATAGAGTGGAGCTATTTTTCAGTTTCACGCCAAGCTTTGTACTTTCATGAAAGTTCTCATGTGAGCAGCGACACTTAATTTTTCCTTTTTTTACTTTTTAGTTTAAAAGAATGATAATAATTGCAATAAAATACCTTCACATGGTTTCAATAATGAGGAAAAATCCTAAGTATTGGCCAGTGGTGGACCGTAGACATGGAGATTGATAAGAGGTATTAAGGTTCACTCACTTCCCAGGCCTCATCTCCCCTTTAGAGAATTAATTAATAAATAAACACAACCATACTCTAGTTTAACCTTCTTGAAGTGAAGTGTACCTTGTAACAGATGATATGGACTCAAGGATAATTACTGAGGCGCCCGGGCCCGGGTGTAAAGGCGGATAATTTTTCACTATTATTCAAGCAAATAAAGTCGAACTGTGTTTATTTTTCCATCAAAGTAGAAATATAAGTAAAGTTAAAAGGTGTTTTGGTTTGTTTGCCTTATGTAGCCCAATACTCTTACTTGAGATCACAGCCTGAGAGTGTAGTGAAAAGTCAAATATTTTGTCTTTAGCTGTTGTACTGAATATTTGAACGGATAAACATGTTTTGCAGATCAATTGCCGTCGTGCACCGCAGGTTCATCTTTCACACCGCACCTGCTGACTGTAAATGCAGGAGAGGTACATTTATTTTTAGTAAATTGTGAATTTAATTTGCAATTTATTGTTTTTGGAGCTTGCACATCCATCACATATTAAAATATTTGTTTGTAAGTATCATTATTGGAGTTTGCATCAGTTATTTTGTGACAGTTGTTGACTGCTACTATATGTCGAATTTGTATGCTTTTTGGGTGAAGAAGCTTGCTGAGTATAATGCGTCCTTCCCACACGGTTGAAACAAGACACTTTGTAGAGAGGATTGCTCTATACAATTTTTTTTTTTTTTCCTTTTTTCAGGTTCACTTATTTGTTTTATTCTGTTTGTTGATAATGATAATATCTCCTTTTTTAAGAATAAAAAATTAAAGAATATATGGAAAACAAAAATGTGGACCTTAATTGCTTGGTAGATTCCTTTTCCAAGTTTAAAAATCTCTGTGACCGGCATGTATATTATCTTTTCAATTGATCTTGTCAATCCATCCCTCCAGAAGTGGTAGGTGAAGTGAACTAGCAATTGTTATTAGCTTATGAAAGGTGAAAATAAAGTAATATATTATGAGTTTGTCTAATTAAAGTTTCTCATAATGAGTTTGGCCTGTGGGCTAGGGCACAGGAGCAGACATTGCGACCTTTTACTTGTACAAAGTTGAGATTTAAGCAGGAAATGAATGTACTTCTTTTAATTAAGTAATGATCAAGATGCAATCAAAACTGGAATTTCTTTTTAGTTGAGGATGGTACAAAAAATAAACAAAATGATCATTAGCATATGGAAAGATATTCAAAGGTTTTAGTGTCAAAGACTCATATTATTTGAATGGGGAGGCCAGATAAGTTTTTATTTTAAAAAAAATAAATCATGTGATACTTTGAAAACATGGACAAGGGTGATTGAAAGCGATATGCGTTTACTTGGATTGGAAAAATATTGTGTTGAAGAGCGGAGTGGAGGGAAAAATTGATGTGGATGATGGGGTTTGATTTTCCTTTTCCTTTTTATTTTTGTTTTTCAAACTTTCTTCCCACTTATGACTTCTTAGCTTTTACATTTTTTCTTTATTATACCATCTCTTATTTATTTTTTCCTTGTTTTCTCACCTCTTTCATAGACAAGTCCATATGACGATTCATGTTAGCCCCCCAAATCATTTTGGGACTAAGGTTGTTGTTGTTGTTGTTGTTGTCTTTTACTTTGAAAAGGCCAAGGGATAATGTGAACATTTATAGATTTTCTCCCTGCCACACCAAGGTTCTGCCTAGCATATACCATTGACGCAGCCAGTTCACAGAGAAAGCTTGCCCAAGCGTATATATACATCAAGTGTATGTTGTATTTCTAATAAGACCTTCCTTAGTCTTATAAAATTTACTCCCTCTGTCCCTAAATGAGTGTCCAAATTCCATTTTAAGGGACACTGAAAATCTCAACTTTTTGAACAATTTGGTAACAACGATTCATATATAATCTTGTAATCTCCTTTCCAAACCTTTAGTTTTGCACGTATAAAGAAACCAGTGAAAAAAATTTCGGAAAAAAACGTTTAGGGAGAAAGTTATGTTAAAAAAAGACACTCATTTAGGGACAAAGATTTCTTGAAAATGGACACTCATTTAGGGACAGAGGGAGTATATGTTTTTCACGTTAAAATGAGATAGGATAGAAAGGGATACTGTTTAGTATACGTTTAATTTTGCCATACATAAATTCTGCTTCATTTGGGCAGTAAGTTATACCCTTTCACTTCTTTTAGAAAGTAAGTAGGAGTAAGGCTAATAATATGACTGAAAGTTAACTAGACGGAAGGGTTATATCGATCTAGAAACATAATGATGAAGCGAAGAGCTGTGGACCAATCAAAATACTGATAAGGAAAATATATTCGTAAAAGAATAAAGTCGCTTATGAGATCAAGAAGATGAACTTTTGTGGCATGAGTTCATCAATGAGTTTGATGTTCGAACATGTGCCTTCAATTCCCAATACCAACGAACTAAATGTAAAACTCGTTTAAATAGATCAATGGAGGGATTGGATCTTTTCTCTTTTTTCTCCTCTTCATCTGGTGCGAGAGTGGAGAATAGTGTGCTAGATTTTCTGCCATGGGACTGTTTGCTTGTTGAGAGAAAGGAGTGGGAGCATGAGGGTTTGTGTTGTGTGGCTCACTTTCTTATTAGTACCTTTCTTCCCTAAACGAGTGTCCATTCCTAAGGAAGTTATTGAATTTACCTTAAGCAGATATTATATCCCAATATACAGACTCAATAATACAAGTCTCACGACGATGCCAAGGGTACTAAACTATTAATGTACATTTGGTACTAAAATTTGTTAAAGTCAAATTTTGTAATTTCCTTCGGATGTCAACAATGAACACCCATTGAGGGAGTGAGGGAGAGGAACGAGTATTATTTTTGGTATGAACATTTTAGGCTAAAAGCCATTCACATGGTTTAATAGGATGTTTGGTTATCACACACCTTCCATCTCTTTTTTTTTTTTTTTATGTGGTGAGCATAACTGATAGGTGACAATGGAGCTTGATTGGAATGTGATATGAGGTTTTGATTGAATTTAAATAAGATAATCTAAATATTCAGATCATTGGATTTAATCTGATAAGTTGTTTGTTGCTCCTCAAGCGGGGATCTTTGTCTAATTTTCTGCATATAAGGACACCATTTCTTCAGAGCAAAGTGGAGAATGCCAAAATGGAAAATACATACAACGGGGAGCACCTAGACAGTGTGAATACTATATACAATTATACACCCTCCAAAATAAATATTTATCTTGTGATAATTATTTCATTAAATCTCTTCAAAAAAAATATCAGTGCTGCTCATATTGAAAGTAATGAAGGATGAAAAAGGAATGCAATCGGTCATACGGCTCAACGGAAAGTGTATGGCAGCTTTTAACAACAACGTGGGTTCGATTCGTATTGCTTGCAGCTTTACAAGTTTTTCCCAAGTCTCCTTCAGGCACTTTTTGTTACATTCTTTCGTGTTCTCGTGTCTGATTTTGATACAATGGATGCTTTGGGGGGTAGTTTACAGGCACTGGGGATGATTTCCATGCACCCACTTCGTGACACTTGTGAGTAGAACTTTTAATAGCAATGTTCTTTATGAGTAATCACGCTACTCGAGATTTTGCAATAGCTATGTGAATACACCTAAACAGTCACTTGTTTCCTGAGGTTGATAGAATTATTGTTGGTACTGTATACTCCCTCTGTCCCGGAAAGTTGGTCCCTCTTTTTTCATTGTTATCACGAATGAACTTTGAGCAATAATTTTGGCTATTTTTAATTATCCTCATGAAATTTTCAACTTGTTATCGATACATCATTACAAATACTATCAATACCAATGGGATGTTTGCAAGCCCTAGGTTGGCATCAGCGTGTTTTTTTTTTTTTTTTAAATCGTTCCTGAGTATGTGTATCAGGGTTGGAGCATAAATTACTGTTGTGACTTTATGTCATGAATTACAATTAGCTGTCATTTGATTCTCAAGTTTTATTCATTTGATGTACCCTTAAGAGGTAGGTCAGGGGAAGAAAACAAGCTAGAAACTTGATTTCTTTCTCATTTGTAATTTCTTCAATGATCACATTTAATTTACAGCGGTGTTACTTTCCTTTGTGTTTGTTTCAGGATGTGAGCAATAAAATAATGTCATTTTCACAGCAAGGGTCCACTGCTATTTGCATTCTTTCAGCAACAGGTTCCATCTCAAATGTGACTTTACGTCAGCCAAATTCGTCAGGTGGTACATTAACGCATGAGGTAGGGCCCTTTCCTTTTCTTTTCTTTATTTCCGCTCTTTGTTATAGCTGTGTACACTATCTGAAGTACAAGCGGATGGCTGCTTACCATCTTTACTTGCAATGCATCTGCATGAAACTAGTATCTAAAAAAGGTTCCGTGAAGTTTATCTTCCTCTTTCTTTTACAGAGTATTTTATTTTTTGGTCTTGTCTTTTAATTGTTATTGTTATATTTTTCCCAAATTAAGTGTCTCCTTCTATACCACTCAATTTTTTTTTTTTACCAGTCATGTGTGTATGCGCGTTGCAAGACTAGTAGTGGGGACAATGAGTGCTTTTCTGCATGTGCAAGTATATGTGTGGAAATGGAAAAAAGGTTTGTACAAACTGTCATTGGAAATTCTGGTTTGGGGATTAATGAATGGAAAGCTGGTTGAAATGCAGTTGCCTTCATTGAGATTTGGAGGGAGGTCAGGATAGCTCAGGGTAAACATGGCCATTGCATGCTTAGTGTCCCACTTTATCCACATCAATCCCAAGCCGGGATAGAGAGGGATTACATTAAGTTTTTTTTTGTGTGTGTGTGTGAGAGAGAGAGAGAGAGAGATGATCTTTTATCGGCCATTTTCGCCCTTCCTAGAAAAATCCTGTACGATTGCTCCATTAAATAATCTATTTTTCTTTATAGTTATAATAATCTGAACACTGATAAATTGTGCAACCATGAACATGTAGTCCACCCTATATGTAAAACTTGATAATAGAGGCCTAATCCCGTACGCTGTAGAAAATAGTTGAATGTTGGTCTCAAATTGGCTGTTATTATTTCCAACATTGTTTAAGAAATGGTTGTAATTAAGTGTTTTTTCCAGGGTTGGTTTGACCTCATTTCCTTAAACGGCTCGTTCATTGTAAATGAAACTGGTGGAACGAAAAGTCGAGCCGGTGGGATGAGTGTTGCATTGGTGGGTCCAGATGGACGAATTATTGCTGGAGGGCTTGCTGGTTTACTAGTAGCTGCTTCCCCTGTACAGGTTAGGCAACTTACATGTAAAATGAAGTGTTGTTCAATTCTGAATCTTTATTTAAGAGAGAGTGCAGGTTTCAGAATTTTTTTTTTAAAAATAAAAAAATCATCAACTCATAAAAACTTACATGGAATGTTTTAATAAATAAAGAAATAAATAAATAAAATTGGAAACTCTCCCCCACCCGATCAAATGAGGGTTTTAAGGTTGATAAAATTGGCCTCTTATTAAATTTTAAAGTCCTAAATCACATTTTCCTAACCAATTATGAAGTTTGAAAATTTAAAAAAAAAATAATAATAAAAAAAAAGGTTTGAGCATTTTGAGTGAATCAGGTTGTTGTTGGCACATTTCTCCATGGCGGCCAGCAAGATCAAGAACGCGAGCCAATAGTTAAAAAGAAGAGAAGCGAACCTGGAATAATGCAGACATCACTTTTCAGCTCAGTCCACACAACAAACATAAAATTTGGAAGTGGGTTTGAGATGTCGTATGGGGACCAGAATAATCTCAACTTCAGTCCGGCAAATGGTTCTAATTCTAAAGCAGAGGTTTCTTGTTAATTGGAACGTCATCATATTTGGCCGACTTGGTCATGTTTAAGCCCTCCCTACACGATCTAATCCATCGACGGAGGGCTTGATGTGCTTTTATGTGTATTAGATTAGAGTCAACTTACAGTCAAAGGGTAGGTAGGTTGTAGCTTCTTTTTCAGATGTTGTCATAATTTTCTGTAGGAATTCAGATGTTTGATGCCAAAGTTGGCTGTTCTAAATTGTATTGTTCTGAATAATTAGGAAAAGATGGATTTGAAGTTGGTGGAAAGTGATTTGTATGTTGTTAATTTATGTGTGTTGAAATACATATTGACTTCTCAATATTTTTTATTTTTTTTAAAATGTATTTTATTTGTTTGTGCATTTCTGATTTAAAACTGCATCGTTAAATCTTCTAAAGCCAATGCCCCTCGCTAAATCTGCTTCTGCCAATAATAAAATTGTACAAAAACTATTCTTTTATTTGAAAACGTTATAAATAATTCAACATCAATAATTAAAAAAAATGCGATACTTGTATGAATGGTTGAAGTACTATGGTTTGCTAACGGGTAGTATTATTTGCAAGGCATGGCTTGTGCAATGCATAAGTTATTTACTATAATACCCTCATATATATATCTCCAAAATACCCAAATCCATTCATTTTATAACCCTAACTTTCAATTTCAATTCCTAACTTGACTTTTATGCCTAAAATTCGATCCTATAATGCTTAATTGTAGTTTAAATTTGATCATACATTGTTGTAATTGTGTTTGATTGCTTTATTTGGGGTTTATTGTTCGAATTGTGTACGAATTGGTGGTTAAAAAATCTGAAACTGTCGGCGTTGATTTCGTGTGGTTTTACACGAGTTGTTCTTGTGGGTTTCGTATGCCTTTACACGAGATAGTTCCATGTAATTCGTATGAACTTTACACGAGATGGTTCTCAACATTTCGTGTATAGGCATACGAAATGGTTCTTAACATTTCGTGTGTAAGCACACGAAATGTAAACTGTTACTGAAAAAAAAAACAAAAATTGAAGATTGATGATTTATTGCAGCTGCACATGTGTGTATCATGTATTGGTTTTTGAATTATCCAGTTTGTATGAAATTTGTTTGTTTGGATGTTTGGATTATGCAGCAGCCTTGTTAAAAACTGTTTATTTCGTGTCAAATTAGGTGAAATGCATCGTGTTATTTCGTGTAAAAGTTGGTGAAATGCATGTGTTATGTTTCGTGTAAACTTGGGTGAAACTCAACACATTATTTCGTGTAAAATCAGGTGAAACTAACAACTTCTACCTTTGCCATATTTCGTGTAAAAGTGTGCGAAATAAACTCATTATTTCGTCCACGTTTACACGAAACGCGCGTATCCAGGTAAGGGTATTTTAGGCATTCATGTGCCTTGTACACAATGGTGCCTTGCAAATAGAATTCGCCTTTGCTAACTCTGCCCTTTTATGATTAGGGGGCCAATCCCCCATGTGGAGGTCATTTGGTTGTTAAAAGAAGCTGCTGATTAAAATATAGGGCTTCAGACTCTAAGGCCCCTCACTACCAACTTTTATTTTAAATAAGGACCTAACAGATTACTAATATCAGAGACACCCTTTGCTTGCAAAAAGACTGAACTGCCCTTTTATAACTGACATAAAAGAGTCATTTTTTTTCACTTTTGCACCTTTTAAGAAATAAATATAATATTATTTGGTCAAATCTCAATCAAACTCTTATAACTAACATATAAGACCAATAATTAACATATAAGAATCATTTTTTTTTTTCACTTTTTTCAACTTTTGAGAAAAAATATATAATATTATTCGGTCAAATCCCGGTTAAACTCTTATAACTGGCATATAAAACCACTAATTAACATATAAGAGTCAAATAATTTCACTTTTTCAACTTTTGAGAAAAAAATATAATATTATTCGGTCAAACTCTTATAACTGAAATATAAGACAATAATTAACATATAAAAGTAAAAAAAAATTCACGTTTTTCAATATTTTTAAAATAATATAATATTATTTGGTCAAATATCGGTCAAACACTTATAACTGACATATAAGACCAATAATTAACATATAAGAGTCATTTTTTTCAAATTTTTTTAAAAATAGAATACTATTCGGTCAAATTCCGGTCAAACTCTTATAAGTGGCATATAAGACCAATGATTAACATATAAGAGTCAAATATTTTCACTTTTTTCAACTTTTGAGAAAAAATTTATAATATTATTCGATCAAATCCAGGTCAAACTCTTATAACTGACATATAAGACCAATAATTAACATATAAGAGTCAAATTGTTTCACTTTTTCAACTTTTATGAAAAAAATAATAATATTATTTGGTCAAATCTCAGTCAAACTTTTATAACTAACATATAAGATCAATAATTAACATATAAGAGTTAAAAAAATCACTTTTTTCAATAGTTTTTTAAAAACATAATATTATTCGGTCAAATCATGGTTAAACTCTTATAACTGACATATGACACAAATAATTAACATATAAGAGTCAGTTTTTTTTTTAAAAAAAAATTAATACTCCCTCCGTCTCAAAATGATCTTCCTATTTGCCATTTCTCATTGTCCCAAAAAGTTCTTATGTTTCTACATTTTGGCTTTAAAAGTGCATAAACAAAACATGGATAGTGAAGCAAGTGTTCATATCTTTAAAAAATTTGTATAGTCAAATGAGAATATTATATTGGGACAGAGGGAGTATTATTTAATCAAATTTGGTCAAACTCTTATAACTATTGTATAAGACTAATTCTTCTCTTATAACTAAAGTATACACATATTTTTTTTCACAAGAGCACTAGCATCATCACATAAGACTTGTGTGAGCCGCCGCCGGGAAAAAAAGAGGTAGCCGGAGAGAGAGAACGCCGTGTACGTTTTAGAGAGAGAGAAGGATGAGATAAAAATGAGGGGAGGGGATGTGAGGTTAGGGTTTTGTTTTGAGGGGCGGGGGCAGTTTTGTCATTTAGGAAGGAAGTGAGGGGTGTATGGTGAGGCGTGTCTGTGGAATTACAATCATAAGAACTCCTTATTTGGAATTTAGAAAGGGGCTCTCCTTAAAATGGAATAACATATAAGTGGGGAGGGCTCTAAAGGAAAACCCCCTAAAATATACTACTCCACTTCTCAGAGTATATGTCCACTTTTCCTTGTAAGTATGTCCTAGAGTATATGTCCACTTCCTAAAATGGCAAAGAATTTTTATTATTTCCCACACTCATTTTCTCTGCTACTTTACTTTTATACTCACAACACCCATCAACTTACTATTCCCTACCCACATTCTCTCTCATACCTTACTTTTCATACTCACAACACTTACATCACTTACACATTTTTCTTAATCTCCGTGCAAATGTGAGGGTGGGCGTATACTCCGAGATGAGGTGCACCTAGCATTATTGTATGATTAGCTTCTTCACCAATTTTTTTAGGAGAGTAAACAAATATAATGTCACTGTGGCAGGTCAACTCCCCATTTAGCTTTCACACCACACCTCATTTTCTCAATCGTGCAAGGCTTTCAGAACACACCTTATTTTTTCCATGCCCTATAAAAGCCTCCCCATCTCCCAACCATTCTGCTAAATCAATCCAAATATTACTCTTCTCTCCCTCTCAAACAGTAACAAACATGTTGAGTACTACATTTGATTTGATCACCATGGCTGCTTCAAATCCAAATCTTGTTTTCTGCTTCTGTAACCTCATCATAGTCATCTTAATTGCCGCCACTTCCCCACCAGTTGACCATGAAAACAAGAAATCCGTCGTGGTGGAAGCTATCGACTTCAGTTCATTTGATCAGAATGCATTGTCAGTTGACCATGAAAACAAGAAACACGTTGTGGAAACTAGTGATTTCAATCCATTTGATCAGAATGCATCGACACTTGTTAAGAGGACGACGTCTATCAAGAAAGCATCTGTAGTCAAACGCAAAGTCAACAAGATACCAATTATCGAGAAAGTGTTGGTCCATGACGATCAACTGAAGGCTGAGGATGATGAACTGAGAATAAGAGTGGAAGAATTCATTCAGAAAATTAATAGAGGTTGGAGAGCAGAAAAGTTAAGGACCTCTTTTAGTTCATTAGCATAGGAAATGTGCAACTCGATTAAAATTTAAAAGTAGAAGGAAACAAGTTTAAAATGTGACACAACCTGTGCACTCTAATGTATAAGATGTCTCAACATAGGATATGAATAAATCAATAACACGATTTTTTCCCCCACTTTCCAGGAAATACTGACATATGCTGTACCAGAGGTCCGAAAATATGATCTACTGTACTTTACTACATAAACAAAGGTAAACTGCTATTAGCCTTCTTTCCGCAACTGATTCCATCTCAAACGTGACTTTACGTCAACCAAATTCGTCTGGGTCGTGGTACTGGTACATATATGACTTACGATGCGCTTATTATCAGAGGGCTTGATGTGCTTTTAGGTATTAAATTACAACTCACAGTCAGAAGATAGGTAGTTATTAGCTTCTTATGCAGATGTTATGTAGGAATTTAGGTGTTTGATTCAATGTTTGCTCTTTTCTGAATTGTAATCTGAATAATTAGGAAAAAAAAATGGATTTGAAGTATTTGCATGTTGTTAGTTTATGTCTGTTGAAATACAATCGACTTTTGACCCCTATAAGGACATACCCCGTATAGCATTGAGACATAGCCTTTACTCTCTTTCTTAGTACAGATTGTTTAACCGTACAAAAGTCGAATTTATGTTATTATAAAATTTAGTTAATGTAGTAAAGGATATAACTCATTTTCACTTTGATAAAACGAAACACGCTCACTGCAAAATATAAATGTAACTCATCTACTATAAAAATCCGACTGTTGTACAGTCATACTGCACATGACCCAAAACATTCTTATTAATACTCATCCCCTTCGATAAGAACAATAATAAATTGCTTTTATATGTTTGGATATCATATTAGCATTGTTAAATCCCCTGCAGCCAACTTCCCGAATTCTGCCATGTTACTGTGATATACTACCTCCGTCCCAAAATAATCTTTTCTTTTGACTATTCAAATTTAAGGCTTTCGGAGCACACTTTTTTTCTCCATCCAAGCATACCCTATAAAATCCTCCCCATCTCCCAATCATTCTGGCAAACAATTCATCAATCCAAATCTCTCTCTCTCTCTCTCTCTCTCTCTCTCTCTCTCTCTCTCTCCCTCTCAAACAGTCACAAACATGTTGAACACTACATTTGATTTAATCACCATGGCTGCTTCAAATTCAAACCTTGTCTTCTGTTTCTGTAACCTCATTATAGTCATCCTAATTGCCGGTAGCCCCAAAATGACCTTCCGCGTTGATGATGACACTACCTTTGCTGCCGCTTTCCTGTCAGATGACCATGAAAACAAGAAATGCGTCGTACAAACTAGTGATTTCAATCCATTTGATCAGAATGCATTGACACTTGTTAAGAGGACGCCGTCTATCAAGAAAGCATCAGTAGTCAAATGCAAAGTCAACAAGGTAGCGATTATCGAGAAAGCGTTGGTCCAAGACGACCAACGGAAGGCTGAGGAAGAAGAGGATGATGAACTGAGAATAAGAGTTGAAGAATTCATTCAGAAAATTAACAGAGGTTGGAAAGCTGAAAAGTTAAGGACCTCTCTAGTTCACTAACATAGAATAAGTGATAAATGACTTATGTAATTTCCAAGACCATAAGTGTGGAAAGGCAAGTGAACTTGTCCCACATAATTGGTTTGGAATTAAAGGTTGAGCTAGTTTAAATACAATCATCCATTGGTATCGGTTGCACCTTGGTGCGGACATGAATGTGGCTCCGGAATAGCTTGCAACTGACAAGCTAACCTTTGGTTTATTTTTTCCGTCCCGAAACTGCTGTTAGTATCAACAAGGAGAATTCAATTTTCTTGTGGAGCAACTGTCCGGTCGGTCCGTTGCATCCTAGGACGCAGACGTCCGTAAACGATTCGGACAAACAAAGAAGATGTTTTCAGTTTTTGTTTTTGTATTTCAATTTTGTATTCTGTTTCTATTCTTATTATTGTAATTTTGCTAACACATGCAACTCAATTAAAAATTAAAATTACAAGGTAATGAGCTCTGGCCTTCAGTTATATTTATACACCATCCTTATACACAAAATATACTACCTATACAACCAAATACAAAAGTGGGACTCCCTCAAAAAGCCACATATACACTCACCCCTTCTATAAATAACCCTCCCCTCAACTCATTCAAGGTGTGCTTTTGTGCTCTCTCTCTCTCTCTCTAGCACTTTCTCGCTATACAGTTTTCTCTCATATAGTGTCCTGATTCTCACACCTGAGGGTTATTTCACGATACCTCACGCCGCATACACCTAACAGTGTGCTTGTTTTTAAATCAAAATTTTAAACGTTTTTAAATTCAAAATTGCAATTTGTAATTTTTAAAATTGCATGTTGCAGCTAAAAAATTACGACTCATGAAATATAATTTGAAAATATTATAAACATAACTACGTTAATAGAAATCTAACTATAAATTTTAGAATTTTAGAATCTAAATTGAGTGTTATAAAAATATTGATTGCCTATTGAAGATGAGAATTTGAAATTTACTAGATCAGTTGCCAATCAAATCTAAAAATTATAGTTAAATTTCTCTTCTTTTTTTTTATTTTATTGAAGGTACAAATGAGATTTAAGAATCAACTAACGAAAAAAAGTTAATTGTCATTCATTTTGAGTTCATTTGAATAATTTTAGTTAATTGAGTAGCAAGGTTGAATGTATTGAGAGTTTGGTGGCCTATGTGAATAATATAGCAAAGTTGAGTGGTAAGGTTGAATATTTTGAAACTTTAGTCGCCTATGTGAATAATGTAGTAAAATTGGGTGGCCTAAATGGTAGTTTTGCATTGTAGGAATTTAGGTGTTTGATGTCAATGTTTGCTCTTCCTCTCAATTGCAATCTGAATATTTATGAAAAATGGATTTGAAGTATTTGATTGTTGTTATTTTATGTGTGTTGAAATCAGTGTTCTAAAAGACTCCCGTCTAGGCCCCGCCTAGGCGCTAGGCGTTTATGAAATGCCTAGGTCCCGTCTAGGATATTATAGTTATTTCTGAATTATCGGCCCCGCCTTTACTTGCAATTAAACTGCACAAAATCTGGGGTACTTGCAATTAAACGTAGCCTTTACTTGCTCTTTCTAGTACAAATCTGGGGTACTTGCAATTAAACTGCACAAAATTCAAATTTATGTTATTATTAATTGTAATAATTGAGTATATGTATAACTCATTTTCACTCTTCAGGATAAAACTAAATATGAGTGCTATAAAATGTAAATGTAACTCATCTGGTGTCTACTATAAAAAATCTAAGGACTATATACTCTCTCTGTCTCGGAATAAATGCCTTTTTATTTTCGTTTGTCTACCAATAAATGTCGCCTTACCAAAACTAGGGTATGAAATTTGGTGATCTTCCTATACTACTTATTCTAATAGGCACAAGCATTGCAATGCCATAAGAGGTGTCACTCTACTCATATGAATAGTTTGAGACAATCAAATAAACATAATTAAAAATTTAAAAACATTGACTGGTCAACTATAACATTGATTTCGGGACACCAAAAAGTATTACTCCCTCCGGTCCAAAATAATTGTCTTTTTTTGCTTTTGCACAATTCTTAAGGAAAACTTAATATCATGATTTAGTGACAAAAGTGTCAACTTTACCTCTATTAAATAGGGCATCATTACTACACTAATGTCTCACAACTAAGACAATTAATAAAGCAAAACAAGTTTCAAGGCGAGGGTAAGAAGGTCATTTAGCTCAAAAGTGACAGTTATTTTGGACCAATTTTTTGACTCAAAAGTGACAGTTATTTTAGACCGGAGGGAGTAGGATTTGCTTACTCTCCCCATGTGAGGTCATTTGGTTGTTAAAGATTAAAGAAGTTGCTGAGAAAAATAAAGGGAAATAGGGTTGAGGCCCACCTAGCATTATTATGTTAGCTTTCACACCACACCTCATTATCTCAAAGGGGCTTTCAGATCACACCATTTCCCCCATCCAAACATGCCCTATAAAACCCTCCCCATCTCCCAATCATTCTGCTAAGTCAATCCAAATCTCTCTCTCTCTCACACACACACACACACAAAAGAAAAAAAGTTCACAAACATGTTGAGTACTACATTTGATTTGATCACCATGGCTGCTTCAAATTCAAATCTTGTTTTCTGCTTCTGCAACATCATCATAGTCATCCTAATTGCCGGTACCCCCAAAACTGCCTCCCACTCCGATGAAGACACTACGTTTGCCGCCACTTCCCCGCCAGTTGACCATGAAAACAAGAAATACGTTGTACAAACTAGCAACTTCAGTTCATTTGATCAAAATGCATTGTCAGCTGACCGTGAAAACAAGAAATACGTCGTGGAAACTAGTGATTTCAGTTCATTTGATCAGAATGCATTGTCAGTTGACCGTGAAAACAAGAAATACGTCGTGGAAACTAGTGATTTCAGTTCATTTGATCAGAATGCATTGTCAGCTGACCGGGAAAACAAGAAATACGTCGTGGAAACTAGTGATTTCAGTTCATCTGATCAGAATGCATTGTCAGTTGACCGTGAAAACAAGAAATACGTCGTGGAAACTAGTGATTTCAATTCATCTGATCAGAATGCATTGATTCTTGTAAAAAAGGCGCCGTCTATCAAGAAAGGATCAGTAGTCAAATGCAAAGTCAACAAGGTCCCAATTATCGAGAAAGTGTTGGTCCATGACAATCAACTGAAGGTTGAGGAAGAAGAAGATGACGAACTGAGAATAAGAGTAGAAGAATTCATTCAGAAAATTAACAGAGGTTGGAGAGCAGAAAAGTTGAGACCTCTTCTTTAGTTCATTAGCATAGGAAATGTGGATGGAAAAAAATCCTGATATTTTTATTTAGTCAATCATACGGGCTTTTGCGAAAGTCGACTCGCAGGCACTTGCAACTCTATCAAAGTTTAAAATTACACGGAAAACAAGTTAAATATCTGACACAACCTGTGCATTCTAAGTAAAACTGTATAAGAATGTCTCAAGCTCAACATAGGATATGAAGAAATCAATACTACGAATTCCCCATTTTCCAGGAAAAATTGACATGTTATTCATTTGACGCACCCTTAAGAGGAGAGGTAGGTCAGGGGAAGAAAAACAAGATAGAAACTTGATTTCTTACTCATTTTGTAACTTCTATTTACATTATTTCCGCAACTGATTCCATCTCAAACGTTGACTTTACGCCAACCAAATTCGTCTGGGTGTACATTTGACTCATGATGTGCTTATTATCAGAGGGCTTGATGTGCTTTTGGGTACTCCCTCCGTCCCAGAGTAAGAGTCCTACTTTCCATTTTGGTACATCCCAGAGTAAGAGTCTTATTCCTAAAATGGCAAAGAATCTTTACTATTCACCCCACTCATTCTCTCTCTTATTTTACTTTTATACTCACAACACCAATCAATTCACTATTCTCTCACACTCATTCTCTCTCCTACTTTACTTTTACACTCACAACATTTACATCACTTCCAATATTTATTAATAAGCGTGCAAATGAGGGGTAGTAGGACTCTTACTCCGGGACGGAGGGAGTATTAGATTAGAACTCAAAGTCAAAAGATATGTAGGTAGAATCTTTTATGCAGATGTTGTTATTTGTTTATGAAGGAATTTTAGGTGTTTGATGTCAATGTTTGCTCTTCTCTGAATTGTAATCTGAATAATAAGGAAAAATGGATTTGAAGTATTTGTTTGTTGTTAGTTTGTGTGTTTTGAAATACAATCCAGTCTGCCCCCATAAGGACATACTGCGTGTAGTATTTAGACGCAGCCTCTTTACTTGTTCTTTCATAGTTTACTTGTTCTTTCATAGCATGGTTTTGGGTCTGTGCATTTCATATGCAGTTCAACTGCACAAAAGTCGGATTCGTGTTAATATAAAATGCAATAAATGGGTATAACTCAGTCTCACGCTTCTCGATAAGACTAAACATGGATGCTATAAAATTGTAATGCAACTCGCCTGCTATAAAATTCGATTGTTCTATCGTCAGACTGCATAGACTTCAAATCCTTCTTAGTACTCCTTCCTTCCACAATAACAATAACAAATTGTTATATTTATTTGTGCATTATATTTAGAATTGTTGTATTGTTAAATCCCCTACAGCTAACGCCTCGAAATTCGCCATGTTACCATGATATACTTGTTTTTTTATATAAAAAAAAATGTATTATTCCCTTTTTCTTTTTTACCCCCCCCCCCCCTTTTCTTTTTTAAACAATACCTCAAATCAGGAGGTAAGGATAACGATCAAACTCTAGACCGGATTGTGAGACTTGGCTATACTCCTTTGAGGACTCCTATTCCTTATTTAAGAAGCTGCACTAATTTTGGAAGGATAAAAAAGAAAAAGAATTTTTTTGAGACAGGAAATAGTATGATTTGCTGACTCTCTCCCCATGTGAGGTCATTTGGTTGTTAAAGAAGTTGCCGAGAAAAATAAAGGAAATTAGGGTTAGGTCCCACCGAGAATTATGTAATTAGCTTCTTCACCATTTTTTTTTTTATTTTTTTTTGGTGGGGTGGGTGGGGGATAAGTAAACAAATACTAGTAGCAGGGTCAACCCCCATTTAGCTTTCACACCACACCTCATTATCTAAAACTTGCAAGGCTTTCAGAGCACACTTTTTTCTCCATCCAAGCATGCCCTATAAAAGGCCCCCATCTCCCAATCATTCTGGCAAACAATTCATCAATCCAAATCTCTCTCTCTCTCTCTCTCTCTCTCTCTCTCTCTCTCTCTCTCTCACCCACCAAAAAAAATTCACAAACATGTTGAGTACTACATTTGATTTGATCACCATGGCTGCTTCAAATTCAAATCTTGTTTTCTGCTTCTGCAACCTCATCATAGTCATCCTAATTGCCGGTACCCCCAAAACTGCCACCCACTCCGATGAAGACACTACCTTTGCCGCCACTTCCCCGCCAATTGACCATGAAAACAAGAAATACGTTGTACAAACTAGCGACTTCAATTCATTTGATAAGAATGAATTGTCAGTTGACCATGAAATCAAGAAATACGTCGTGGAAACTAGTGATTTCAATTCATCTGATCAGAACGAATCGACAATTGCTAAAAGGACGCGGTCTACCAAAAAAGCATCAGTTAAACGCAAGGCCAATAAGGAACCAATTAGCGAGAAAGTGTGGGTCCAAGACAAAAAACAGAAAGCTGAGGAAGAAGAGGATGAACTGAGAATAAGAGTAGAAGAATTCATTCAGAAAATTAACAGAGGTTGGAGAGCAGAAAAGTTGAGACCTCTTCTTTAGTTCATTAGCAAAGGAAATGTGCAAAAATAGGATTTGTAATTGAAGGGAAATTCATGAAAAAGAAAATCCTGATGATTTTATTTAGTCAATCATACGGGTTTTTATGAAAGACCGCTTGCAACTTGATTAAAATTTAAATTTGGAAGAAAAACACAAAATATCTGACACAAACCGTGAATTCTAATGCATAAGAATGTCTCAAAATAGAATTTGAATAAATCAATAAGACGAGATCTCCATTTTCCAGGAAAAACAGACATCAGTTGTATCACAAATCCAAAACATGATCTACTTTACTACATAAACAAAGGATAGAAGAGGCTACTATTCAAGCAATAGATAATGGATCTTAGATAGTTACCATCACACGCTTATAGGAAAACTGGTAAAAGAAAGCTCACTAGGCCGCCAATTTCGCAACATCACTTCTTCATTTTCTTACTTTTGGAGAAGTCATTTTGGTTGAAGCCCCTTAAATCACTTGTGGTTTCAGACGTGTTCTGCTTCTTCATACCTTTCTTCCCTCCAAATCCAAACTTGGTATCCTTGAACTCCCTACTCTTCCTCTTCTTATCTCCTCCTTTCTTCTCCTTCCCTCCCCCTTGTTTTGCCTTCCCGCCTGACCGATCCCAAGGAGACACCCCTGGCCTCTTCTTGTTACCCTTATCAAACCCTTTACCCGATTGCCCCTTCTTATTATTACCTCTTTCAGAACCATCTCCGTCTTCAAACGGCAAGCCCATATCCTCATTTTTCTCTCCCACAGGAAACCCACTCTGCTGTCTCTGTTTCCTCCACTTCTTGACCCCCTCGATATCGTCTTTTTTCTGCTTAATCCTCTCTTTCTGCTTTTGGGCTTGTACTTCTTTAGACTTCTTCTTGTTCTCCCTAGCTTTCCTTCTCTCTTCAGCTTCCTCAATCCTTTTCTTTTCGGCTAAAAGCCGTCCCTTGACTTTCTCCATGTGAGAATCAGTCTTGACCATCTCAGCGTAATAGTCAGAAGGCCTGAGAAAAGGAAGACCCATGGTTTGAAACTTGAGGAACGCCTCCCTTGTGCCCTCCAATGCCTGTGTATAAAAGGCAAGCTCTCGGGTAAGGTCATCATTCACATCCACTGCTTGCTCTTGGTCATAGTCAACAGTGAGTTTGTGTTTCCAATCCACGTTCTCAGGCCAGCTGATATCTCCAAGTTTATCTAGAAGACCTTCCCTGTTGTATATCGAGTTCTTTTTAGGTTCAGTCAACCTCACGTCTTCATCTTCTTCGGATTCAAATTCTGAATCTACGACATCATCACCATCTTCAGGGCCACCATCTGTTATCATCTCATCATCTGACACCGCTGGATTATTTTTCAGTACAGCCATCAAATAATCTGAAAAAAGTTAAGAAACACAATCCACCCCATTAGAAAAGTAAATAAAAACGATAATGTTCATACTAACAAAAATATATCGAGTTACATTGTACTCCTTAGCGCAAAATCAACATATAGGAGTATTAATTTCCTCAGTTCCAGAAACTGGCTCAAGTCACTGAACTACATGTTGGGTAAGAAATTAAGCCATCAAAATTTTGCTCATACGAACTTTATAATCCCTCCATCCCAAAATGATAGTCATTTTTGACTTTTGAAACATTTTAAGGTATATGTTTTGAAAATTCAATTTTTTAAGCTTAATTTTGAAAATGAGACTAACTTTCTGGGACAAACAACAATGGGAAATGGGACCATCATTTTGCGACGGAGGGAGTATTAAGTTATCCAAGACTCATAACACAATGTGATACATATCCTCACTTCAACATTAATGATACAAGAACCTTAATGTGAAATAAATATTAGAAAGGTAGAGGTTTAAACACTAAAAAAAAAAAAAAGAAGGAAAATTTCGACAGCCATAGAAGAAAAAGAAAAGTAAGATAAGAAAATAATGAAAAACTCTTTGAAGTTTGATACATTTTCCGTCATAAGGTCAGTAAAAACGATCTCACAATGTTCAAAACTGTGAAGGATGATATGTTCATCAAGGATAAGTAAAGTCATTCAATAAGCAACAAACTTCTCATCCACAATACTACAGCTGCTCAACAATTTACAAGTCCATCAAATTGTATATCTATAAAAGCCTATATCTAAGCATTACCATCTGAACCAAACTCAATATTGCTACTTTAGCAATATACTGTACACAAACACTCAAGATAAAACACAAATGAAATTAGAGCAACTCTGACATTGAAAAAAATAATAATAAAAAAAAAAAAAAATCAAAAACTGAAGCCAAAGATAAAACATGTCAAACTGATATATACTCCATCTTTCTCATATGTACGCAAGAAACACAAGATTAAACACCATAAACCTGAGCTCAACCCCCTGAACTTAAATAGAAAATTGAGAGCAAAACACAATTAGGTAGATAGATTAAGAACAAGTGAGAATCGAGAAACATAATCAAACATCTGAAGGAAAAAAATACAAGAAAGGGTTTGAAGTAGAGCGAGGCCTCGATGGGGCAACTGGAAGAGAGAGAGACGACTCTTACCGGTGAGGGGAGAAATGGACAGGTTGGATGGGAGGTCCGGCGAAGTAGCGTGACTGCAAAAACAAATAGCGAAGCACTACAGGTGAGAACGCCGGCGCGAGACGAGGGAGAGAATCGGCGGCGTGAGGGATAGAAGAATTGTGCCTAAACCTCTGATAATTTGGAAATTTTGTTACCCTGCTAATATTACTAAAATCGAAGCTATCTCCAGGCCCATTTATTTCATCGAGGGTTAGGCCCATCTTCTTATTGAGATCTTGGTCCATTTGTTTGGATGTCAAAACTGATTCTGCTTTTAAGCTATCAAACGCAGTAAACTGCGTTTTGACAGAAACAGTTATAACCCAGCTTTTGTTAGAAGTGATTCTAAAAAGCTGTTTTTGTATGATGTTTTACATTAATAACCTTCCTTTTATATGTGCATTTACCATATTGATATGTATAGTAAGGGATATTTTTGAAATTTATCTTTCATAATCAATTTCGGACATGTGGTATTCAAACATATTCATAATTGATAAATTAATGATACAATAATCATTTATATTGTAATCACTTTTAACAAATCACTTTTTGAGAATCAAAAGCAATCCCAAATTCACCAGTAAACAGTAAACAGTGGAGTTCGTAAACAAATTAATTAATTGTGAAATATTACTAAAATACTCCCTCCGTCCCTGTAGAAGCTTCACTATTTTGAGAGTGCACAAGAATTAAGAAAAGTGGTGAGTGGGAAATGGGTTGTGAGAGGGAAGAAGTGAATGGGTATGACAAGTGGGACCCATAGTTTAAATGTGTGAGGGGGAAAAGTTAGTGGGTATGACAAGTAGGGACCACAATTTATGTATGTGAGAGGAAAAAGTGAGTCAAGTGGGGCTTAAATTTATAACCATTTTAGGAAAGGTGAAGCAATCAACGGGACATCCATCTATCTATATAATATATAAAAGCAGAAACATTTAAAGGCCTCACAGCGCGCCATGTGGAAATGTGACGTGGAAAGCCACATGGCTGCATTCGCTTCGGCGGCAAAATTCTCTTAATTTCAAAAAAAAAAAAAAAAAAAAAAAACTTCTCCTACATTCTAATAAAATCGGCTGATTAAAATTCCATATTTCAATTTCAAATTAATTAAGTTGAGATTCATTTTGATTAAGCATCTTTTTGTTATTTTAGGTAAATCTCACCATTTAAACATTTTCAATCACTCAAAATTTTGTAAACTTGTAAGATTATGTCTATCTTCATTTCAAAATTTCAAAAACATTAATCAATCAGTTACTTTTATTGTCTTTTATTTATTCATCGATAAATATACGAAGATCATGAAGATTGCAAAATCAAATCACGAATCTCTTAATCCTTTATTAAACCTATATCGTTTATGTTTTATATTCTGCCCATTATGAATGCTAATTTCACATCTTTTTTGTACATGAACCTCTTAATCAATCAAGGGAAGTAAGAATTTCATGAAATTAATACTAATGACATAGTAGGTTTCTCTCTTGTAGTTTTTATGAAATCAACAAAATTAGTTACTCAATTTTTTGTGCAAACAGACCATACTATCTTCTATCATCCGAACTTCATTGCTCCAGTGTAAGTGTCTTACGTATTTTGTTTAATTTTATTTATAATTGTTCGTTTATTTATTTATTGTTTGAAATCAATTAAAAAAAAAAACATGAATATAGGTTTTTTTTTTCTAGATCAGGAGTTGCATTATTGTTTTTCAGGGAGAAAATGATACATTTGTGCTCTGCATAATATTTTAAAAAGTGGGCTTGGATTGGTATATGCTCCATTTATCGAAGAAGAATGGGATCGTTGACGATACCGCTCTGTTTGTTCTCGGAGAGGCGATGGTGATTTGAAATGGTCAGAAAATAGGGGCTTTTTCATTAAAAGGCTCTCGCAAGTTAGTCTATTTGCTTGCAAGAGAGAACTATCTGAGGACTGTTTTTAAACAGTCAAGCCAATCCAAATCTATGTTAGTGTTCAATAAATTGAGATCAAAGCAAAATGACTAGAACACATGCTAGGGAAAAAATAGTAACCCGTATATATCAGTAGTATCAAAGTAAATTACAACAATGGAGCACAAAAGAGCTTATGAAAATATGCTAGAACTTCTTATTTACTATAGTTTGACTACTCCCTTAACTATTCCTTAATTTTGGCAATGATGCACACAATATGTATATGCTACAGTTTAATATGAATTAAGTTTGGCAAGACAACCTTTTAGGATTTTTTCAGTTTCTCTTCGATATTAGTCGAAGTTGAGATACTTCAATTTTTTCAAACTATAATAGTGTTGGTTATAACATACGAGGAGGTCTCCTGTGCAACGGTTGTACTGTGCGACACGAGCCTACCTTCTTCTTTTCTTTTCTTTTTTTTTTTTGCCACCCCCAACCTTTTTTTCCTCCCAACAAAAGTAACACTTATTATAACGAAATGTAACATTTTTTTTCTTTTCAAATGTAACATTTTTTTTTCAAAATGTACCACAATTTTGCTGCAATAGATTAAAGATAATATAAAGATTGACAACCAAACTAATGTCACACTTTTTATGAATTAATGTAACACTCTTTTTTTCAAATGTAACATTTTTTTTTCAAAAATAACATAAGTTTGACAAACTAAACTAATGTTACATTTTATAAAAAATGAATGTAATATTTTTTTCCTCAATTGTAACAGATTATATTCTTAAATGTAACATTATATCTGAAAATGTAACAATTTTTTTTATTGAGAAAGTAACAATTGAAATGCAAACCCGATTATATATATGAATTTTTACTCTTTTTTTAGAGAAGAAAAGTAACATTTACTAAATAAAAATGTTACATTCATCTATATAAAAAATTATAATCATATATTCTCTTTGTTACACTTCAAATATTACTTTTTCTAACCACAAAAACTATCAAAACATTTTTTTTTTGTAAAATTGCTGTTACATTTGACTGTAAAAGTGTTACTTTTTGAATATGAAACTGTTACTTTTATTTGAACAGAGTGTTACATCTCAGCTGACAAGCAACTCAAACTTTTTGTGTGTAAAAAAAATATATTTTTTAAATCAAACCATATCATGACCTATGTAGTTTTATTCTTCTCGTCGAGACGAACACAACAGTATTTTTAAATTTTTTTTTTCTGAGTTATAAATCTCAAGATATAGCATTTTAAAGTTAATGGATTTTTTTTTAGGGAAGACACGTGTCGCGATCTGGAAATTGGAAAGGTTGTATCCAACGGTCGGATGTAGCGGAGCAAGTGGCTGCGAGAAGCAGCGGAACAAAACAACATTGCCGCATCATGTGCGGCCGTTGTATATGAGAATTTGTCTTAACATACTCCCTCCATCTCACTTCGCTTGAGACATAAGAGATGGCCACAATAACTAAGGAATAAGAATAAAATAAAATAAAATAAAATGAGTGGGGTAAATAGTACTATTGGTGAATAAATTGAGTGGTGAAAAATGAAGAGATAGAATGGGTGGTAGGGTAGATTCAATATAAAATTATTAAAAGTTGGTCATTTTAGGGAGGCTCAAGTGAGTTGGGACAGACCAAAATGAAAATAAGTCTCAAGTTAGCTGGGACGGAGGGAGTATTAAAACTTCATATTATGTGAAATTTAACATATAAAATGAGTAAATGTACATTTATTGTACATTAGTTAAATGTACATTATTTTATGCAATTATTGGGTATAAATAATAATCTATATAATAATATATAAAAGCAAAAACATTTCAAGCTTTCTCATAAAGCCACGTGGAAATCCACGTGGCATCTTCTCATTGGCATACGTAAATAGGTTTCATTTTAAGAAATGATTGAATATTAATTATTATCCTGATTTAAGCACATACTTCAAAATATTTTAAATTAAAAATCAATCTAAGTTAAAATATAATCTATTTGATTTCTTTTAGACTCAACGATTGATTAAACATCTTTCCTGATGATTCCAGAAATTTAACCTATTTTACTGTTCATATAGTCATGAAAAAGTATGAGAGAATGATGGATGAAGATGAAGATGAAGAAGAAGAAGAACACTTGAAATTTCCAATTCAATCTAAATTAGTATGTGATAATTTAATGCATTTTTAAATATTTGTTTTTTACGGTTTTATTCAAACTACTCCAATGAGCTAAGAATTCTAGCAATAAACTGACACTACATTCTTTTTTCTTTCTCCCACGGCCATTTACGTTCTTCTTTTGAGCTATTTTGCCGAGCAATTCTTCCATATGAGGTAATTTCGTTTATGGAAATCTTATATATATATTCTTTCCATCTCAAAATGATTTTTAATTTGACTATTCAAACTTTTTAAAATATGACACTTGCTTCAATAGTCATGTTGTGTTTATGCACTTTAAGCCCAAATTGTAGAAATGAGAAGAATTTATTCTTTCATACGGAGTAATTTTGTTTACAGAATTCTCATGCACTCCCTCCGTTCCAAAATGATTTACCATTTGACTATTCAAACATTTTTAAAAATATGAACACTAGCTTCAATAGCCATGTTGTGTTTATGCACATTTAAGCCCAAATTGTAGAAATGAAAAGAACTTTTTGAGATAATAACAGATGGCAAATGAAAAGATCATTTCATGAGTGAAGGAGTATATTAAATAAAGGCTGTAAATTTGTGTTAAACATTCTACGTCTTATATTTTATTGTTTTCTTTAGTTCTTAAAAGCCAATGAACAAGAAAGTCTCCATCAAGTTGCTTTTATATATTAAAAGGTGATCTCAAGCTAATATGAAACCTCTTGAGATAAGGTTGAATCTTGAAATTTCGTTGTGTGTAGTTTTTGTTACTTTTTACAGTGTGTTTACTTCCTTTTCATTCTATTACGTTTTTTATTCCCCACCCTAGAAGGCAATTCTTGAGTTCATATTTTTCATCCCAGTTGAAATTTTGTTTTGTGTTGTTTTGCTTTTTTTTTCTACGGTATGTTTACTTCCTTTTCATTCTTATACTCCCTCCGTCCCAGAGTATATGTCCACCCTCCCATTTGCATAGAGATTAAGAAATGGAAGAAGTGATGTAAGTGTTGTGAGTGTACAAGTAAAGTAGGAGAGAGAATGAGTGGGAGGAAATAGTAAGTTGATTGGTGTTGTGAGTATAAAAGTAAGTAGGAGAGAGAATGAATGGGAGGAATAGTAAAGATTCTTTGCTATTTTAGGAAGTTGACATATATTCTGGGATAGACTAAAAAGGAATGGTGGACATATACTCTGGGACGGAGGGAGTAATTTTTATTTTTATTTTTTAGTTCTTGCTTCCAAATTTTTCTAGACGCCTAAGTTGTTCAATTCATTAGAGGTAACTGTTTTTTTTTTCTTTTCTAATGTGAATCCAGTTTTGTTTGTTTCTATTTTAGCCTTTTAGTTGTTACTATTGTGTTGATCACATTTCTTTTTATCGTTTTTCTTAATACAACCGTTCTTACTTAATTGTTACAAACTATATTTCAACTAAGTTTTAAGCTTCTACTATCACATATTGAAAATATGGAAGAAAGATTACTATTCTCAATCATAGATGTTAACTTCTCTTTATCCATGATTTACTCATATGTATCCAAATTTAAGTTTCAAATCTATGATCAAATCAGTTATTTGAATTTAAATTTAAAATCGGGAAAAAAAAATCTTCATTGAATCAAATGAGTAGATTACTTAATAAAAGAAAAGATTTTGATTTGAATTTCAAATTTAATAAAAATTTCTAGCATGTATCAGCTGGATTATTTATTACCTTAAATAAGAATACCACCAAATATGGCATTTGGAGAATTCAAAAAAAAAAAAAAAAAAAAAAATCTCTTCCTTACTCTTACTAAAATTAAGTTCACAGTTCTAATTATTGTCCTAAAACAAACCCTAAAGTCAAATTTTCCCTAATTTAAGCCAGTAATTTTGGTATTATTTGAGCTAATAAGAATATTATTATTGATTGCTGGCATTTCATAAATAAAGCAAAAGAGACTGCATAATTCTACAATCATATTCTTTTTATTTGTTTTTTCAAAAATTCAATCTCATTTTTAAAATTTAAAAGTTCAAAATAATTAAATGTCTAAAATATAATATGTAATTAATATTAAAATGGTCAATAAGTTAGGAGACTATTAATTTAAGAAGTGTGACGTATATAGTAAAAGTCAAATGTTTCAGTTTGTCGCTGTCTGAATGGAGTATATGAATTTAATTCAACCTAGGTTAGTTAGTTGGTTTGCAAGACCAAATGACATTTCACCTGTAAGTCATGATTCAATTCAATACTTTTGTTTAGATTATTTATTTTCATATTCTTAATGGTCCAAATATATTATTGTAGTTTTGCCATCTTAAATTAAAAGTTCATTTTTTAGTTTTTAGAAATTTCTAATAAAAAGTTGATATTTAGATATTTTGTTTACATATATACGTTTGATGACACCAAATAACATTATTATTAATTAATAAAGTTTATTATAATTTTATCAAAAAAGATCGTTTATTTAGAAATGCTAAAATGAACATTTATTTTGAGAGAAAAAAAGTATTATAGTGGTGAGAATATATTCATAATTAAATGACTTCTCACTTAAAATAAATTCCTACTGTATAACATGTATAAAGAATTTCGATTTACATCACCTTTAATGTGTGAATGCAAAAAGATGGTGCCTGAAATATGTCTTATTTTTTAAAAAAAGAAATTTGATATACATGTTTTAAAAAATTACTTTTTTGTTTTCCTTAATTACTTCTTGCCCACTCTTACTAAATTAATCTTAAAGTCAAACATGCACAAATTAGCTTATTTTAGAACATAAATAATAACAAATTTTAAATAAATTAAGTGACAATGGACAAAATGGATGAAAAGATAAACCAAAACTTCCTGAAGTTATTAGTTTACGGAGTATTACAGTTTATGGAGTAATACTTCCACTGCTGCAACATTTATATTTTAAGTCAATTTATATATATTTTATTCATGTATATATTTACAAGTAAAGTGAATTAAATGTAAATAATGACTTATGTGCATTAGATTATGTAATCATTAACCACAGTACAAAAAAGTGCATTTAGTTTGAACATAAGAGAGTTAATGAATCAATCAATTTCTCTTACAACACTATAGTACTCCTAATGAAAGATTGGTTTAGGAACAAAAAAAATTGTGATGTAGTGACTTTCCCTTATATTATCAATAAGTTCTATTATGGCCGTCGAGTATCGACGGTTTACTAACTAGTTTGAGTAATAAGTGAAGCTTCAAATGGGGAGTATGCATTTAAAATGCATTTAGTTTGAACTAATTTGAAAATACCATAAATGCTTTTGATATGGATCACGTGCATGCACATACAGATATACTAGAAAAAGAATTAACAGAACAATGTAAAATAAGATTTTACAACACCTAAAAACTAAATCTACAAAACAACCCCCAAACTAATCAGAATTCAGAGAGGCTTCGCGCCACACAGCTCGACTAATCATTAATCAATCTTCAACGCAGATAAAAAATCGAATATTTACGGTCATCGTGAAACAAAACAGGAAGATTAACGCGAAATATTGATTCAGATTAAGAAAAATGAAACGATTTGACAACTGTTATAACGAATTGTTAAAGATGCGTACATCAATAATAGAAATGTAGGGTTCGATTAACGAATTACCGAATAACAATTTCAGAGATTTATTACCTCGGAAGAACAGAAGACGGGGGAGAATGAGCTCGGTCGAACGTGGCGGAAGCGGTGAGGATTAGGGTTTTGAAAGGAATGGGATGACGGGGAGTTGAGTGTGATCGGGTGTATTGATCGTGTACAGTATTGCTATGGGTTTTATGAGATCTAACGGCGGTGATGGCATCTTGATGATTTGCTTTGATCTCAATGGTTAAGATGTTAAATGGATTATGAGACGGACTGCTGTTTGTGTTATGGGCTTCGTCTAGGATTAGTGGGCTTTTAAGTTCAGGCCCGTCTAAAATCAGCTAATGGCGGTTCGAATTTGTTCAGCTGCAATTCCAAGCGTCTTTTTTTTAGGGGTCTGGAGTGATATGAATATTGGATGCAACACTTACGGGGCCATGATATGATATTTTAATTACTAGAAAAACCCCGTGCGTACCACGGAAATTTGTTTATAATTTGTCATTTATTTAGTTAGTCAAATGGAATATATTTTATTATGATTAAAGAAAAATAATTTTAAGTATCTCAAAAATACAACTAAAAAATAAGACATGTAAATAATCAATTACATTGTAATTTTTTTTTATTTGGGGGGGGGGAAATTAAAGAGTAAATTATTTTCTAACTTTGGATTTAAAATGAAGATTAATATTTTTTGTGACTTTTCTTTTGTTTGCAGGATTAGAGTTGCATCAACATAAACTTTTTAATTTATTAGTTAAACAAAATAAATTGTTTGAAGACTTTTCATTTGTTTTAAGTAACAAATCAAAAATAAAATAAAATTGTGACTTTACATTTCAAATTATGACTTTTCATTTCTTATACCAGATAAGTTAAAGTCACTTTATCATAATTATTTTTAATATATTAAATTTTATTGACACTCTTCATATTTTATTAATCGTTGCACTTAAATGAATGCATATAATGATATATGAAAAAAATCTTAGGTACAAAATTATTTGAATGTAAAATTTCAAAAAATCATTCATTTTAGTATAAACAGGACATTCAATTTGGAATGTAGAGAGTAACTATTATGATTTACTAATATTATTAATAGTAATAGTTAATTTCTTTAAAAAAAAATTAACTTATATAATAACTATTATAATTAACTAATACTGTTAATAGTAAAAGTTAATATATATATATAGTAACTATTGTAATTAACTATTATTGTCAACAGTAAACGTTAACCTATATAGTAACTATTATGGTTAACTAATACTATTAATAGTAATAGACTAATAGTTAACTTATATAGTAACTATTAATGTTAACTAATACTATTAATAGTAATAACTAATAAGTAACTTAAATAACTATTATAGTTAACTAATATTAGGCCCGTTTGTTGCAGCTGATTGATGATAACTTATAACTTATGGCTGATGACTGATTGACTTATAGCTGATGAGCTGAATTGAATACTGTTTGTTTTAACTTTTTTGAAACAACTTTTAAGATGTTATAAGTAAGTTGTATATGTTTGTTAAAAAAGCTGAAAAGTGCTGAATTTTAATAAAAATACCAACATGCTCCTAGTATATAAATTAATAATATATAAATAAATACATATAAATTAACTCAATGTGCGTGCCAATCTACCTTATAACTAAGACATAATGTATAAATATTTTTACTTAAACTGAATAATGTCTTATACATTGATTAATATAATTAAATTGGACATTATTCATCTTTACTTTTGTAATTCAAGAATAATAGATTCTTTGTCCTGGAATAAATGTCGCCCATTTTTTATACATTACTACGAAGCAAATTTGAGTAATAAATTAAGAGGAGTATAAGAATTCATAATACTCTATAGCAATTTTTTTTTTTGCTCTCTTTATAAGACTGAGGGGGAGGACTACCTACCCAACTCCTCCTTTTTTTTTCTTTTCCTTTTTTTTTTTTTATCATTTTTTAGTCTCCTGCCTATTTTCTTGATAATTAATCATCAAACTAATATAATAATTAAATATAATGTACTCCCTCCGTCCCACCTCACTTGAGACTTATTTCCATTTTAGTCCTTCTCACCTCACTTGAGACTCTCCAAAATGGAATGCTTTTACACTCACAACACCAATCAAATCACTATTCCTCCCACTCATTCTCTCTCCTACTTTACCTTTTACACTCACAACATTTTTTCTCTCTCATGTTTTTTCTTAGTTTTTGTGCCCAAGACAAAGGTCTCAAGTGAGGTGGGACGGAGGGAGTATATGAGTTTTAAAAGAAAACAAAACCAACGTAATGAAATCTACAAGAATTTTCTCACAAATTTGCTCTAAAATGCGTTAAACACAAATAAAAACATTTTGGCCTGGACTCTGGAGCTTGACACACAAATGATAGTTTAGGGAAAGGGTGGGTAATTTTGGGTTATAAAATTTTAATTAAGAGTGATTATAGGCATGTTTCCAAATAAGTGGGGAAAAGTAACATTTTGTTGGCTTTTTGGCTTTTACGTATTTGTGCTATAGATAGGTTCTACATTACTTATTAGCTTTTGACTTATAAGTGAAAACAAACGCTACAATTATTACTTATTTTAAGCCAAAAGCCAAATGTCGCGCCCCAGACCCGTGGTCCTACTTGGCCCCACGCTCGAGACACGAGTGGAAGACGTTATAAAAAGCTTTTGAAAATTTTTCGAAATGTACTTTCATAAAGGTTTAACAAATTCACACTTGAAGTTCAAAGACTTCATTTAACTTTCAAACAAACTTTACAAACAACTTTCATAACGAAAGTACTTAGCCCGAAGGCTAACAAACTTTATACAAATGTACATACACCAACATTATCCAAAATAATGGTGTTACAAAATGATGAAGTCACGGAAACTCTACCCAAAAGGTATTACATCTATGTAATGTAACCTTAACAAAACAAGTCCCAACTCTTACCACTCCAACGTCCTCCCGTGCCAAAGTGTCCTATCCTATGGACTCACCTTTATCTAAAACTGTTAACAAATAAGGGGTGAGAATGAATCTCAGTAAGCTACTAAAATGCAACTACGTTTCATGCTATAATGATAAGTATAACAAACAATATCATAAGCATCACATAGCACATAGCATGAGAGGCAAATCCAACTCATTATACAACACATACAACGATGTAACACTCCCAAGGATACTTAGCCAAGGTTTACCGAAAGAACATAACCGCCTGAAAATACCTTTTAAAAAAACCATCTGAGAAAACCATCTGAGCAGCATAAATAGCTGAAGCCGGGATCCTGAAAACCAAACCATAACCATAAGAACCAAAGTAACTACGGAGGGAATATGACACAAAGTCATAACCCAAATGCTCACTCGATGGAGCTAACTCATCCCATCCAAGGCCAATCTGGACTGGAGAAAAAGGACCAGTGAAAAAGCCTTATAGTGAACTTGGTTGTGTGCCACTATAATTCTTTCCACCTCCACTCGATAACACAACACCAGCTGGACTTTTAAACAAAGCACTGTAATGAATACATGCTTTAAACAACAACCGGGGCAATGATTCCAAAGTAGGGAACCAAGCCAAACACATCACAAGATGCACACGAAAGAAGCACTCATGAAGAGTTAACAACCACCATGAAATTAAATCACAACACCTTCTTGCACACACTTAAACACAAACCTCAACAACCATGACAACCACCCAAAACACTCATCCAAGAGTCCTAGACTATCCCTTAAAGGATTGACAATCACTAACCTCTTATACTTAACTTGGAACAAAATATCAGATTTAGGGTAAAGTGTACGGCCGCCCAATCTGGGTGTGCGGTCGCCCACTAACTCTATTTTCATGAACAAAACTCCCAGATAGATGTGCGGCCGCACGCCCCTTTTGGGCGGCCGCCCAACACATCTCGCAGGCCAAAACCAAATTAACTTATACTCCCTTCGTTTCACCATCCCAAAAGTACAACACTTACACACTTAACGGTTATAGCCTTACTAAGGCTACCAAAATCAGTCCCAAAACGACTCTAATACCATTTGAACCCAACCAAACCAACATATCAAATACTCATTTTGTCCCAAAATTACAAGTATCACAAAACTTATTCAAAACATAAATTTACTACACATATAGCACATATAACATATATATGACCATTTTAACATTAAAAGGGGAATTAGTAACTTACCTTTTCTTTAAACCCTAGGAAGAACGAGGTAGGAAGAACGAGGAAAAGTTTCTCAGTTTGTAAACACAGAGAAAGAGGGAGATAAACTTGTTTTTGTAAAATATCTTTACCCCATTTTCCAACTTTGGTCACCCAACTTTCAAGTTGAACAATTAGACCCCTGAACTTATATTTCCAATAAGGACCCTAAAGTTTTAACTTAATCATTTAACTCCTTTAATCATTTTTACTACTAACTAAGTAAATAGCACATTTAATCATGCATTATGTGCAAGTCATAAAATATGAAGCAACAATATGAATACTAGAAAAACTAACCCTTGATGACTTTGAATTTGGTCTTTGATCTTGGTGGAGAAATTGAAGCTTTAATCACGAACAAGTAAGAACACGAACTTTGAAGATGATGAGCTTCACCCTCTAGCGGTATCCACACCACGAACGAATATCAAGGAGCTTCTTGATCTTGGTTGCTAGACCAAAATTGCGAAACACGTTTTCACAATTAATATGAACTATATGGAATTTTATTTGTGTATTATTTTGTTCTTCAATCTAGGATGTCTTAGAACAAAATAAAACTATCTCAAACACTTTGGAGACCGCACAAAAGCTTAGAATAAGTTCTAGTCGAATTTTGATGTTTATATACAAGTAAGACCTATTCCAAATAGGAAACTTGTGTCCAAACCCGTCCAAAATTCATTTTCAAATCAAATTAGGAAACCAGTCCCGACATGATGTGCGGCCGCCCAAAACCACCTGTGTGGCCGCCCAAACAACTGGAACAATCTGGTACTTTTGGAGCCAAGCTGTGCGGCCGCCCAAACCATTTTGTGCGGTCGCACACTTACCCCAGATTCCCCTAATTTCCAAAATCCTTCAATGGTCCTTCGACCCAATATTCCAATATAGTCCTTTATAGGATTCGTTCTATTGTGTGTGGCCCTCTAGGATTATACTAAGTTGGCAATGGGTTCAAACATGAAACCATAAGATATGATTAGGTTCTAGCAAACCGTCATATCTACCCAAATAGTATAACTAGATACAAGTTCGCATTCTTTTAGAACATGTCACAATCCCTTTGTCCACGATGTCATTGAACACAAGTCATGGTCAACAAGTCAACTTGTTTTTGTTCAATACTTTCTCGATTCCGAATATGTTGATAATCCAAATGACATTGATCTAATCAATTCATTTAAGTCCGGCCGAACATTTTCATCAACATCATTCCTACGAGAGGCCCAAGCTTGACATCTCTCCGAAGAGGGACAAATCCATTTAGCTTATTACTCTTCCCTACGTGAATCCGATTATGCAAATCATATCCTTTATGACTACCCGGTTAAAGGTAGCGTTTGAATATGTCAAACATAATGTTCATCAAGTGGAAGACTATAATAACTTCATGTCTAAGGATTCAAATGACATAACTAATATGAGATATATGTACGACATAGACCATGACATAAATCTCATACAGCGGGTCATGTCCAGTACCTTGTTCTAAACAAGTACCCATAAATCTAACATGATCATCCCATGATCATTTAGCCTTTATACTAGTGCTTAACAAGTACTAGGGACGGAGATTATTATAAGTAAACATGACCAACAATAATAATCAAAACATTTCTTTATTGATATGAAATAAATGATAACAATTACAACGTTTATTAAACGTGCCTAGGGCACCACTACCAACATTAGTAACTTACCTTTTCTTTAAACCCTAGGAAGAACGAGGAAAAGTTTCTCAGTTTGTAAACACAGAGAAAGAGGGAGATAAACTTGTTTTTGTAAAATATCTTTACCCCATTTTCCAACTTTGGTCACCCAACTTTCAAGTTGAACAATTAGACCCCTGAACTTATATTTCCAATAAAGACCCTAAAGTTTCAACTTAATCATTTAACTCCTTTAATCATTTTTACTACTAACTAAGTAAATAGCACATTTAATCATGCATTATGTGGAAGTCATAAAATATTAAGCAACACATAAAATGCACACATAAGTTCAAATTAAAATCCCCAAAAATATAAAATAAATAGGGATGGGTTTTGGGGTCGTTACAATCACTCCCCCTTAAAGAAAATTCGTCTCGAATTTTTAGGGTTACTTACTTAGGCCCTTATACAACCAAGGGTACTTTCTCTCGATCTCCTCCCGAAGCTCCCAAGTTGATTCTTCCACATTGTGGTTCCTCCACACAACTCGAACAAGAGGAATACTCTTATTTCTCAATTCTTGAACCTTCGAATCAATGACTTGGACTGGGTGCTCTTCGTAATTAGGTATCAAACTTGAAAGAAAATAAAATGAATAATACTAGGGGCACAAAAAAATCACAAAAACTTGCTCACATAATCCTAGATTCCTAAATGTAACGATGTTATTGGTGTTTTTTATTAGTATGGCAGATCCATTATCAATGCAACCAATAAAATATCGACACCTCATTTTGTGACCTTATTGTGACCCTATCATTGCTCAAATAAAAGTTATAATAATGTATTTCATATGTGAGGCCAAACATTTTATTTGTCTGACCCAATAGGTTTGCTGCTATTACTACACTTGAGATTTGAGGAACCAGAAAACGGTTCCACAAGTATTTCAATTCTTCATAACCCATTCAGCATGTATAACAGTAAACTACAACCAAATACTTGTAATCATGTGCAATGGACACACGCTTGTAACAACACTAAATTCTCCTGATTACATTTTCTGATCACCCGACTTCTGATCAACTTGCGTCCACCAATTCAACATCAAAGGTGAGCCACGCGTTGGGTGGTATTGCTCCACCAGCACCTTTAGCCCCATATCTGTATTACAAAACAAATTATGTAAGCAATAACTCGATTCCAACCCAGGTGGGTCTTGATTTTCCGCTCCTAAATATGACTCCCCCGATAACATCATTCCAACCCAGGTGCCGGTGGGTCTTGATTTTCCGCTCCTAAATATGACTCCCCGGTGTCTTTAAATAAATGTTCCATCTTGATTATTTTTTTGTCTTATTAAAAATTACTCCCTCCATTTCAAAATATTTGTCATTTTAGAAGTGATTTTTTTTACATGCATTCATTACTTAATATGTGAAAGTGTCTAAAGCGACAATTATTTTGAAATTGAGGAATTATTTATTTGCATGAAATTCAAAAAATTGTTACGGATAATGTTTCTATTGATTCATCACTAACCATTATTAGAATAACATGAAAATAATTAAATTTTATTTACATTTTGGTCAAAGTTCAACCACGTTGACCGAAAAGTCAAGATGCGACACTTATTAGAGGACGGGTATTAATTTAATTCCTCGATTTAAGGCAATGGGTTACCACATGAGCTGGCCTTATGTGCAACAAAAAAATAACCCCAAAAATATACGGACTACTGAAAAAAAAGAAGGCTCAAGGCATTATTACCCCATGGCTGGTGGGATTGTTAGTCTTCTTTTGTCCCCAACACGCATACCTGAGGAATACATCAAAACATTGTTAATTCATTGCAAACAAAGAGACGTACGAAATTGACAGTGAGACTAGAGTGATTTACCATTGACACCAACATCCCATCCCTTTATAACTTCACCTACCCCTGTTCAAGCAATAAAAAGTTGGTTTAGCACACGAGACACACACACAAAAAAAAAAAAAAAAAAAAAAATCACTAACAAAATTTGTCTTAAAAAAGTTGTGTACCTAAACGAAATTTAAATGGTGCTTTGCCAATATTTGAGTCGAATATTTTTCCATTCTTCTTCAGCTTGCCGATATAACGGACACTGACCTGATAATGAACGTAAAGTTTCCCGTTACACAATGTACCAGGACACATTGAGGTAAAAGAGGTCATTAACAATGTAATTGGTGGATTGATTTGTTCACATTTTGTGAAGCCAAATCCATCCGGGCTTTGCAAGTAGGGGCTATGCGGTACAAAAAATTAATAAGGAAAATACATACAAGTACAATATTATGCGAGACGAGCAAATGTATTGGCGACTAAATACCTTTTTGCCAGCAGCAGCTCGCTTCCCGTCTGGTCTTCCCATTTGCAACTCCTCAATGACTAGCCCGTTCGGGAAAGTCCTCGATTGAGATGCCTTGTCTTCTGCTTTCTCCCCTTCATTAGTTAGTTCTTTTTTATCTGTAACAGAAGCTGCTGCATCCTCTTGCTGTTTGTTCTTTTTCTTAATTTTCTTCTCCTTCTCATTCATCTGGCTCTTTCCAGTAACAGAACCTGCAACCCCATCCTGAGGCCTGTAAATGTCCAACAAAGAAACCATGCAACAAGGGTGAGAAATGTAAGAGGGGATATGAAGAAAGAGAGAAGATGCAAAGCATTATCTGACTAGAAGCCCAGAAGGACAAGGCTCAGAAGTAGAAATGAAATGCAATCAAGGCTATGTTGTTGCACAACCAATAAATTTAAAATAACATTTTTCTTATACTTGTAAATCAGACTTCAACAATACTTGATTTTATTTTATTTTAGCTAAGGTAACATACATAGATGGACGATACTCACTTCTCTTTGGCTTGGCTCTGATTGTTTGCCGCCTCAGACTGGCTCGCACTCTTACTAGCTTCTTGCATTTGTGCCTCTTTTTCTCTCTGTTTCTTCTTCTTCTTATTCTTCTTAGCTTTCTTGGAGTCCTCTTTAGGGGCCACTTCAGTAGTTGCAGAGGGTAAATTCACTGGTTCGCTAGGTTCCCTGCTCAGTTGAAGGGTGTCAGAAAACACAATCAATATGAGAGAGAGAGAGAGAGAGAGAGAGAGAGGCTTAAGCAATCAATCCTTGACAATCACACAGTAAATCATTGAAATAAAATGGCTAATCACGTGTCACCTATTTAGGCCTCTTTTGTTCATATACACCTTTTTAATGGTAATAAACAATACAGCTGCACGTCCAAGAAATCTCCGAATACAAAGAAACTTTAGCATACATGGCATTCAATATAAAGAGGTTTGGACGTCATGAATTGGGATCCTTCTCAAGTGATTAAGTGTCCTAAAAGAATAAAAAATTCTCACCTCGTTGGATTACCGTCTTTGAGAGAATCATCTTTCTTTCTTTTTGCATTGTTTGCATCATCTGAATCACCCTTGCTCTTTTTTCTTTTCAGCTGCCCGTTTGCCCCCTTCTCTTCCTCAGCTTCTTCTTTGCTACTTACGCTGCCTTTAGCAGGAGAAGATACTGGAAAACCATCTTCGTCTTCACTCTCCAAGACTGACTCACGGGCAACATTCTTCAACACTATCTGCTTCTGACGATCGTTGTTCTTTTTTGGCGGTTTAGACAAATCACTCTCATTGGCAGGCTTGTCATCATCTGTTATCTCCTCAATTCTCACTAAGACCCAAGCAACAAAAGAATATCATAGATAAGAAAAAATGCACAAGTTCAACTTAAATCCATTATCCATTTGTAGATTAAAATTTTAAATACTCTTAATCTATTTATAAAATCAGATATAGACAGACAATGAAAGTTTGAACAAAGTGCCTAGCTTATGGTCTTCGAACTTCGAAGTGGGGGATATAACACGCAACGTATGTGGCTACTACATTTTTGACAATTGGTTAGTTTGGAACACAAAATCTAGTCATAATGGAAATCTTTCTTGAAAGTTGAAAAGTGAAACAAAAGGGTCCATCCTCCTGCACAGCACATGCACCTTCACCCCCAACAGTTTTCCCGACCGGTTCCATCAAAGAACGATTGCATTTCCCCCCAAACCTGAGGCAGTGACTTACCCCCGTTGGGCCCTCCCAGTGTGGCTTCATAACCTGGTAACTAGAAATGATAGAACTCTAGAGGCTACTCAAGGGGCTCACTAAAAGATTGGAAATCAGTAAAAGAAGAACTGTTGATAGTAACACGAGAAAAATTAGACAATGAAACCTGTACTGGTAACCAGGAATAGAATATGCATAGAATACCAGACTACTTTCAGTAAAGGAACAAGAATGCCCTTTTACAAGTAAAACAAATATGACCGATGAGACATACCTCCACTTTTAGGAGCAGGTGAAGGTGGGAACATCTCCACATCATCGTCACTCAGTTCATCCTCATTTTCAGAATCATAATCCAAAGATTCTCCGGATTCACTCTCCCCCTCTAAACCGTAATCCTCGAAAGAATCACTTTAAGTCATAGTAAAGGAAATCAAAAACAACAAATGGGTAATGCGACTACTGTGTATCTTCAGTTGATGTCAAATGTGTGATTAAATAAGAAGTATTAGGCTTGAACTAGATTATAGAAACAATAGCAATATCTTTTAAGTTTTAAATATCAAAATCAGACGGCATGCCAAAAAACAATAAAAAGAAAAATGATTCAAAAGGATACGAATCATAATCATCTCCATCGCCATCCGGGCTTTCACCAAAAAAGTAACCAGAGAGATGAACACTGTGAGGGCCAATAACTGACAACGTCACCTCTTCGTACTCCTCAAACTCCACATTCAGAGGGCAAGTCTCCATTGTTTTTGGAAACAATGAACACAAATAAATTGGCTTCTTATCTCCAATATTACACACAACAACAGTCTTCTCTTTTGATGAACCATCACCTAATGTTGCCTGAATCATCACAGCAAACAAAATGTCAAGTAAAAAATAAAATCCAGCATCCAACAAATAGTTGTGCTCACAAAATCTCAAAGGTGATAGAATATAAGCAGTTAAGCACCCAATTCTTTTGTAGTTTATCCAAGAATAAATCAACAACTGTAGACAAAGTGAGTAATACTGAGGTAACTTCATCCAAACAACATTCAAACATACTTCAACAAATAATTGCTCGACTGTACACAAGAACCAGGGAGAGTGAACAGCAACCATCCACTGATTAGCAGACGGCAATGCAGATTCTTATCAAGTTCCCACATGACACATTAGCAGAACTACAAGAGTACAATCCATTGTTATTTGAAGAGTAATGCTAGGGATCACAACTTATGCGTCCCAATTTCCATCCCAACTTGTGCGTTGGTCTGTTATGGATCACTTAAACATGTTGCTCAACTAGCCAATCACATGTTTGCAGTGTACGCTAAGATACAAGATATTTAAATATCTCGAGGTTCCTGCATTACCTTAATCCATTTCCAACCTGAACAAATGCATGATAAAATTCGGGCAAGGCGCATATGATAAAATTAAGATAGCTACAGTTACTGTCGCTGTGAGGAGTACAAGTTTTTACAAACAAAATAACCTTACAAAACTGCATAAAACAGCAACTGTCTGAGCAAAATTCATATATCAGAGGCACCCGAAGTCGCACATTTGTCACAATCATCAGTAATACAAGTTCAAAATAAATAACTAAAATAGAAAGTAAAAAAATGTGTACAGTACTCTTAATGGTTTGTGAAGTAAATGAAATTCAAATATAAAGCCTAAAATCCTTATGACAAATGTACGACTTCCGGAGCCTCTGATATACTATGAATTTTGCTCACTTCACACACACACAGATGCCTGAATCGGATCCAATTATGCGCACGCAACACAAAAATTATGCACGTAAACAAATGATACACAGTAACTCCACACCTAATCACACTAAAAATGAAATTGCATTCAACATAAGCAACAGATAATTGAAGCTCAGAGCTTAAAAAGCTACCTGAGATACATGAAGCCTCCCCTTCTCGTCATCATACTGGAGTGTATGCGGTTTGCCAGATTTAATCTCAACTCCTGAAAATTCAACATATAATTCACAAATTAATTATCAATTCAATCGAAAAACTCATGAAAATTCAACATATAATTCACAAATTAATTATCATTTCAATCGAAATAATGTTTACATTTCATATGGATAGGTAATAGATTCGACGAAAAGATTAGAAGAAAACAGAAATTATAATTGAGATTAAATTGTTACCCCAGAACGCCATTGTTGCAGGAGCTTTCAACTTCGCTTAAACCCTAGGGGTCGCTAACGGAGGGGGCGGTTTTAAACCATTTTGTGCCTCCAACATTAGGTTAAAGTTACGTCTACTGTCATGGAAAACGCGTGACAGCAATAGTCAGTTGATGACACGTTGAACATTTGTGCGTAGCCGGGTCGGATCTTTGTCCCTAACCAGTAACCATTGTGCTTGCAGAAAGAAAACGACGAAATGGGATCCGGTGTAGGCCGCGAAGGCTGGGTAATTCTGGGCCTTGAAGAAACTGGACCTCAAACCCGCATTTGTCACTAGGCTCTAGGCCATGTGGGAAAGAGTCTTATAAACTCGGGCGGGTCGGTCCGTGGAGGAGAACGTCTCACAGCGCACAGGTTTAAAATTTCCTCTTAACCTGAACTCATATAAATTATAGTATTTTTTAAAATAAATATCTAAATGTTTATATATTCTTTCAATTTATTTTTTATACATATTTTTTATTTTTGTATATCACATTACATGTCTATGGTTCTAAGGAAAATTGTAAAATGAAAATGTTAATAATTCTTGGCAAAACTGCATCAAAAATCACTCAACTATGACCAGTTTGGGTATTTAGTCACTAAACTAATTTCCTTTTAAAACAACACATCTAACTAAGAGTTTATTGAATCCAAAGTCACTATCACTAACCCCGTTAGTTTTTTGGCGTTAAATGGTCATGTGCAGCGCATGTGACCAAATTTGAAGGGGTAATTTAGGTAATACAGTCTAAATAGTATAAAAAAAACTATAGGGTTTATTTTTCAATTTTATTAAACTACAGGGCTTGAACTAAAAGAACAAAAAATAAAACCCTAATATCCTCCATTGCGTTCTTCATTCTTACACCCGCCTCCTCCATCCCGCCTCTCCATTCCCGTCTCCGGCAGCCCCCCTCACTCTCCCTAGTTCCGACCGACGACTCACACCATCAACTTCCTTGCCCCACCCTAACCACCACTATCGCCCCCTTCTATCTTAGCTTGCCAATGTAGACCCAAATCGAACACTCCAATGCGTATGTCACATCAAGTTGAAATCAAATTTTGGTTCGAGTTCAAACAATAGTATGTAGGGAGGTCGATCAAGGAGTCTGAAAGTTGAATTGAGTTTTAGGAGGAAGTTTGATTTAGGTTAAATTTGTTGAAGTTTTTGATTTATTCTAATTTATTGTTTACTCTGAATATTGAAATCTTAATTGTGTTCAGATTCTGAATATGTGGGTTACCAAATACTGTATTGATTTTGTATAGATGCAATTTGTTGTGTTCATGGTAGTGTAATGCCGACCATGGTGGTGGTGGTGGTGGTGGCGGCGGGTTTTAGAGAGAGATTTCAATGCGGGATTGGTGGTGGTGGTGAGGTTACGTGATGGGTGGTGGAAGATGGTTGTTTGGGCATGAGTGCGGTGGCTGGGCTCTAGAGCTACATCGCCAGAGAAGGAATAGAATGGGCGGCGGACTGTTCCAGTAAGATGGCTGAACAGAGAGAGAAACTAACTGGGAATTGGGATTTCAAAGAAGAAAGATGAAGTGTCTTTTAAAAATTTAACCCTTTAAATTTTAAAAAGTGCATTTGGGTGACATTTGCTATTTAATTAATAGTGATGAACATGAGAAAATTTCAATAGACCAAGGATCTATTTAGAATAAGTTCAATCTTTAAATATTAATCGAGAGTGAACTACCTAAATTACCCCTTCAAATTTGGTCACATGCGCTGCACATGACCATTTAACGCCAAAAAACTAACGGGGTTAGTGATAGTGACTTTGGATTCAATAAACTCTTAGTTAGATGTGTTGTTTCAAAAGGAAATTAGTTTAGTGACCAAATACCCAAACTGGTCATAGTTGAGTGATTTTTTATGCAGTTTTGCCATAATTCTTACCCACTTTTGGCTGGGCCGGGTCGGATTCGGATTTTGGCGTGGTTGGGTGGGTTCGGGTTTACATACAAACATGCCCCGTTATTATTCCTATTAGTGTGCATGAGTGTGGAGGGCGGGGGAAGGAAATGATATTTAAAATTTAAAGTTTAAGGGTCGTTATTATTGAAAGTTTAATTTTTAAGTTTTTTTCAATGTGAGAATTAAAGTTAACAATGTTAATTAGTTAAGCATTAAAGTTTAAGGGGTATTATCAATAGGGTAGAAAGTTTAGGGGAAGTGTGACAATCGGGTCAAACAACAATTTTATCAGATAATTCCACTAAAAAAATCTTTAACTAACTAACGTTGTTTACTTTTAACTCAAAATTAACAAACTTAGAACATTATACTCCCTCCGTCCCAATGATCTTCATGTTTGGCATTTTTCATTATCCCAAAAAGTTCTTCTCATTTCTACAATTTAAGCTTAAATGTGCATAAACATAATATAGCTAGTGAAGTAAATGCTCATGTCACGCCCCGAAATCCGCATCGCACGGACCTCGAGGCGCGACGAACGAAACGAGAATCAAATCGAAAACCCGAAATGAGGCCTGAATTTTTCCTCATCTTATAACCAAACTGAATCAAAACTATACAATACAAAAGCTCGAGTTAAGTACATCAGAGCTACTAACCCAAGTCCGAAAACCAAACATTAAGAACCAATATCTACAAACTTACAAATTTACGCAAGTTAATATACATATAAGCAAGATACAAAGTTCACTCACTGCAGCAAAAGACTTCTACGATCTAGACCACCTTCTAGCGCCAAAACATCACTGCTTTCTAAGCTCCACCTGTGAAGGGGAAAAAGAATAAAGGGGTGAGCACAAATTGCCCAGTAAGAAACATGCCAACAAGGTTAGGATAGTGTATGGAATCCCAAATCAGTTTAACAAAGCAGTAATGATCAAAACAGTTCATGAAAGTCAAGACCCATCCCAGTGTGAAATGAACGATAACCAAGAATTTCGATATCTATTCCATAACACCTTTGAGCCAGCCGAATGCCCAATGTCAAGTCAATTCAAGGTTCAAGGTTGGCTCAAACATCAAAGTATCGCCTGCAGATGATACTTTAATCTCGGAGCCGCGAGACAACAACCGGTGTTGGATCCTCTATTAGTCGAGGATTTCAAGTGTTCAAGGTTCAAGTAACTCAAAGTGTCTATGGCGGAGTAACAATGAACAATACGAGCAACAATACAAATTTATCCAATAACAATGATAGAAAGGTTTCTAGGTTGACAAGAACCCCTTACCTCTACCAAACGATACTTCAAAACAAGATTCGATCTATCATAACAAACAGTACAAGGTCCAAGAGTTAGTATCCATCACTAAAAATGACTTTTATTACCAACCCATTACTTCAAATTTTGCTTCATTTCTTCATTTCTGATTCCGAGTTCAAACGAATTTATTATGAATTTTCCAAACTAAAATGACTTTTATTACCATTTCTGTACACTGCTGTAACAAAACAAATTTTTGAACAGTTGTATGCATATTTTCCCTCTGAAAATAACTCAATCGTAAAGCTCTTGAAAAGTTAGTCAAGATAGACTCAAAAACCATCTTAATCCGATCAAAAACGAGCAAGGTATAATCAATTAACGATTGCCAAGTTTTTTAACATCACAGGACCAAACTACAGTATCAAAATTCACAAGGACCAGATTGTAATTATCACAAATACAAGGACATAATTGAAACTTTTGGAATTAACATCTTCATCTTCGTTAACCCAGCAACTATGATTTGTTTTAATTTACTTCAATTCATGGTTTTATCTAATTATTGAAATCACAATTCTTTTTCATCAATTAGTACTTCCTGTAGCATAAATCTCTCTCTCTCTCTCTCTCTCTCTCTATATATATATATATATATATATATATATATATATATATATATATATATATTAAAGTTGCCAAAAGAGCTATGGTATTAACATGTGGACAAACAATGGAGAAAACTTGCATTAGAGCATCTCCAACCATTACTTCAAATTTTGCTTCATTTCTTCATTTTTTGCTTCCGAGTTCAAACGAATTTATTATGAATTTTCCAAACTAAAAATGACTTTTATTACCATTTCTGTACACTGCTGTAACAAAACAAATTTTTGAACAGTTGTATGCATATTTTCCCTCTGAAAATAACTCAATCGTAAAGCTCTTGAAAAGTTAGTCAAGATAGACTCAAAAACCATCTTAATCCGATCAAAAACGAGCAAGGTATAATCAATTAACGATTGCCAAAGTTTTTTAACATCACAGGACCAAACTACAGTATCAAAATTCACAAGGACCAGATTGTAATTATCACAAATACAAGGACATAATTGAAACTTTTGGAATTAACATCTTCATCTTCGTTAACCCAGCAACTATGATTTTGTTTTAATTTACTTCAATTCATGGTTTTATCTAATTATTGAAATCACAATTCTTTTTCATCAATTAGTACTTCCTGTAGCATAAATCTCTCTCTCTCTCTCTCTCTCTCTCTCTATATATATATATATATATATATATATATATATATATATATTAAAGTTGCCAAAAGAGCTATGGTATTAACATGTGGACAAACAATGGAGAAAACTTGCATTAGAGCATCTCCAACCCATTACTTCAAATTTTGCTTCATTTCTTCATTTTTTGCTTCAATTCTTGCTTCATTTTTTTTTCAACTCCAACCCATATCTTCAATTTTGACTTCAAAAAGAATATACCAAGCATCTTTATCTTCCACATCATCATTCCCATACTCATTTAATTTCACAAACACTACACAAACTTTAGTCAATTTTGTATATTGAACCCCCTATTTTATTTTAAATGATAGAATTTCAAATTAATTAGTGGAAAACTATAATAATTTTTTAAAAAATATTATTTAATATAATCAAAACAATAAATATGCAATTAAACATTAAAGATAATTAAATTTATTATTTATATATTACATGAATATCCTTGACCCAAATGTCCGTGCTCACATCCAAGCTGAACAAGCAGTTATTTTACAAAAAAGAGCAGAACGCTATCAACAATTGTTGGGTATGCTTATTATAAACCACTCATATTACCTAGATTTGATTGATCCCATAACCTAATTTTATCTTTTGTGGACTTTAGGATATATTGTAAGAAGTGTTAAACTTCATTTTTAGAATAGTCCACTTTGATAGTATATGCTTTAGATTGATAGGCTTAAAATTTTCTAAGTCTGGAATTTTAGTGGTCAAGTCCTTGACCGTGAATTCACTTGACTGTGGTAGACCACCTGACCGTGGAAAACCACTTGACCGTGAATCACTTGACCGGAAGTCAGTGACCGTGAGCTTTGTGGCATATCTTGATAGGTCAAATTTAACCCCTCGACCGCAAGTCATTCGACCGTGAGGCCTTGACCGCAAGAAATGAAGAAGTCCAAGAATCCAAGTATTCAAACTCAACCATGGTCACTTGTATCCTAAACTATGGTTAGTTTAGAACGTTGCAGAACTTGAACCCCAAGTAATTCAAATTTGAATTCCTCTAAGTGGGACCAACTCTTATCTGCAAAAAGGACAATCTCAGATTGAGCTCCAATCAGAATTCAACAGCTCATTGTCCTTCAACTTGGAGCCCAAGTAATCCCAACAGCTATTTTCTCATCCAAATCTATAAATAGCCCTTAAGTTCTTCATTGAAAACAGCTGAGATTTAAAAGAGAAAAATTGCTGTTGAAATACTTGGTGATTGAAGATCATACTCAAGATTTCCAGAATCCTTTGAATCTTCAAGAACTCACCTTCAAACCTTCAAAGATCTCCAGCAACATACTAGTCATCTCAAGCCTTGTAACACTTAAGATTCATTAGGCTCTACAATCACTTAGATTTTAAAGAGCTTCTGATTCTTACACACACACTCACCCCAATTGATCAATCACATATATTGCATCAAAAGGAATACACTGGTCTAAGTCTAGGATTTATTCTTCATAGAAAGTAGGTGTTGATTCAAAGCTTCATCTCCGTAATCTGTACACTCAAGAATCAATATATACCTCCATTCAAAATCCAAGACTGACCATCTTGGTAAAGGACGTAGATCTTTTAACAGATCGAACCTTTCCAAATACTTGTGTCATTGTACTTTCTGCAAATTTACTTTCAAGTATTGTTCATCTTGTTCTTTATTGTTCATATTAATCTTGTTTGTCGTTTAGTGTTTGATCTTACAGATATTCAAACGTGTTGTGAATTGTGTTTGTTTGTTCTCCACATTGCCTAAGTTAAAATCTGACTAACTTATCTTTTGCCAAAACTTCCAAGACAACAACTTTCAATCTTTCAACCATCTGACCGCAAATCTCTGACCGCAAATCACTTGACCGCATCTCACTCGACCGGAAACCTCTTGACCGTGAGTGAGCTTCTATACTTAGAGATTTTGTCAAAAACAACCTTACCTCATTTCTATCAAAAACTTCCGCTGTGCATATTACACCTTGACCGCGTGGTTTATTACTTGACCGCAAAACTCAAGATTGTAAGCACTTGGTTGAATTTTGAAAAAGGGTTGAAATTTTAAGTAGGCTATTCACCCCTCCCCCCCTCTAGCCTCCTTTCTCATACCATTGTTGTGTCTTTGGGACCAACAAGTGGTATCAGAGCTAACACCTTTATAAAACTTCTGTTTTTCAAGCTTAACAGCTTGGGTGCCGATTCAAAATGGCAAGTCAGAAAACTATGGCAACGGTTAACTTCACTCACGTTCCAGCGTTCGACGAAGATAATTTTGACGTATGGAAGCACAGCATTCTAACTCAGTTCTACTCCATGGACGAGCAACTTGGTGATTGTCTAACCATTGGACCATACTTCCCAATGAAAGCTAATCCGGATCCAGAAACCAATGGTGCAAATCTGACTATCAAGAAACCAAAAGATGAATGGACCGATGAAGAGAAAAGACTGGTTAGAATGGATGTGAAAGCAAAGAGCATACTTTTAAGTACCTTGAGTACGTCACAGCGTCGACAGATCATGGAATGTTCTACTGCAAAAGAACTTTGGGATGCAATTGAAGATTACATCGAAGGAGATCAAGCTTGCAAGGAAAGCAAAAAAATTGCAATTCAAAGAAGATTCAACAACTTTGATAAGATCCCCAGTGAATCACTTAGAGCCACTTATGATCGTTATTGTGAGATCGTGAGTACTTATACAGCACTCGGAAAGAAGCTTACCAAGAAAGAAATCAATGTTAATTTTCTTGCCGCTCTTGGTTTGCAATATCTTCACAAAGGAAACACTCTTGAAGATACCAAGCTACTAGATGATATGTCTCTCAGAAGCCTCTATGCCAACCTCAAGGTCTTCGATATCAAGCTTAACAACATTGCTGAAATGGAAGGAAAAACAAAGAGCTTATCGTTGGTCGCGCAAAAGGAAGAAGTGATCGAGGAAGAAGATCCAAAAATCTCCACATCTGATTTATTAGATATGGACGATGATGACTTTGCTATGTTCGTGAAAAGATTTCAAAAGTTCAGAAAATCAGCAAGGCCCGGATCATCCAGCAAAGCTCCAGCAAGGTTCTCAAGGAGCAGCTCAACAAGTAAGAAAGAGTACTCCAACTTCTCAAAGAAGAAAGATGATCTCGTTTGTTTTAATTGCAGGAAACCCGGTCATTTCGCATCAGAATGCCCAATTCCCAAGTATGAGTATATGAAGAAGAAAAGCAACTTCACTCCAAGATACTCAAAGCAAAAGGGGATGGTTGCTGAAGAGGACTCTACCACAAAAGAGTTAGCTACCTGGATAGAGTCAGATTCTGATGAAAGTGATGAGGATTCTGAAGAAGGTCACATCTTTTTGGTCGTTCGTTCCGATGATGAGGATGATAATCAATTCACACCCAATGTGAAACCCAAACGGAAGAGTTACACGGCTGATGAACTTGCTGACAAAGGATTCCTAACTCCAGTTCAAAGGAATAGTGATCTTCTATTTTCAAGATGTGATGTGAGTGCAGCAAAGAAGGCTCTACTAAACCCCAAAGTGAAGGAAGTTCTGTTTACCACTCCTCAAGTCAAGTTTGACATTTCCCCCGATGAACAAGAAAAGATGTTTGCAAAAGCTGAACAGGTAATTAGTAAATACTCTGGTATGAAGGAAGCTTTAGCACTTTCAACTGATGAAATTTCCCAGCTTAAGATGGAGAAATCTCTACTAAGATCTTAACTCACCCTCCTTAAGGAGCAGATCCAGAGCATGTCTCCTCTTACTGAACGAAACCGTTTCTTAGAAGAACAAAATGCCATATTTAAGGTTAAAAACGAAGAATTGGTTGCTGAGATAAACGACCTGAAAAGGATCACTAATGAGTGGACCAATTCTCGTGTCACTATGGAACAAATCTTAGAATCCCAAAAGTCTAGTGGTGATAAGGAAGGCTTGGGATTCCAAACTTGTGACAACTTTAAATGTGGATCTTGTTGTGAAAGAGATGAGAAATTTACCAAGCAAACTTTGGAAGGGTCAAAAGCTAAACATCAAGAATCTAAGGGTAAAAGACAAGAACCAAAGAAGAAACTAGAGTTCCACCATGTCTACCCTAAGTATCAAACTGGCAAGGCTTCAAAGTTGAAAGAAAAAGTCATGGAAGATTCTACCGCAGAGGAATACTCTGGTAAGGTACCTGGACACGACCACGCATCAACCTCAAGACCCGGTCGAGTAGCCTTCCGCGGCATGTCGACCGCAAACAAGGGTCATGCGGTCAAGTTCAAGAAATTGAACTTTGTTCAGGAGAGATCTTCCATACCAGTTAACAATGTTGTGCTCAAGACCTCAACGAAGTTTGTTAACCCTCAGTTGGGTGGCTTCCACCATTGTTCTGTGTGTGATGGTTATGGTCACAAGGCTGCTGAATGTCTTTTGAGATTCACACCCAATCCCAGGAAGAGTAACCCTCCTTCTGTGAAGCAGGTGTGGGTTGTCAAAAGTTGCTAACCCTTTGGACCCAAAAGAATAAAAGGGGACTTGTTCTTAAATGTTTATTTTGTAGGTCCTCTGCTTAATGGCTGGACACTCCAAGGATAAATCAAGCTTATGGTATCTCGATAGTGGCTGCTCAAGGCACATGACCGGAGATATCAATTTATTGGAAGATGTCCGTGAAGAAAAAGGGCCATCAGTAACCTTCGGAGATAATAACAAAGGAAAGTCTGTAGGATATGGAGTCATCCGAAAAGGAAAAATCACCATCCAAGAAGTCTCTCTAGTTATTGGTCTACAACACAATTTACTCTCAATATCTCAGTTCTGTGACAAAGGATTGCAATGTCACTTCACTTCAAATTTCTGTCTCATCAAAGATGGCACATCCGGCGTCACCTTGCTCAAAGGGATTCGTAAGAAAAATGTTTATATTGTTGATTTTACTTCATCTTGCATTTCTTCTAATCTCTGTTTTGTAGCAAAGAATGTTAGTGAGAATAGTTGGCTGTGGCACAAAAGACTAAGTCACTTAAACTTCAAGTATCTATCCAAGATTGGAAGAGAAAATCTAGTTCGTGGTCTACCCAAAGTAGCTGATCATCACGATGAGAAGTGCACAGCATGTCAACTAGGCAAACAACCAAAGGCGTCTTTCTCCAGCAAGACGACACCTTCAACTTCAAGATGTTTGCAGCTGCTACATATGGACTTGTTTGGACCTGTTACTACCGCAAGTATTGGTGGAAATAGATATACCTTAGTTGTGGTAGACGACTATTCAAGATATACTTGGGTTGAAATGATGATCTCAAAGGATGATTACTACGACATTTTGACCGCACTCTTTAGACAGATCCAAACACAAAAGGAAGATGACATCGTTAGTGTTCGATCCGACAACGGTACAGAATTCAAGAACAATGGTGTAGCTCAGTACTGTGATGACCATGGTATTGACCACAACTTCTCTACTTCTGGAGTTCCTCAACAAAATGGTGTTGTGGAAAGGAAGAACAGAACGTTGATAGAGGCTGGAAAGACTATGATTGCTGAAGCAAAGCTACCTCAATACTTTTGGGCTGAAGCCGTCAACACAGCATGCTTCACTCAAAATAGATCCCTCATCAATGAGACCTACAACAAAACTCCTTATGAACTTTGGAGAGGAAGAACCCCCAACATAGCATACTTCAAGATTTGGATGCAAATGCTTCATACTCTACAACGGTAAAGAACATCGAGGTAAATTTGCTCCCAAGGCCGATGAAGGTATATTTATTGGGTATGCTAAACACTCAAAAGCTTTTCGTGTATTTAATAAAACCACTCTTAAGATAGTTGAATCTGTCCATGTTACTTTTGATGAACATTCTCTCATTGAGCCACATATGGCTCCAAATGTTGCTGATGATTTTGTTGAGCTTAATGAGACAGGTACAAATCAACCACAAAATCAATCAACTCAAAGAAATCCATCTACCTCAATTGCACCTCCATCTACCTCTCATAAAGCACCAGAAGCTACCACATCTGCTGCTACCTCAAATAGAGTTGAAGTTGAAACACCCATCAATGTGGAAGAACCTATCCCTCAAATTACTTATGATTGGGATGGCACAAATGATGTACCACTAGAAGATTTACAACCACCATCAACTCAACCAGATATACCTCAAGAAGTTTGTGAAGTTAGAGATCACCCAATTCAGAATATCATTGGTGATTTGCATTCTGGTGTTCGAACAAGAAGATCAAACTATGATGCACTTACCGCATTTATATCTCAAGTTGAACCCAAGAAAGTTGATGAAGCACTCCAAGACTCAAGTTGGGTTGTTGCTATGCAAGAAGAGCTCAACCAATTTGAAAGATGCAAAGTTTGGACCTTGGTTCCAAGGGCTCAAGATCAAGGAGTGATTGGTACAAAGTGGGTGTTCCGAAACAAGATGGATGAGAATGGAAGCATCACAAGGAACAAAGCTAGGTTGGTTGCACAAGGATATAGACAAGTAGAAGGCATTGATTACGATGAAACATTTGCTCCCGTTGCAAGATTTGAAGCTATAAGGATATTTCTAGCTTATGCCTCTTACAAAAGATTCAAGCTATATCAAATGGATGTGAAGAGTGCATTCCTCAACGGTGAACTTCAAGAAACAGTCTTTGTTGCTCAACCACCCGGATTTGAAGATCCCAAATTTCTAAATCATGTCTACAAACTCCGTAAAGCTTTATATGGACTCAAACAAGCTCCACGTGCATGGTATGATACTCTATCTAAATTTCTCCTAGAGAAATGCTTCAAGCGTGGTAAGATCGACACAACTCTATTCATTGCTAAATATCATGATCATACTTTATTAGTTCAAATATATGTAGATGACATTATTTTTTGGTTCTACTAATGAATTGTTGTGTAAGCGATTTGAGAAGCTAATGAAAAGCAAATTTGAGATGAGCATGATGGGAGAATTAACATTCTTCCTTGGGCTTCAAATTAAACAATGTGCTGAAGGCATCTTCCTCAATCAAGCAAAGTACACAAAGGACCTTATCAAGAAATTTGGACTTGAAAATGCAAAGGCATATGACACTCCTATGGCTGCTGGTAACAAGTTATATAAAGACTTGAAAGGTAAGAAGGTTGATCAAACCTTATACCGAGGTATGATTGGTTCTCTTCTTTACTTAACTGCTAGTAGGCCAGATATCATGTTTAGTGTTTGTGTTTGTGCTCGTTATCAAGCGGATCCTAGAGAAGCACATCTTATTGCTGTTAAACGTATTATTCGATACCTATCTGGGACTATTAACCTTGGACTTTGGTACTCCAAAGATTCAAATTTTGATCTTATAGGTTACTCAGATGCAGATTATGCAGCATGTACAATAGACAGGAAAAGCACAAGTGGAACTTGTCATTTCCTTGGAAATCGACTCATTTCATGGGCAAGAAAGAAACAAGCCTCAGTCTCTGTATCTACCACAGAAGCTGAATATATAGCTGCTGGAAGCTGCTGCTGCCAAGTGCTCTGGATGAAGCAACAATTGGTTGACTACGGAATCAACGAAGAAAATTGTCCAATCTATTGTGACAATACATCTACCATTGATGTCTCCAACAATCCTGTCATGCATTCAAAGACCAAACACATTGATATCAAGTACCACTTTCTCAAGGATCATGTGGAAAAAGGTAATATCCATCTAGAGTATGTGAGTACTGACAATCAAATTGCAGATATTCTCACCAAGGCTCTTGATTCGAAGAGATTTAGGTATCTTAGAGGAGAAATGGGCATGCTAGAACTTTAATTACTTGTCCATATATTTTGATTGTGCTAATGTTTTGTGTTTCATCTAAGTCCAAAACCAAGTAGGTCACGATCAACACCCTTAACGGTAAAGCAATCACGGTCGATGCATTAAAATCCATCAGGTATACCGACCGCATCCTTGTTGACCGTAAAATGCTCCGACCGCATGAAAGAATGAAATTTGTTCAAAGGCTTTGGAGAAGCCTACCGCATGGAAAATGATGACATTGGTTCACTGCTTTATAGAAGCTTTTCTTGGCCAATGTAACACTCTTGACCGCAAAAACCACGGTCAAGCACCTGACCGCAAAAAGCTAGGTGGCCAGGTAAGTGTTTCTAACTTAGCAAATTTTTAGGATCAACTTAGTCATCCAAAGGGTAATTCCGTAACTTCCTCTTTTCCCTCGTTTTCATTTAATTCAAATCATTTGCAATTAATTGTTGTTCCCTATTTATGTCCGCCGTCACTATCCATGCATTATGGCGAAAGGACATCATTGGTCAAATCCTTGAATTTGCAGAGTTAACCTCCCACTTCTCTGCACAAACGGTTCCACTACCTCCTCAACTCCACCCTCTGCATAATACTTTTTCAAAACCTCCTTCCACTTTCTCTCTCTACTCTCTGTATCTCTCTATTTCTCTCTCTACACTCCCAGTTCTATATCTCACTCTCTCATTCGATTCTCTCTACATTCCTCTATATAAATGGCCCCCAAATCAACTTAACCTACAAAATCTTCTAAGAAATCACAAGAACCAATCTCTGAAGACACAATGGTATGATTTCTTGACCCTAAACTTTACATTTTCAAGCTCTATATTTCGGTTTTGGCGGGTTAAAACCCATTTGATATTTTTGTCTAAATTCTTTATATTCCTGGGTTATTTTGGTTCTGATTATGCTTATAAATTGTTACCTTGATGATTTTGAGTTCTCTAACATGTTTAGATTCAAATTTGGCTTGTTATATCTATATGCAATAAATGTTTTTGAAGCTTTTTGGTTAACCATGCCCTTTCACATTCTGAGTTTCTTGCAGTTTTGATAGTGAAATTGATGATATTTTCGTGTTTAATCGGTTACTGTGTTCATTTTGGTATAATTTTTATGGATTTTCATGCTCTGAATCGTTTTCTGGGTTTTCGCCATGAACAGTATCTTCGTGTTCTTATGGTGTTCTTCGTGTTCTTGAGATTACACTTTTTGATCCTTAAAATTCATTACACATAGTAATATGGTGTTTGTGCGTGTTTTTAGAAATCTCATAAAATGTTTCCAAGTATTTTCTTATCAACCGCCTTCTCTTTCTACCGTGTGCTTGTCGACCGTATCCTCTTGGTCCTTCAACCGCACAATGGTTGACCGCACCCTTGTTGCTAACTTCTCTATTTTTTCAGGATGAAAAATCATTTATTCCTGGCTGTGTAATGGACTATAATGACTTAATGAATGATGCCATTGGAAGGCATATTATCAAGCGTATGACCAAATCTGGCATTGTCAACTTCTTCACTATGCCTCAACCATTCCATCTCCCTGCCGCAGTTGGAGAATTCTACTCAACCGCCAAGGAGATCAAAGGAAGGGATGAACAGAACAAGCCTCTCAACTGGATTGCCGCTGAAGTCTATGGCCAGAAACTTGAGATTGACTATACTGATATTGCTTCAGTACTTGGCCTGGACATTGATTTTGAAGCTCCTAAATCATTGACCACCAAAGAATACAATGATCTCGCTGAAAGATTGATTGGATCAACAGACGTGTGCACTCCCTACCGGAAGACCTTTCCTGAAATCATGTACTATATTGGGCACCTGGTTGGCCACGGTTTTCTTTGCAAAAGTGGCAACCACGGTAACTTCAACACCACCCAGTGGCACCTATCTGCAGCCATCTACTTGGGCAGAAAAATGAATTGGCCCATGATTTTGTACAAACTGTTAGTGGATCAAGTTAATGATTATAACAAGCAGCTACGTGAGAAGGCCCCGACCAAATATAAGAAGAATACCAGGATGCTTTCTTTTCTCTTCAAGTATACTCCTAAAATCAGGAAGGAGTATGCTAAAGACAAGCATGCCAAGGTAACCATCTCTCTATCTAGGGTCTTTGACATTAAGACCATGAGATCCACATTCAAAAATCGTTTTGGTGACATTCAATATCAAGAATATCATGCTCGTGATCCTAAAGAAAAGTATGTCCCTCCGAGTTACACAAAGCTGCCAGAGAAGCTCTTGGTATTGATGATCCTGGTAAATCCACCTCTGTTCAAGATGAGGATGAAAATGAAGCCGAGGAAGAACAAGAATCCAGAAGAGTTAAAAGAAAAGGTATTGTAAGTGACTCGACCGCTCCTCCCAAACCCAAACCTGTGACCGAAATTGTTATCAAAGAACCCTCAACCGTTAAGCCTCCTTCCAAAATCATTCCTGCTGTTCCAGTTAAAGCCAAGCCAACCGCACCTCTCTCAAAATCCACGGTCTCCAAACCAACCGTGTCCTCTCCGACCGTTCCATCCAAATCCTTCAAAACAAAGTCTTCTGCACTCCCCGCTTCGTCTCAGGGGGAGAAATCCAAGAAAAGGGATCTTTCTCTAAGTCCCGTTCAAACCGCAAAGAAATCCAAGGTTGCAAGACCACCTCCTTCGACCGCATCTCCAGTATTCACTCCATCCGGTTCACCTATGCAGAGTGACCATGATGATGATGTTGAAATAGCTCCTACTCAACCGCAACGTCAAAGTGTCAAGCATACTCTTGAATTAGTTGATGAACCAGATGATGTGGAATTGGTAGAATCAAGTAGTGAATCTGGTAAAATTGAAGCTAGTGTTGGTAAAAATGCTGAGAAAACTGTTGATGTTGATAGTCCTGATTTCAGTGATGCAAAGGTTGATGACCAAACTGTTGATAAGGCTGAGTTTTAGGGTCACGGTCAAGATGTCGACCGTGAACCCAGTGATCATGATGATAATGTGTTAGTTAAATCTCCTGCTCTCTATCCTCCTAGAACTACTCAAGCCACGACCGCATCTGATAGCTCGATCGATCCTTTGGCTCATCTACTGACCGCAGTTGAGACTTTAACTCAAATCAATCTTGATACTCAGAGTGAGGTTGCAAAGCTTGCTGCAAACCAAGTTAAGTTACAAAATGAGGTTGATCTGCTCAAGGCTTCAGTTGTTGAGACCATTAAGGGGGAGAGTCAGAATATTACAAAGGCTATTCTTGAAAGCCTAGCTACCGTGAACCCCAACATTGCCTCGACCACATCCTCCTCAACCGCTCCTCTTACCCATGCTGACCTTAAGGAAGAGCTCAAGTCACAATCGTTCGCTATTGACCGTTCTGTGGTCAAGATTATTGAAGGAGCTGGGTTGGAGCTGACCAAGGCAATGACCCATGATAAGAATTTTTTGTTTGAGAAAATGGATAAAGTAAAATCCTCTCTCAAGGCAGAGATCAATGCCTGCATTTCTGTAGGATTGCTATCGGTCGCCGACAAGTTTGTACCAAAGATAGAAGCTATGAGGCAAGCCATGCAAGTCCACACTCAGAGGCTGGAAGGTCAATCCTAAAAAATTGATAGGGTTTATGAAATTTCTAACACTAATGTGCAGGAAGTAATTAGCAAGATTTCTACCCTACAATTGACCATGGACAACCTTGCTAGCTCTCAAGCCTCCTCCTCTCAAAATTAGGCGACCGGACATGGGAACAGGATAGCAAGAGAAGATGAAGAAGGGGAAGACAGTTTCGAATTTCCTACCGTGAACAGCCTTGACTTTCTGGAGATCAATGACCTCAACAACCCATCATCATTCTGGAGTTGGGTTCTCAAAGAAATTTTAAGAACTTGTCCTACCATTTGAACTGACCGTGTCGCGACCCCGAACCCGCGGGTCCGGAATACTCGAGCTGGACGTCGACTTAAAACCCAAAACTCTAAAATATAAAAGTTAAAAATTCCATTTGAACCAAAAGATGATAACACAAGGCTTTACAAATCCAAGTTTAAATCAACAAAGTGCATCTAACATAAGCTCCACAGCTTATACCAAAAAGAATAAAATATACAATTCTTAATGACGTCAATAATAGTAAAACTATCCCCAAAAGGTTATACATTTAAATAATGTAAACCGATCCATAACAACCTGCCCCAAAATCTCAATCCTCTCGACGTCCTCCTCGATCCGCGAATCCTAATCCTTTTCCTCCTGGGGGGGGTTAAGGAAAAACAAAGATGGAAATAAACGGGGTGAGATAAAATCTCAGTAAGTTACTAATGCAACTACATGACATGCTATAATGCAATAAGCAATAAACAATGATAAATATCACATATCATGAAACAATTAACAGTCAACAGATAGCAGCGGAAAGTAAACACGTAACAAAGGATATTAGCCAAGGTTTCCCAACTGATAGAACCAATAAAGGGTCGCTGCGCAGCTTCAACAATCCACCAATCCATATCTTCACAGTAGCATAAAAGCCGAAGAGAAAACCCCGGTCAGAAGCGACCAATCAACCCATCAATCAAACAAACCATCTTCATAGTAGCATAAAAGCTGAAGAGAAACCCGGTACCGGAACCAATAACAATGATAAAGTGCCACAAGGGGCGGGAGCCATGCCACAAAGTCATGCTCCAAAACGATTAGCTAGAATACCCACAACGGAGCTAGCTCATCCCAACCAAGGCCAATCTGGATGAGGACATAAGGACCAATGGGCGATGCTATACTGGACTTGGCTCGTGCCATTATAGCATTATCCATTGCCTGACTCGATACACAAATAACCAGCTGGACTTTCAATAATGCTAAGTAATAAAATACCAGCACGGTAAACAGCTAAGGATTCCAAAGTAGGGAACCATACCAATTAATCACCATAAAAGATGCAAACGATTACTCAAGAAGAGTTCAACAACAATAGCATAAGGAGTTTCTCATAAAAGAGTCCAACAACATTGACCATTAAAATATAATGATTCCAAGATAAGGCACGTACCAAATACATCCTAAATATGATACCCAAGTTAGTCATAAAGAGCACAACCCAAACGGTCGCTCCCTAATGGCACAATGACTATTACCAAAATGACCATAAACATTTACTCAAAAGACATACTAGGACTATGAACTCAACCATCTCATCACACCTGGAATTCCAAATAAGAAATCCGAATGAATACATCTTAAGGTTAATCAAACCGTAGGTACCCAATTGCCAATTCACGCTTTATCCCCGTTCATAACGAACCCATTCTAAACACCCCAAACGAATCCGAAAGGTTACCCTTATTAGAACATGATCACGATAGGACTAAACCCTACACCTTGGTGTTCAATAACAACCCTCTAGGTACTATAGGACATCGCCTAAAACCTAGACCAAGTCTTACGCGAAATTCAATTCGGTTGGAACAAACACGAACACATCATAAGATGCCCAAACAATACTTGATCAAATTACATAACACTATTGTTCACAAAGGAACCAATTTTAATTACTAAAGTGCTTCACGGTGTTATCTTAAGTCAATTAGAAGAAGGTACCCTTAACTAGTTAAGCCACTTAGTTAAAACAAGCAAAAGGACAAAATCCTGGAACAGTGAGCGGGCGGGCGCCTGGCATGGGGCGAGCGGGCGCCTGAATGACCAGAAGGTCTGGCCATCAGGAAAGGGTATGCAGGCGGGCGCTTGGGTCCAGGCGGGCGGGCGCCTGGTCTGGATTCCAGCCGGGAAAACAGAGCTGGGTTCATGATGTTCTTACCCATTTCTCACCACACTCAAAATCAAACACAATCAATCTTCCACCCAGCATAAATATGAACCCAAAACAACTTATAACTAGAACGGGGACTCAAATAATACCATTCATCAACCAAGATCAAGATTCAAACCCAACATTCCTAAAATCACTATTTTTGACCAAAACTCCAAATAAATTCCAAATAAACTCCAAACTCAACCAAACTTCAAATATAACACATCAAGCATAATATAAACATGATATGAACATTTTAGCATAAAAATGGGGAAAAGCAACTTACCCGGATTTTCTCAAAGGTGACGGAACTCGAAATTTTTTGGCTTCTTACGATCCTATCGACGATCTAAACAAGATTCATGTTTTAAGAAATGAGAAATAATGAGAGGAGGAAGAAGAAAATGAAGAGAGAAGAGAGAAAGAAAACTTACCCAATGTAGAGAGAGAGAGGGAGGTGTGCTGGGAGAGAAGAATGAGGGAGTAGGGTGATGGAAGATGTAAGGGAGAAGAGAAGGAGTAGGGAGGGAGTAGTTAAAACCTTTTTCATAAACTTACACTTAGGCCCCTTCTTCCACACTACACACAAATACTTGCACTCCCTACGTACAATTAAGACCCAACACTTCTACACTAGCACAAATGACCCAATTAAAATGCTAGGCATAATTATTATGAAACATAATATGCACACATAAATATTTAAATAAATAATAATTTAAATAAATAAATAAGCAAATAAATAATAATAATTATTTATTACCAATAAAATAGAGCCTAGTTTTCGGGTCGTGACATTCACTCCCCCTTAAAGAAAATTCGGCCCGAATTTTAACGAGACCTACCCGAATGATCAAGTAGCCATTAATACGATAATTCCGTCATTTCCCAAATTCCTCAATCATCCATTCTAAACCACCACGTAGTAACCTTAAATAATGTTCACCATACCACGACCTCTCGCACATAACTTCCTTCGATCATAACCTTCACTACTAATTAGAATCCATAATCAAAATTGGAGAATCCCAATTGCTCCCAAACCTAACTCTCGAGATATCCTAAGCTCATCTTATTCTAACCTTAATTACACTGCAAAGGTGTTTCCTTTTGTAAATCACATACTTAGTAGTATTCCCCAGAAATTCAAAACATCACCATCCCGAGCCTAATTAGCTTTTAAAATATAAAAGGCTAAATGAATTTTCTATTTCCACAATATTCATCGAAATGGCTACATCTCTATGATTACCATTATAGTGCTTTCACTTTGAGTTAACACCTTAAATTAATAGTACCATACAACCCCAAAAATTTCTCGTACAAAGTGTCCACTTAATCTATGTTATACTCTCATCCCTTCATTAATCCGGTCTTGAAGCCTAAACAATTCAATATACTCAATAGTCCGCAAAACGATCCAAATTTCATCTTCAAAAGATTTTCTCTAACTCCCATTTAATTATAATCCGTGCTCATAAACCCAAGGAAATCAACAAATCTCAAATCCTCAATAGCTAACCCAAGTTAGTCTCTCACGCATACATTTATTAACCTAATGATACTTAGGCTCAATGGTACTACCAAAATCATAAACTAATTAGCTAGCCTCATTCCAATAGCTCCATTACCAAATCACAATATTTTTAATTATGCCCAAATATTGATACTCGACTTTCTTCACATACCCTTGGTCCAAATCGCGAAACGCCACCAAGGAGAGATTTAGGACCCATAGAACCACTATCTAACCAAAATTCAAAATGCCTTTAACATAGATCGAGAAATTGTTACTCTCCCAAAATGTACTTATTAGTCCTTTCTAACTATACACGCTTACCACCATTATCGATTATACATTCCACCATACACTCATTACCCATAACAATTCACGCATCCCTCCATACTAATCAATCTCGATGTACTCACGGAGATGTACTAAAGGAAACGAAATCTCTTAACAAGAAACCCTCGGTTGAATCCTCAACTTTTACAACTCAACCGTTACAATATAGATATTGATCTAATTATCAGTACTACAACCTTGTACCACACAATGCAATTTAACTCCAAGCTTCTCCTCAAACACTAGGTACCATTCGGAAGCAAATGAAAAATCTTACGAATGATTAAATACACCCAACAAATTGACCGAAACTAAATACTCGGATTTCAATTAAGAAAAGATAGGTATAAACCCTTCCCAAAAGAACGGTCTCAAACAGTTTTAAGAAATTAGGAATGGAGAATACATCAATCCCCCTACAACAATAGACTAAAGCAATAGTAACATCAAATTCTTGTAATAGCAACATGGCTAATTAGCAGGTGAGACATAACCATACTTAAGCACATCATAAGCACATAAGACTTCATCAGATACCCTAAACTCCTCCATAGGAGTAGACACCTACAACACATAAGTCAAAGACTCAGAAGTAATAAATGCAACTAAATGCACAGAAACACATAGACGCGATGATCCTATAATGCACGCGCTCGCTCTCACGACGCTAAATAATACCTCCTGAAATTTATCCGTTACCTGGTGAGTGCTGATTGATCGCAATTACTCTACCCTATACCTTAGGGTTCCCCGAAGCATCTCTCTTCTGACCCGGTGAAGTACTGGTTCCTGTTCCTGATGATTGAACCTAAACCTCAGACAATCCTTTATGAAGTGACCCAGTTGACCACAATTGATACATTTTCCTTGCTTCTTCTAACACTTATCCTCCAAATGGCCTTCTCTCTGACAGTAAGTGCAAAGCCACCTACCTTGTTTCCCTTGTTTCCCCGGAGTAGTACCCGGGTTCCCTAGCGCGGTTTGTTCTTTAAACTGAGATGGTGCTCCCAAATTACCTCGGTTATCTGAAACGTGTTTGTGGTTGAGATTTAGCATGGCTTATTTGTTTACCCGTATTTGCAACCTCGGTCTTCCTCTTATGCTCCCCAATATCTTGCTCGATCAAGTATGACCGGTCTACCGCATCATCCTGAAATGTCACAATCCTCTGGGCTATAAGTTGAGTACGAATAGAAGTCTTCAAACCCCGGATGAATCTCATAGCCTTCTGTTCTTCGGTCCTCACAAGATAGTCACAATACCGGCTAATTCTGTGAACTTAGCCGAGTATTGAGCTATAGACAACAAACCTTGCTCCAAGTTGAGAAGCTCGATCTCCTTTCGGTTTTGATCCACTACCGGAATGAAATGCTCCTTGAACTTTCGCACAAACAATTCCCATGCATACACTGTGTGGGGTATCATCCCAACTCGCTTTAACACCCTTCCACCAATGCTCGGCGGCACCCACAAGTTTATAAGCCGCAAACCGGACCTTGCCTTCATCGGTGCAACCAAAGACATCATAAATTTTCTCCATCGACTCAATCCATAGCTCGGCCTTCCTTACATCGGGTTCCCCATTGAACTCAATCGGTTTCAATTTCAGAAATTGTTCCAATCCATAGCGGGGTGGTGGTGCTTGTTCTACCCTCGGACCTTGATCATGTATGGCCTTCATGGCCGCCTCAAACATGCCCTAAAACATTGCACGGGCTTCATCCCTCGTTTCATTTCTGACTTGCATACCGGTATTACTTTCACCACTTCTCCTTCGAGCCATTTCAAACAAGTACCTGTATAAAACAACAATTGTTACTCACTCCGAACACACTACCCTTTAGGTCATACTAATCCACCTATACTTTATACTTAGAGCCAAACCATAGCTCTGATACCAACTGTCGCGACCCCGAACCGCGCGGTCCGGAATACTCGAGCTGGACGTCGACTTAAAACCCAAAACTCTAAAATATAGAAGTTAAAAATTCCATTTTGAAACCAAAAGATGATAACACAAGGCTTTACAAATCCAAGTTTAAATCAACAAAGTGCATCTAACATAAGCTCCACAGCTTATACCAAAAAAGAATAAAATATACAATTCTTAATGACGTCAATAATGGTAAAACTATCCCCAAAAGGTTATACATTTAAATAATGTAAACGATCCATAACCACCTGCCCCAAAATCTCAATCCTCTCGACGTCCTCCTCGATCCGCGAATCCTAATCCTTTTCCTCCTTGGGGGGGGTTAAGGAAAAACAAAGATGGAAATAAACGGGGTGAGATAAAATCTCAGTAAGTTACTAATGCAACTACATGACATGCTATAATGCAATAAGCAATAAACAATGATAAATATCACATATCATGAAACAATTAACAGTCAACAGATAGCAGCGGAAAAGTAAACACGTAACAAAGGATATTAGCCAAGGTTTCCCAACTGATAGAACCAATAAAAGGGTCGCTGCGCAGCTTCAACAATCCACCAATCCATATCTTCACAGTAGCATAAAAGCTGAAGAGAAAACCCCGGCGTCAGAAGCGACCAATCAACCCATCAATCAAACAAACCATCTTCATAGTAGCATAAAAGCTGAAGAGAAACCGGTACCGGAACCAATAACAATGATAAAGTGCCACAAGGGGCGGGAGCCATGCCACAAAGTCATGCTCCAAAACGATTAGCTAGAATACATACAACGGAGCTAGCTCATCCCAACCAAGGCCAATCTGGATGAGGAAGAAGGACCAATGGGCGATGCTATACTGGACTTGGCTCGTGCCACTATAGCATTATCCATTGCCTGACTCGATACACAAATAACCAGCTGGACTTTCAATAATGCTAAGTAATAAAATACCAGCACGGTAAACAGCTAAGGATTCCAAAGTAGGGAACCATACCAATTAATCACCATAAAAGATGCAAAACGATTACTCAAGAAGAGTTCAACAACAATAACACAAGGAGTTTCTCATAAAAGAGTCCAACAACATTGACCATTAAAACATAATGATTCCAAGATAAGGCACGTACCAAATACATCCTAAATATGATACCCACAAGTTAGTCATAAAGAGCACAACCAAAAAACGGTCGCTCCGCTCCCTAATGGCACAATGACTATTACCAAAATGACCATAAACATTTACTCAAAAGAACATACTAGGACTATGAACTCAACCATCTCATCACACATGGAATTCCAAATAAGAAATCCGAATGAATACATCTTAAGGTTAATCAAACCGTAGGTACCCAATTGCCAATTCACGCTTTATCTTCGTTCATAACGAACCCATTCTAAACACCCCAAACGAATCCGAAAAGTTACCCTTATTAGAACATGATCACGACAGGACTAAACCCTACACCTTGGTGTTCAATAACAACCCTCTAGGTACTATAGGACATCGCCTAAAACCTAGACCAAGTCTTACGCGGAATTCAATTCGGTTGGAACAAACACGAACACATCATAAGATGCCCAAACAATACTTGATCAAATTACATAACACTATTGTTCACAAAGGAACCAATTTTAATTACTAAAGTGCTCCACGGTGTTATCTTAAGTTAATTAGAAGAAGGTACCCTTAACTAGTTAAGCCATTTAGTTAAAACAAGCAAAAAGGACAAAATCCTGGAACAGTGAGCGGGCGGGCGCCTGGCATGGGCGAGCGGGCGCCTGAATGACCAGAAGGTCGGCCATCAGGAAAGGGTATGCAGGCGGGCGCTTGGGTCCAGGCGGGCGGGGCGCCTGGTCTGGATTCCAGCCGGGAAAACAGAGCTGGGTTCATGATGTTCTTACCCATTTCTCACCACACTCAAAATCAAACACAATCAATCTTCCACCAGCATAAATATGAACCCAAAACAACTTATAACTAGAACGGGGGACTCAAATAATACCATTCATCAACCAAGATCAAGATTCAAACCCAACATTCCTAAAATCACCATTTTTGACCAAAACTCCAAATAAATTCCAAATAAACTCCAAACTCAACCAAACTTCAAATATAACACATCAAGCATAAATAAACATGATATGAACATTTTAGCATAAAATGGGGAAAAGCAACTTACCCGGATTTTCTCAAAGGTGACGGAACTCGAAATTTCTTGGCTTCTTACGATCCTATCGACGATCTAAACAAGATTCATGTTTAAGAAATGAGAAATAATGAGAGGAGGAAGAAGAAAATGAAGAGAGAAGAGAGAAAGAAAACTTACCCAATGTAGAGAGAGAGAGGGAGGTGTGCTGGGAGAGAAGAATGAGGGAGTAGGGTGATGGAAGAGTAAGGGAGAGGAGAGAAGGAGAAGGAGTAGGAGGGAGGGAGGGAGTAGTTAAAACCTTTTTCATAAACTTACACTTAGGCCCCTTCTTAAACACTACACACAAATACTTGCACTCCCTACATACAATAAGACCCAACACTTCTACACTAGCACAAATGACCCAATTAAAATGCTAGGCATAATTATTATGAAACATAATATGCACACATAAATATTTAAATAAATAATAATTTAAATAAATAAATAAGCAAATAAATAAATAATAATTATTTATTTACCAATAAAATAGAGCCTAGTTTTCGGGTCGTGACAGACCGTGTGTGGGTCATGTTAAAACAAACTGATGATGTCTTAAAACAATTTACTTTTTATGTCTTTATTTGGGTCTGTAAAACTTTAATCTCTCTTTTGTCTGCACTACCCTCACTTTAATGGTTAAATTTCTGTGGAGTGCCTTTT